>JAGFNQ010003473.1:255751-451064 GCA_024364735.1 Boesenbergia rotunda
CTCCATTCCATCAGTGAAAGGGTAGACAATCGCGACCTCGTAAGGTATATTCTTAAAGCTTTTCCTAGAAGTGCCTTGTGGGCATCCATGGTGGATGCTTACAAGGTATCCAAGGATCTTTCCATTATTAAATTAGAAGATTTATTCTGTGAGATGGAATTACACGAGATCGCTAACCAAAGCCCAAAAGAGAAAGGGTTGGCTTTTGTGGCAGGGAACAGAAGACAAAAGAAGGAGAAGAAGAAGGAGCAGAAGAAAGAAAAGGTGGAGTACTGCCATGTGGCTTTAGTGGCACTAGATGAGCCAAACAAGGAGAGTGATAGCGAATCAAGCTCCTCAACCGCGCCTTCATCATCTTCGGATGATGAAGAGGTAATCTCTCCAGAATTAGATAAATGTTATAGGACCATAGCATGTTTAACGGATTTGTTAAAGAAATCTAAAAAGAAAGTCAAATCATTAAAATTGGAGGTAGAACAGTTGAGAACCTCTAAGGATGAGGTAAGTAATGACTTTCATGATGAGTTCCTCAAGGATGAGAACAAGACTCTTAGGAGCGAAATTGAAAACCTCAAGAATATTCTTCAGAAATTTTCAACTAGCTCTAAAACCTTAGATATGATTCTAAATTCCCAAAAAGCAGTTTATAACAAGGTTGGTTTGGGTTACCAACCTAAAGAATCAAGTTTCATGACACTAATGTCTAGGACTCGTGTTAGACCAAATCATACTTCTAAGGGTCAAAAAGTTCAAAAGAAAATGACTAAGGCTTGGGTGCCAAAGTCAGTTGTTGTAGATGCTTTAGGTCCCAAAATTTGGGTACCTAAAACCTCCATCTTTAGAATTGTATAAGCATGGGTTGAGGGGGAGCATGTATCAACATGAGTGGTTGATATTTGGTCCTCCAAAACATATAGCCATTCCTAGTTAGGAATGAGCTTACCATTTCATCAAATTCATATGAATGGCTTAGGTTGACACATAACTTACTCTCGCCATGGGTTGTCTTGGATAGTTAGGTTTCTTGTTGCAATTTATGTTTTCTTGTATATGTTATACATCATGAATGCATGCCAATTTTGGTTAAGAATAAGATGAACACATGTTTTGGTACTAATTTGATACAAGCATGTTTTTGAAAGTTTGACCACAGTGTTATTTGTATTATGAAATCTGATCATATATATATTGATACATGCTAATCATATTTTGAAAATCTGATTTTAAGTATCACATTTTGATAATTGTTTGATTAAGTGAATTATGATGAACAAAGCTCATTTAGGGAGAAAATCTAAGTGAATTAGGAGATAGAAACAGTTACTGAAAGTTTCTGCTTTTGCTGGTTTCTGAAACCTGAGTAAAATTGTGCGAAACTCCTAAATACCAAGCCTGATCGGTCCACCGACCGATCAGGACCCACCCTGATCGGTCACTGTGACCGATCAGGGATCCTCCTGATCGGTCTGGTGACCGATCAGTCCAATTATGATGTTCAATTGGTCAAAGAAGGGTAGAAATTTCTAAGATTTTTGATTTTCAGGAATGTTTCTGAAACATCAAGGATTAAATATCAATTTGATACAAACCTATGTTGGGATGTTCAAATTGATAAGAAAGGGTATGTTGAGTCATGACTCTTAGTCTTAATGTCGTGTTTCGAAAATATTTCTGAAATAACGAATATTAATAGAGTCTATGCCCCCGTTGAGGAATGCAAAATGTCAATGCAGTCTGATTAGGAACGTATCATGGTTTCAGAAATTTTTCTGAAATCTGATCGCTCCCCAGATTAAAAAATATTTCTGTATCAAATAACCATGATTCGATATCAGATACAGATGCATTCCTTACTTGACATATGAAACATACACATATTTGACCATGATATAGTTCGGTGTATGTTTTCAACCACTGTTATTGTCGTATGATGCATATACATTGTTGTCATGATACATTTATGGTATATGCCTCTCATATGCAAAACTTCTATCTTTGATTATTTCGGATTTTGGGAAGAGACCCTAGGTTGAGGGGGAGTTATGATTAAACTTAATAACCATACCCTTTTCGGTGTTTGACAAAGGGGGAGAGAATGGTTGATTAAGTTTAGGGTTTGTTATTGTAGGGAGAGGACTTTGATTCCCTTATGATAATTTAATGGACTCTGATTAATGAATACCTAAACTTAAATCGGGTTGTCAAACAACAAAAAGGGGGAGATTGTTGATGCAGTCTGGCCCGATTGTTGTTTTGGTGTTGACAACGATTTAAGTTTGGTTGAGTAAGAATTGATGAAACCCTGGTGAGTGAAGCCAGGTCCTAGCGAGTGAAGCTAGGTGAAGAAAATCCTGGTGAGTGAAGCCAGGTCCTAGCGAGTGAAGCTAGGTGAAGAAAATCCTGGTGAGTGAAGCCAGGTCCTAGCGAGTGAAGCTAGGTGGAGAAATCCCGGTGAGTGAAGCCGGGTCCTGGTAAGTGAAGCCGGGTGACTGAAACCCTGGTGAGTGAAGCCAGGTCCTAGCGAGTGAAGCTAGGTGGAGAAATCCCGGTGAGTGAAGCCGGGTCCTGGTAAGTGAAGCCGGGTGACTGAAATCCCGGTGAGTGAAGCCGGGTCCTGGTAAGTGAAGCCGGGTGACTAAAATCCCGGTGAGTGAAGCCGGGTCCCGGTGAGTGAAGCCGGGTGACTGAAACCCGGTGAGTGAAGCCGGGTTGAATTGAATTGAGGCTGGATCGGTCGGGAGATCGGTTGGCACGGAGTCTCTTTGGAGGATCGATCAGGTGACCGATCCAGGGAAATCCAAGGAGCCTGATCGTTCTGGTGAACGATCAGGGAGAGAACAGAAGGTTTTCCAACCTTTCTGTTGGAAGGTTTGATCGTTCTGATGAACGATCAGTGAGTAGGAGGGAGAAGACCCTGATCGGTCATACGGACCAATCAGGGCCCTCCTGGACCGATCAGGGACTATCCTGATCGGTCCAGCTGCTCCATGATCGGTCAGTATGACCGATCAAAGGTGTTCCCTGATCGGTCACTGACCGATCAGGTGCGTTGAGACTCTAAGGCCTGAAACACTGATCGTTACATTGATCGTTCTGATGAACGATCAGTGAGTAAGAGCCCAAGAGGGAGAAGACCCTGATCGGTCTTGGTGACCGATCAGGGCCCTCCTGGACCGATCAGGGACCACCCTGATCGGTCCAGCTGTTCCATGATCGGTCAGTGTGACCGATCAAAGGTGTTCCCTGATCGGTCACTGACCGATCAGGTGCGTTGAGACTCTAAGGGCCGATCAGGAACTTTCCCTGATCGGTCCCTGATCGGTCTTTGACCGATCAGGAACTTTCTCTGATCTATCAGGGTGATCGATCAGAAAGTCACTGGATCGATCAGATAGATATCTGATCGATCAGGACTCATATTGATCGGTCGGGTGGATCGATTAGTATCTGAAAACTGTAATTCAAATTGAAGTTTCTTCTACTGTCTTCTCATTCACGTCAAGTTCTTATTGCTATAACGTGTTCCTGAGTGTTGTGCAGGTAATGCAGGATAACGCAAGAAGTACTTCCGTGAATCAAACTCTCTACTCTGAGTGTAACGGGTTTCTGATTTTCTGCCAAGGGCAGTTGGAAACTTCAGTCAGAAATGGGCAGACTGAGGTCGTGGGTGAGCAGCTTGCTGCACGCGGCTGGTCCTAGGGTCGTGGGTGAGCAGCATGCTGCACGCGGCTGGTCCTAGGGTCGTGGGTGAGCAGGGAATGTGCTACACACGTCCGATGTCCTGAGTTGAGTTGAGATATATCAGATGTGAAGAGAACAGAAAAGCTAACACTTGCGAAAATTCAATTCTGATCAGTGAAATCCTCGAGCTCGAAAAGAAGTGTTGCGACTCCATCAGCAAGCAGACAACGCAAGAAGGAAAGCTGAGTGAAGGCTATCTTGTGGTTGTGTTGTAAGTGGTGGGGTGTAAAACTGTCTTCTCGCGCTCTGTAAGCTCCTTCGTCTCTGTGCTTTATTAACATACTGTTAAGACAACTGTGTGGAGAGGTTTCTCCACCGAGAAGGAGACTGTGATATCCGGATTTCCGGGGCTTGATCTGCCGACGATCAAGGGATCGCCCACCTTACGGGCACGCCAAGGAGTAGGGGCAAGTTATCCCCGAACCTTGTAAATCCACTGTCTTAGCTTCTGTTTGTGTTTATTTCTGTTATTTTCCGCTGCTTGCTAACCTGAGTGCAGACAAGAAGTAATCAAAGAGTAAAAATCTCTTGTCGTGGCTATTCACTCCCCCCTCTCTAGCCCAACAGCAAGAACGTAAACTGTACGTTCTGGAGCAGCCTATTCCCGAGGCACCTCCTGCCAGTGCCACGCGAGCTGACCGTGATGCTCACAAGAAGCATCAAGATGACGCATTAGATGTGTCATGCCTTATGCTCGCAACCATGAACTCTGAGCTTCAGAAGCAACATGAGTTAATGGATGCTTTCGATATGGTTGAGCATCTGCGTCAACTGTATCAAGGACAAGCAAGACACGAGAGATTTGAGATCTCTAAGGCACTGTTTCAGTGCAAGATGCAAGAAGGGACTCCCGTAGGTCCCTATGTACTCAAGATGATTGGGTACATAGAGAATTTACAGAGATTGGGATTCCCACTGGGCCAAGAGCTGGCCACAGACTTGATCTTGCAGTCCCTACCCGAAAGTTATAGTCAATTTGTCATGAACTGGAACATGAATGAAATTGACAAGCCCCTGCCTGAGATGCTCAGCATGTTAAGAACTGCTGAGCTCAATCTTAAGAAGGCCAAGCCCATTTTGATGGTGCAGAAGGACAAAGGTAAGGGCAAGCCCAAAGGCAAGGGAAAGTCTCAAGCCAAGGGCAAGGGCAAGGGCAAAGCACTGAAACCCAAAGGAGGGGTTGCCAAGGATGCTACCTGCTTCCACTGTGGTGAGACCGGACACTGGAAGCGGAACTGCAAGAAATATATGGAAGATCTCCAGAAGAAGAGAAGTCAGACTTCTACTTCAGGTATTCATGTTATAGAAGTCAATTTGTCTATTTCTACATCATGGGTATTAGATACCGGATGTGCTTCTCACATTTGTACTAATGTGCAGGCGCTGAGAAATAGCAGGGCATTGACAAAGGGCGAGGTGGACTTACGAGTTGGCAATGGAGCAAGAGTTGCTGCTGTTGCTACAGGAGTTTATATGCTATCTCTGCCCTCTGGGCTTGTATTAGAGTTAGATGATTGTTATTATGTGCCTGCTCTAACTAAGAACATAGTTTCTGTTTCTTGTTTAGACAAGAAAGGATTTTCGTTTATAATAAAGAACAAATGTTGTTCAGTTTATTTAAATGAAATGTTCTATTGTAGTGCACCTCTGATGAACGGACTCTATCTTCTAGACTTAGAAAACCCTATCTATAACATAAATACCAAAAGGCTCAAGTCTAATGACTTGAACCAAACCTATATCTGGCACTGTCGCTTAGGCCATATAAATGAGAGTCGCCTATCCCAGCTCCATAGAGATGGTTTGCTGGACTCATTTGATTTTGAATCATTTGAGACATGCGAGTCTTGCCTTCTTGGCAAGATGACCAAGACTCCATTCAGTGGACACAGCGAAAGAGCAACCGATTTGTTAGGTCTTATACATAGCGATGTATGTGGCCCTTTCAATGTTGCTGCCAGAGGTGGTTATAGGTACTTCATTACATTTACTGATGATTTCAGTAGATATGGTTATGTGTACTTGATGACACATAAGTCAGAATCCTTTGAAAAGTTCAAAGAATTCAAGAATGAAGTACAAAACCAGCTTGGCAGGAGTATTAAAATACTTCGATCAGATCGAGGTGGAGAATACCTCAGCCATGAGTTCCGTGACTATCTAGCTGAGTGTGGGATTCTGTCCCAACTCACTCCTCCTGGAACACCACAATGGAATGGTGTGTCCGAAAGAAGGAATCGTACCCTATTAGATATGGTGCGATCCATGATGAGTCACACAGATCTTCCTATATCCTTTTGGGGATATGCTCTGGACACGGCAGCCTTCACTCTTAACCGTGTTCCATCAAAGGCTGTAGTAAAGACACCATATCAGATATGGACTGGGAAGAGTCCCCAGATGTCTTTTATGAGGATTTGGGGTTGTGAGGCTTACGTTCGACGTCAAGTCTCAGACAAACTGGGACCCAAATCTGATAAGTGCTATTTTGTAGGGTATCCCAAGGAAACGAAGGGATATTACTTCTACATTCCCAGTCAGCACAAAGTGTTTGTGGCGAAGACTGGGGTTTTTCTAGAAAGGGACTTTGTTTCTAGAAAAACTAGTGGGAGTACGTTCGATCTTGAAGAACTTCAAGATATGGACCAAAGCACTGAGGCCTTGATGGAGGTTGAACAGGAACCACAAAGTGTTGTGGATCATGAGGTTGTTACACAAGGAGTTATGGAACAACATCCTGTTCAAGTAGACCTACCTCTTCGCAGGTCTGGTAGGGTATGTCATCAGCCTGAGAGATATTCATTTCTCTTGTCTGATGACAATGACGTTGTGCTCATTGAGAATGAGCCTACAACCTATCAGGAAGCTGTGATGAGCCCAGACTCTGAGAAATGGCTTGAGGCCATGAGATCCGAGATGGATTCCATGTACACCAACCAAGTTTGGACCTTAGTTGATCCACCTGAAGGGGTAAAACCAATTGGGTGTAAGTGGGTCTTTAAGAGAAAGACTGACATGGGAGGACTTACGCATACCTATAAGGGTAGACTGGTAGCAAAGGGTTTCAAACAAATTCATGGTATTGACTATGATGAAACCTTTTCTCCAGTAGCGATGTTCAAGTCCATTCGGATCATGCTTGCTATTGCAGCATACCACGATTATGAGATCTGGCAGATGGATGTCAAAACCGCGTTCCTGAATGGGAACCTACTCGAGGATGTGTACATGACACAACCTGAGGGTTTTGTAGATCCAAAGCATACTGGCAGAGTATGCAAGCTGCAAAGGTCCATTTATGGACTAAAGCAAGCTTCTCGGAGCTGGAATCTTCGATTCGATGATGCAATCAAACAGTTTGGTTTCATCAAGAATGAAGATGAACCCTGTGTCTACAAGAGGGTTGAAGGAAACATAGTAGTTTTCCTCATATTGTATGTGGATGACATACTACTCATTGGGAATGATATTCCTATGCTTCAGTCTGTGAAGACTTGGCTGGGGAATTGTTTCTCAATGAAGGACTTAGGTGAAGCAGCCTGTATTTTAGGCATCAAGATCTATAGAGATAGATCTAAGAGATTGCTTGGCCTAAGTCAGAGTACATATATTGACAAGGTCTTACTTCGGTTTGCCATGCAGAATTTCAAGAAAGGATTTCTGCCTATGTCACATGGTATGAGTCTTTCGAAGACTCAAAGTCCCTCTTCTAGAGAGGAGAGAGACCGCATGGATCAGATCCCTTATGCCTCGGCCATAGGATCTGTCATGTACGCCATGCTATGTACTCGTCCTGATGTCTCGTATGCTTTAAGTATGACGAGCAGATACCAGTCAGATCCAGGTGAGCGTCACTGGATAGCGGTCAAGAATATTCTTAAGTACTTGAGAAGGACTAAAGAATATTTCTTGATATATGGAGGCGATGAGGAGCTAACTGTAAAGGGTTACAGTGATGCCAGCTTCCAAACCGACCAGGATGATTATCGGTCGCAGTCAGGGTTCGTGTTTTGTCTGAATGGCGGTGCTGTGAGCTGGAAGAGTTCGAAGCAGGACACAGTTGCTGATTCTACAACAGAGGCTGAGTTTATTGCTGCATCAGAGGCAGTAAAGGAGGCAGTTTGGATCCGCAAGTTCGTTGCAGAGCTTGGGGTGGTTCCTAGCATTGCAGATCCCATAGAGCTCTATTGTGACAATAATGGAGCTATTGCGCAGGCTAAGGAACCTCGCTCACACCAGCGGACCAAACATATACTACGGCGCTTCCATCTCATTCGAGAGATCATTGATAGAGGAGATGTGAAGATATGCAGAGTACCCACAGAGGCGAATGTCGCAGATCCCCTGACCAAGGCTTTGGCACAGACAAAGCATGATGGTCACACTAGATCATTGGGTATTAGATACTACAGTGATTGGCACTAGTGCTAGTGGGAGATTGTTGGTGAGAGCCCTAGGGCCGATCATGTAATGATTGTATGGACTAATTTGTATCATATTCCTATGTATAAATAAAGGCATGTTTTATGGTTATTATACTTACGTGTATTTGTGCCAATTAGCTAAGTATAATAATGTCCTTGAGTAGAAGGTTCTTATCTATATCAATCGATTGGTTGAATCGATAGTGAGATGATATAGAGAACACTACTCTAAATAATTCCTAGTCAAGTATTAACATTCTAGGACAATGTTAATACGTAGAGGCTAGCATGTAAGTCAATATGATGACTTGATCTCACAAGTCATGGATATAGAGATATCAAGTTGACACATGGGTATGCATTGGAGAATGTATACTGAATGACTCGCCATGAGAAAGTATCATGGATCGTTATATGAGTGTCATATACTTTCTCATGTGGCTATTAGTATAACTATTAGTCCTTGGACCTGAAGTCACCATGGATTCCTACATAAGGAGTTACGTACTTTGGCTTCGTCAAACGTCACCCGTAAATGGGTGGACTATAAAGGCGATTACTGGGTATGTAACAAATTATGGAGAGGGATGTGAGTGATGTAGATGAGATCTATCCCTCCTATATGACGGGAGCGATATCGTATTCTTGATAGAGTTAGACCACAAAGTGCATGGCCATGCCCAAGTGAGTCAATATGAGATATTGAACTCATTTGATTAGTGTGAGTCTACTTGGAGTTCAAGATATAGATTGACTCGAGGATGACACGGTCTATGCCTCAATTGAGTCAATCTAGATATCATGGATAGAGGGACATTATCATATATTGTGAGAGTCACAATTATTAGTCACAAGGTGATGTTGGATCTCAACATTCTTGTAACTTGGGTAGCAATGATGTGTTGCTAGATACCGCTCATTGCTTATGTTTCTAAGAGGTTAGAAGCATTGCCAACGTTACAAGAACCTATAGGGTCACACGCAAAGGACAAATAGATGGAGAAAAATTGAAGTCAAGTTTGACTTGACTAAATATGGAAAGTCCATAAAAGGCAAGTTTGACTTGACCTAAATCCAAATCAAGTTTGACTTGACTTGGTTCCACTTCAAGTTAGACTTGACATGGGAGAAGAAATGGAGTCAAGTTTGACTTGACTAAATATGGAAAGTCCATAAAAGGCAAGTTTGAATTGACCAAAAACCACCTCACCTTGAATTGACCAAGTGATGACTTGGCTTGGTTTTTGACTAAATGTGTATGCCACATCATTTCCAAGGTGGTAACCCCTCTCATTTGAATTTGAATTCAAATGGAGGAGGTTATGGCATGTTATGGCCGGCCACTTAATGGCCATTAATGGCCATTAAGTGGCCGGCCACCAAGGGTGAATAAAAAGGGATTTTGGTTCCCTTTTTGAGCGTGGCTCTTCTTCTTCCTTTTGAGATTTTCTTTTTGAAGATCTTGCTCTACTTCTCCTCTTGTCGAAACCGAGAAGGTGCTAGCACACCTAAGGTTTTGATCCATCTATTTTGTTCGCGTGGATACATATAGAGGAGTGTCTGCCTTGATACTCTACGAGATCCGGCAGCTTTTGGACAAGCGGGAAAGCGAAGGGCTACGCATCAAGGGTAATAGTTCTATCATGTAGATCTAATGTAGATTTAGTAGTGAAACTCGTACTCGTAATTTATTTTATGTTCGCACGGATCCCGTGGCCGAACTTCTGGGGTTTCCGCAACGCAAAAAGCGGTTTTTGCGGCCTAGATTTTCTAACAATCCTTTGAATGATGGATCGGTTTGGCCTGGTCCGAGTACCCCAAGAATAGGTGTGTCGCCTATTCTAATCCGTATGACATTAGCTGCATAGTAGGATCTCACTCGGAGTAGCTGGTCGGCGCTTCGACTCGGGAGTTGTCGCTATCCGAGGCAGTACCTATCACCTGATATCATACTGATAAATGTGGTATGGGAGTCGGAGCAGACCGATTTAGGTCTGACACCACTGGTGTCAGAATCGCGAATATTCTTTTGACATAGTACCTTCCTAACAAGCTCTGGCCACCCGTACCACGGCGCCCCTGCATATGTCAGGATGGGGCGGGTGTAGGTCGGCGAACTGACAGCGACCCCTGATCCTGTCCCCACAAGAGACAAACTGTGGCAGAAGCAGGGCAGAGGCTGTCGGTTCCCCCGGTTATATAAGGCTCTCCTTTCTTCACTCACAGGTATGCGATATTTTCCTAAGCTACAATTCTTCTCCAATTTTCATCTTCTCCATCGGACACTGACTTGATCGTCGGAGGGCCTTGCCAGGGACTTCTCCCGGTGGGTTGTTGACCGCCATCTTTCTTGAGGAGTCCTCGGTGCCACCTCGCTCTTGGGAGTCCACCTCGTTCTTTGATAGGATCGTAACCTTTTGTATTTCACGCCATGTTAGATACCGGAAAAAGGGGTTAAATGCAAAAATACCTTACAATAAGGGCTTAGTTTGGGTTAATAAATGGTGGGGGCCTTTTTGCAAAAGTGTTGCAAACTTATAACCCTATTTTCCTTCCCTCATTCGGACGATCCCTTCATCCTCTTCCTCGCCAACACCCCGACGCCGTAGCCACCTCAAAGCCAACTCCCTCTCCACGTCGCACGACCCTTCATCGCTTGATCCCCCCCTCCTTGTTTATGCCGTTGACCCACGCGAGCGCACCGATCTCTGCCGACGCCTTCTTCCCTTGAGCGTCGATCGTTGTTGGCCAGACACCGATGATCTCCTCTGTGGCTGAGCCCTCTCCTTATACGACCACCAGACCACCGGAACTCGCTGCTCAGTTTCCCCCATCCGATCGCGAGTTTCCACTCCCTCCGCACCGGCGAGTTGGCTTTCATTTTGTATGGATTGTGTCGGAGGAGATTCGCTTCTAGCTATTTTGTTCCTTCTCTCGATCTTGAGATGTGGATGTTTTCTTTGTGGGTTATTGAGTTTTTGTCACTCCAATCTAGAGACGGGGTTCACCTTGCGTTGGTTTGCCGCTTCTCCGACTTTTGGCCCATTGCTACTACTTTCATCAGATCCGAGCAAGGGAGTGGTTGTAGGCGTGTTAAAGGAGGT
Organism: Boesenbergia rotunda; assembly: GCA_024364735.1. Taxonomy (NCBI): domain Eukaryota; kingdom Viridiplantae; phylum Streptophyta; class Magnoliopsida; order Zingiberales; family Zingiberaceae; genus Boesenbergia; species Boesenbergia rotunda. Next base: position 267,021 of record JAGFNQ010003473.1, read on the forward strand.
AAAGGAGTTGCCTTGATTAATCGGATCTTGAAAATTAGTTGGTTTGATCGAAAGAGATGGGTAGGTTTTGGTTTTTGCAGTTCAAGAAGCTCTGTTGCATTAGGTGACAGAGCTGATCAGCATTTTGAAAGTGGCAATTGGCAGAGAGGATAACAACAGGAAGACATAGGAGTTGAGGATTGGCTGGAATGGAAAAGTCCAAGTAACAGATGCTTGCTATATCACCCTTGGAGTTTGGAAACTCAATAATCGTTGTATTGAGCTATTTGCAAATGCACATGGATTTAAGGTAAAGAGTAAGGGAGTATTGCTTAATTAAATTGTGATTATGAGTATTTTGATTAGGAGCTAATTAAATTATGATTATGAGTATTTTGATTAGGAGCTAATTAAATTGTGATTATGAGTGGGTTTGGCCTTGCCCGGATCGGTCTGGTGACCGATCAGGAAAGTTGGCACGAAGTTCCCTCTTGGATCGGTCTGGTGACCGATCCAGCGATGTTTGATTGGTCTGGTGACCGATCAGGGAGCTTCCAGTAACTTTGGCAAACCTACTGATCGGCTCCTGATCGGTCTGGTGACCGTTCAGGGAGAAACCGTGACCGATCAGACTGAATAATCAACTGTCGCGAGGTTTCTCACCCTGACCGATCAGGCTGGAGCCTGATCGGTCTGGGATCAGCATGATCGGTCTGGTGACCGATCAGGCCACAGCCTGATTGGTCTGGGGACCGATCTGGAGTATGCAGCAGACTGCTGGATAGGTCTGGGGACCAATCATGAGTGTGTAGAAGATTGCTGGATCGGTCTGGTGATCGATCAAGGTCCTCTCTGATCGGTCTGGGGACTGATCAGGAGCAGAACTTTAATTCAAATACGTTGTCAGAAGTTTCTGATAGCATCTGTTTTCACTGCCGATTCTCTGCTACTTGCTGATTTCATTTGATATCGATTTGCTAAGCCTCTATTGGAGTGTGCAGGTGATAGCAGGTGATTCAAACACTCAAGGAGGGTCAATGGAGGACTTTCCATGGAGCATGTTTGGATCTATTGTGTTTTCAGGTCTCAACGGCGTCTGGCGCAACTAGCAACTGACGAAGGCGCGGCTGGCAACTGACGGAGGCTCAGCTGGAGGAGTGTCCAGTGAACTGAGTGCTCAGAGAGGTCAGTGGGTCAGGGTGTGAGTCAGTGGTGCTGATGGAGCTGGCGACGTTGAGCAGGAGCTTAAGAGACGAAGCTGGAAGCAGAGGAGTAGAGGTGAACAAGACAGAACTTGGGAAGTTTGGCTGCGTTGTGTTCGAGCTCTCTGTTTCTTTGTGCTTAGGCGTTCTACTACATCCTTGTGAGATCTGAGTGAGCATTCCTTCTTGTGTGATCTCCTGTACTCAAGTTCCATCATCCGTGAGATCTATGGAGAGGTTTCTCCACCGAGAAGGAGACTCTATCTTATCCGGGTTCACCGGGGCTTGATCTGCCGACGATCAAGGGATCGCCCACCTTACGGGCACACCAAGGAGTAGGGGCAAGTTATCCCCGAACCTTGTATATCGTTGTGTTAGCGTTGGTTTGATTCCTTGCTCTGTTTTATTCTTTCTGTTGCATTTTGTTTCCGCTGCTACTAATCTGATCACAGAAAGAAAGTTCAAAGAAGACGGAGTGTTTTGAGTGTTTGGCTACATTCACCCCCCCCCCCTCTAAAGTCATCTAAGTTCCAACAAGTGGTATCAAAGCTTGGGGCTCTGTTCAAGCGGCTTAACATCCGAGAGCTTACAACAAGATGGCTGTAGGAGGAGAAGGCTACAGCTCAAACCGACCTCCATTCTTTGATGACACAGATTTTCCATATTGGAGGTCAAGGATGGAGTTCTATCTTATGACCAACATCAGTTTGTGGTTTGCCGTGAAGGAGGGCTTCATCCTTCCAAGAGATGGTGAAGGAAAAGAGCTAGACTTCTCCATGTGGTCAGCTGAGCAAATCAAAAAGGGAGAAACGGATGCTAAGGCTGTGGTTACCTTGCAATGTGGGATGACAAAGGACCAACTCATCAAAGTTGATCCTTTTACAAGTGCAAAGGACCTATGGAACAAAATCATTGAGCTCCATGAGGGAACTCAAGACACCCGGAGAGCCAAGAAGGATTTGCTTCACAGCCAACTCCAAAACCTCACCATGGGAGAAAATGAAAAGGTAAGTGAACTCCATGGACGGTTTAAAGAAGTGTTGAATGGTCTCCACTCCATAAATGAAAAGGTAAAAAATAGAGACCTAGTGAGGTATGTACTCAAAGCCTTCTCTAGGAATACTTTGTGGTTATCCATGGTGGATGACTACAAGGTTTCCAAGGATCTATCTTTTGTAAAATTAGAAGAGTTGTTTTGTGAGATGGTACTACATGAGATTTCTAACACAAGCCCAAAGGAGAAAGAAGTTGCTTTTGTGGCAGGAAACAAAAGGAAGAAGCACAAGGAGGAGAAAAGCCACTGTAATGTGGCTCTCGTGGCCTTAGAAGGATCAAATGAAGGGAGTGATAACGAATCGGCAAGCTCCTCAACCGCGCCTTTGTCATCTTCGAATGATGAAGTGGTAATCTCTCCGGAGATAGACAAATACTATAGAACAATAGCGTGCTTGACAAAAATGCTTAATAAATCTAAGGCCAAAGTCAAAGCATTAAGGTTGGAAGTAAAAGAATTGAAATCCTCTAAGGTTGAGGACATTGATGATTTACATGATAAATCCCTTAAGGATGAAAATAAGAACTTGAAGGGTGAAATTGAAAATCTCAAGAAGATTTTTGAGAAATTCTCAACTAGCTCTAAAACCCTAGACATGATCTTAAACTCCCAAAGGGCGGTTTACAATAAGGCCGGTATAGGTTACTGATCTAAGGAACCAAACTTTGTATCCTTAATGTCAAGAACCCAATTTAGTGCACAAAATAATTCTAATGTTCCTAGGGTTAAAAAGAAAATGACTAAGGCATGGGTGCCAAAGTCTTTGATTGAAGGTTCATTAGGTCTCAAAATTTGGGTACCTAAAACCTCAATATTTAGAATTGTATAAGCATTATTTGAGGGGGAGCATCTATCAACATGGGAGGTTGATATTTGGTGCTCCAAACCCATGACCAAGGAAAAATGTCATTCACATGGTTGGTTATGGAAAATTTGAATTAAATGCTTTGAGCCTCATTGTCTTAGTTCTTATAACAAGATGATCTCTTGGCTAGTGATTTATGAAATCTCATTTGGGCAATAAGGAAAATTTTCATGCAACGAATAATAGTATATCCATTCTTGAAAATAAATCTACAAGTTTTGGAAAAATTATATATATTGCATGAACGGTTTAGATTGACACATAACTTGCTTTTACCATGGATTGCTTAAGATGATTAGTTTTATTATTGAATTTTATGGTTCAAGCTTAAGAGGATTGTGTTTGATGAACATATACCATGATTTTCTTGTATGTGTTATACCAAATGAATGCATGCTAAGGAACAAGTATGGAGTTGAGTAGTTGAAGCAAACATGTTATAGACATACATTAAACTGATCAAAACTTAGAAATTTGATCATATGTTGATACTCACTTGATACAAGTATGTTTTGGAATTTACTCACATATTAATGCTAATTTGATTCAAGCAAGACAAAATTTTCAAGTATGCCATGATTTTATTGTATGAATGCATGCTAAAGAACAAGGGTTAACACATAGTTTGTACTAATAAGGCATAACCAAACAAAGAACATGAGCTTTAACATTCACTACTTAAGTTCCTTGACTTAGTGCCCTCTTTGTATCAAACTAAATTAAGGTCTATGACTTAGTTATTCAGAACCTAAGAGTAACTTGGAGTATCAAAATTGTTTGGAATAAACATGATCATGCTTGGAATATACTTATCATGCCTTGATACAAACCTGTTTGTGGTATTATCTTAAATCCATAGAAATTCTTGATCTTTGGTGTGGAATGAAAAATCTGTTTGGATCCATAGAAATTCTTGATCTTAAACCCATAGAATTCCTTGATTTTTAGTTTGAAGGAGATGAATCATGTTGTTTGTTGTGGTTAAGGGAAATGAATTGTGTTTAATGGAATTCTGTCTTGGATTAAACCTAATTGAATTAGGGTTTAGATGTGTTTCAGAGTTTCTGAACTGTCATTTGTATCAGACCTGATCGGTCCACCGACCGATCAGGACTCACCCTGATCGGTCTGGAGACCGATCAGGGATCACTCTGATCGGTCCGGTGACCGATCAGATCAACTCTGATCAAGGAACCCCCAGATCGTTCCAAAATGATCCAAAAATTTCTCAGACCAATCACTTCTTGTCGAATTGTATCAGTTTAATGATCATACTGATACAAACAAACATGATACAATCCGATTACAATTGAAACATACTTGATCACCCATTGGTACAAACCTGGTACTAAGGGAGCACAAATTTGTTCAAGTGGTACAAACCTGGTACTTAATAGTGATTTGATACAAACCTATGTTGGAATGTTCAAATTCATAAGAAAGGGTTTGTTGAGCCATGACTCTTGTTCTTGATGTCGTGTTTCAGAAATGTTTCTGAAATGTCGAATATTAATAGAGTCTACACCCCTATTGTGGAATGCAAATTGTTAATGCAGTCTGATCAGGAATGTATCAGAGTTTCAGGAATTTTTCTGAAATTTGATCGCTCCCCAGACTAATAAGAAATATTTTTGTATCAAGTAATCAACGAACTTGATTGGTCATGGAAACCACTCAGGATTATGTGTCGGATACAGATGCATTCCTTACTTGTCATATGAAACATATACATGTTTGACAATGATATCCTTCTGTATATATTTTCATGTGAAATTCACACTTATTATCATATGATGCATATACGTTGTTGCCATGATACATGTATGGTATATGCCCTTCATATGCAATTCAAAAATTATCCATTGATTATTTTGTGTTTGGGGAGAGACCCGTGTTTGAGGGGGAGGTATGTTCAAACTTAATAACCATACCCTTTTCGATGTTTGACAAGGGGGAGAAAATGGTTGATTAAGTTTAGGATGATCATGTTGTAGGGGGAGGATCCTGATTCTCCTATGATTCTGAAATTTGAGATTATTGATTTCAAATCCATAAACTTAAAATCGGGTTGTCAAACAATAAAAAGGAGGAGATTGTTGATGCAGTCTGACCCTGATTGCTGTTTTGGTGTTGACACCGATTTTAGTTTAGGTTGATGATGATCGGGGATTAGGCTCGGTGTGAAAAGTCCTAACCTGGAGGGTTGGGTGTGCAAAAATCCTAACTTGGAGGGTTGGGTGAAATGTCCTAGCTTGGAGGGCTAGGTGAAAAGTCCTAACTTGGAGGGTTAGGTGAAAAGTCCCAACTTGGAGGGTTAGGTGAAAAGTCCTAGCTTGGAGGGTTGGGTGAAAAGTCCTAGCTTGGAGGGCTAGGTAAAAAGTCCTAACTTGGAGGGTTGGGTGAAAAATCCTAGCTTGGAGGGCTAGGTGAAAAGTCTTAACTTGGAGGGTTATGTGAAAAGTCCCAACTTGGAGGGTTAGGTGAAAAGTTCTAGCTTGGAGGGCTAGGTGAAAAGTCCTAGCTTGGAGGGCTAGGTAAAAAGTCCTAACTTGGAGGGTTGGGTGAAAAGTCCTAGCTTGGAGGGCTAGGTGAAAAGTCCTAGCTTGGAGGGCTAGGTAAAAAGTCCTAACTTGGAGGGTTGGGTGAAAAGTCCTAGCTTGGAGGGCTAGGTGATGAAATCCTGGTGAGTGAGGAAAAGTCCTAGCTTGGGAAGTGATAACCGCTTTTGTCGCGTTACGGTTTCAAATACAATTTAAGTACCGAATTCCTCTAAACTAATGTAGCATAGAGTAACTCGAGTCGTCTCCCAACGAATGTATTTGGTGCAAGATAAATCTCCTAATCGTATCTTATTGCTTTTGGGTTTTGGATATAAAACTGGGTTTTGGATTTAAGAGCTAGGACTACGAAATGAACAACAGAGCAAATATGAAACCTAATTCTAATTAAGGAAGGACAATACAGAAAAAGAAATCTAAATTAACCAGACTACAATTGCAATAAAGAAAGCACAACTTGAAATAGAGCATTAAGAAACTAAACACAGAGCAAACTACAACATTGAAGAAATCTAATCTAATCCTAACTTAATTGCATTCAAATGAAGACTTGAACATTAAAACTAATGAAAGAGCAACACAAAATCTAAGTAAACAACTAAGAAACATTACAATGGAAATTACTAGTTCTAAGCAACATTTGATCAAACACATGCAAGGCATACTAAAAATTGATTTGAGTACGTGCCAATTGATAGGGGCAAGATCTATCCAATACAAACGTTTTAACATCAATCACAAACAACTCAATTAAGCACAATCAACATTTGAATCTAATTGAACATCCGTTTGAAACATTCAATTAAGAGGTAAGCTGCTGCCAAATGGTTCTGCCGAAACTGATGAATAAGAAACTGCTGATGCTATGAAAAACGGCTGGAAATGCAACTGTGAAAGGAAATCGGTTTGATGCTAAAACTGCTGTGACGTAGAGGAACGGAAATGCTATGAAGAAAATTGAGCTGCTATGAAGAAACAAGCTACTGAAATGAATTGCTGGAAGAAATTTGAGCTGCTGCCGGAATTGACCCCTGTAAAGAAGATAATGTAAACAAAAACTAGCGAGAAACTGCTGGAAATTGGAAGAAGCTACTGAATCTAATCTGCTAGCTGTGGAAATACTGAAGAGCTGTGATGGCATGTGGTGGAAATGGAGGTCGTCAGCTAGGGGTCGGAACCCCCTTGCCCTAGCTTTGCGATCGGCGGCGTGCGGTGAAGGAAATGGATGGCGTCTCTCCGAACCCCGAAAGAGAAGCTGCTGTGAAGATGGATGGCTGCGACGGCTACGTTTGGCTGAAGCTTGGAACCCCCAAAGCCTAGCTGTGGTCGCCGGTGATGAAAATGGAAGAAAGAAGGTGGTTGATCGAAGGTCGCCAGTTAGGGTTCGAACCCCGCAGCCCTAGCTGTGCGATCCTTGAGAAGAGAAGATGGTGGTGGAGCGGATGAAGTGAATCGGGAACCCCCACGACTCGGTTGATCGGAGCTCCGGCCGGCTAGGGTTCGGAACCCCCTTGCCCTAGCCTTCGGCGGCGATGAAGCGGTGGAGACGAAGAATCGCCGCGAGCCTTGCGTGTGGAGTCGATGAAGACCTAGGTCGCGCGATCTGCCCTTTTGTCCATGGTTGCGCGTGCTTCGGTTGGTCCAGTCAAGCCAGCTTCAGCCCAGCCAAACCAGAGCTTGAGTTCAGTCCAGTCACTGTCCGGTTCAGCCTAGCAATTTGGTTCAGCCAGCCTCTGCTGCATTTTGGCTCAGCATTTGAGTTCAACTAAACCTGAGTTCGGCCCAGCAGCTTGAGTTGAATCAGCTTCAGCAAATGGGTTCAGTCAGCCAAATCAGTTCACTTGATTCAGTCCAATCCAGCTCTTGGGTTCAGTCCTAGGTTCGGTTCAGTCAAGCCAATTGAGTTCAATCAATGGTTCAGTCCAGTTAGCCTTGGTTCAGCCAGCCCAAACCACAGTTAACCCAGCTCAGCCATGAATTCACAGCTCATTAGCAACGGACGGCTGAGATCGATTCGGCTTCATCCAACGGTCGGATCTCTTCAGATCTGAACCAAACTTCACATATCCCAATCAATGGTCCTGATCTATCTATCCCCAGCTCGGATTAACCAGATCAGTGGCGGATGGTCCAGATCTTCCTTTTCTTGAATGGATGGTCTAGAACATCTCGAGGTTGATCCGACGGTCAGATCTCTTCCGATCTGGCTGAAATTTTCAGATCTTGATCTCTGGCCATGATTTATTCTATCTTGGATTCGGATCGACCAGAAGTTGACCGATGGCTCAGATCTAACCGTTTCCTGGAATGGACGACTCCTATTAATCCGATGGTTGATCCTTTTGATCTGGATCCAATCCTGACTCAAGTCTGACCCAATTTGATCTAGGTCCATGATCAATTGAAGCCTACAAAATAATATCCAAATTTAGTGCCAAAAATATCCCAAATATACAAAGATTAGAATTAAAAGCCAAAATAAAAGGAATACATGAAACCTAATAAAATTGCAAACTTAAGCATATAAAATATGGATCAAACATAGATTTTAGAGCCGAAAATAATCAACAAAATGATGGTTATCAAACTCCCCCACACTTATTCTTGGGCGTCTCGCACAAGTAAATAAAACTAAAAGAAAATAGCATATCTCCCAAATATTACATCCCCTATCAATACTTTAAGAAATAATAAAAGAAAGTTACTTAGGATCATCAAGTCTCAAGCATCCATGTATTTATGGTTCCAAATCTCACATAAGTCAAAAGCATGGTAATTTCATCAACTTGAATAAACTAAGCATGACAAAAACCTCACAAGATAGATATATGCACTGATGCTCACAAAATAACAAATATGGAAGTGGAGTTCTCTCAAAACATTCATGACATTGCACTACCATATGCTTGCTTATCTTCTACTTCTCCACTACTATAACATAAGTACACAAATCAAGAGGGCTTTTCAATGAATAATAATGAAACCAAGTGCTACAAGAAACAAGAATGGTAGATAACAAAGAAGATCATAGAGAGCATGAAAGAAGATAAAAGAGAAGATGAGAGCATTGGGGTAATTAACATGATGTATACAATCAAACAATAGTCCAAAGTAAATAACTCAATCAAACCTCCAACACTCAAAATTCTCCTTTCACATTCTCAATGCACTACACATCAACCATTTACAACATCTCTCAAAGTGCATGTAGGGATCAACATAACTCTTGAATTTCTCTAAACAATAATATCAAAAGAGTACACATCAAGAAAATATTCCTTTTTGTTCATCACTAATACAACTCGAATGCTTGAGGAATTTTTTTTTTTCACATAAAGAGATTTTTTTTTTCACTTTTTTTTCATCTTTATTATTATTTTTTTCTATCTCTCTTTCTTTTTTTTCCACATAGAGAGATTTTCTTTTTCTTTTTCTTTTTTTTTTCAAAGAGAGATTTTTTTTTTCACACAAGCATTCGTCCATATATACTTGTCTCCCCCCCCCCCCCCACTTAAAATTTGACCGTCTCGGGCAAGATAGTAAAGCATGATAACATCTAAAACTCACAATAATAGAGACTGATAATAGAGAAATAAAAATGTAACTCATCATGCAATCACCTTATGCTCTCATCGCATGCTCCAAGGAAGAATAAAATAATAAAGATATGGCAGTGAAAATGTAATGACAATGAAAAGATCTGATAAAGTAGATACAATGAAATATGAAAGCAATAGGTGAAATGCCCAGTAGTGACAATAACAAAGGAGAGGAAAACTAAAAGTTCACAAGAAAGATTGCCTCCATCATATTCATGTAAGCTTATGCTATTGTAATTTCAAAAAGAATCAAAGCAAGTTCTAGAGTGTCAAGTATCACAAATGCTATCACACATAAGAGGATTAAGGATAGGCATGGCAACATCCTCACTAGGTGAACAATAAAACTGTCATGCTTAATCTAACAAGATAGAGTCTATCACCACAACAAATGACTAAATGCAATTAATATCCCCAAGCATACCAAGGAAACCAAAACTCAATAATCAGACTTAACTATCTTTTATGATTCTCAAAGCATAATAAAGGAACATGTAAGGAGATACAACTCGAAATCAACCAAGATTTATTCAAAGCCAAACAAAATGCAAAATGAGGAAACAAAGTATAAATGCAAAGTATAAAAGTAAACAAACATGCGAGTATAACATAAAGAAAAATAAGAAAAGTAAAGTAAAGGAACAAACTCCCCTTTATTCTGGTGGACGGAGCCTATCAAGCAGTAGCCTCCATCTTGGTAGTGGAGGAGTCTGGGTGGCTGAGTGATTTGAGACTCCCCCACACTTAAACTTTACAAAAATTTGCTCTGGTGGCCTAAGTCGATTCAGGTTTAAAATCCATGGAAGGGGTGGAGTGCTTCGAATTATAGTAAAATCATCTCCTCCTTCTTGATGCTTTTCAGAAATCCTTCCAGGAGGCTGAAGTCTGTTCAGTTGGAGCACCCACTCCTGAAGTCTTCTGGACCCTGAAGGTTCTATAATAGTAGATATATCTGTGGTCTCCTCCTGGTCAAGTTCATGCTCCTCTTCAGCCTCAGGCTCTGGTGGACAATCAACTGGTGATCCTTGGGTGCTTGCTTCCACCATGCAAGTCCCTACACTTTCTGGTTCGTTCTCTAAATCTTGTGGTGGTCCTTGGGGCTTTGTGCAATCCCCTACACCTATGGAATCATCCTCTATGCAAGTTTCCTCTGTGATATCTGCAACAACAACATTAGAAAAATTAGGACCATCAATAATATTATCATCAGAACATAAAAGTCTAGAATGGTCCTGTGGAGCTTCAGTTTCTTCTTCTTGAGCTGAAAAATTTAGACATGAATTTTGAACAAGAGCCTCAGGAGGGATGCATGCTGTAGGTGCCCAATATTTGATGATTACATCATCTTCTTTTTCCACCAAATTTGCAAGATTACTTGAAGAAAGATTTGGCCCTGCACTAGGGTCACCTTGAACTTGCATTTGATTCATTTGACTAGCAATTTGTCCAACGCCTCTTTCGATGTCTTGAAGCCTTTGCTGCTGTTGATGATATTGTACAACTAGTTGAAACATCTCCTCCATTCTTTGTTGTTGAGCCTCATTCTCATTAAGATTCTCAAAGCCTCCTTGGTTAGTGTGGAACCCCTGTTGGTCTTGAAATGGATCATAGGGCTGCTGAAAACTCTGAAACTGCTGCCCATTCTGAAATTGGAATTGTTGGGGCTGCTCAAATGGTTGAATGAGCTGATTTGACTGTTGAAAATTTGGCTGAAATGATGGTTGAAATTGCTGAAAAGTGTAGCCCTGGAAATCTTGGATCTGAGGTTGAAATTGTGATGGTGAACACTGAAATTGAGTGGGCTGGAAATTCTGATTTTGAAACTGAAAATTTGGATCGTATGGCTGTGAATATTGCAGAGGTTGTTGAAAATTCTGGAATTGTGGCTACCCAATCTGAGTTTGCTGGAAATTCGAATAGGGCTGCTGAAAATATTGGTTTTGCTGCTGGAATTGTTGTGGTTGCTGGAATTGTTGTAATGGTGGCTGGTAAGTAGATGAAGGCCTGTTGGTTATTTGTTGATTCAAATGATTCAACCAAAATTTTAACTCTGACAATGCACTTGTGATCTCTTTACAGTCCTCTGGTGAAAACATTTTGATCTTACAGCCCTGTCACAAATCAAACAAGAAAAATGACAGCAACCGTATATAAAAGATAAAGCAATCAGAACAAAATCAAAAGATAGAATTATCAAGCACCACTACATTCCCCGGCAATGGCGCCAAATTTGATAACCGCTTTTGTCGCGTTACGGTTTCAAATACAATTTAAGTACCGAATTCCTCTAAACTAATGTAGCATAGAGTAACTCGAGTCGTCTCCCAACGAATGTATTTGGTGCAAGATAAATCTCCTAATCGTATCTTATTGCTTTTGGGTTTTGGATATAAAACTGGGTTTTGGATTTAAGAGCTAGGACTACGAAATGAACAACAGAGCAAATATGAAACCTAATTCTAATTAAGGAAGGACAATACAGAAAAAGAAATCTAAATTAACCAGACTACAATTGCAATAAAGAAAGCACAACTTGAAATAGAGCATTAAGAAACTAAACACAGAGCAAACTACAACATTGAAGAAATCTAATCTAATCCTAACTTAATTGCATTCAAATGAAGACTTGAACATTAAAACTAATGAAAGAGCAACACAAAATCTAAGTAAACAACTAAGAAACATTACAATGGAAATTACTAGTTCTAAGCAACATTTGATCAAACACATGCAAGGCATACTAAAAATTGATTTGAGTACGTGCCAATTGATAGGGGCAAGATCTATCCAATACAAACGTTTTAACATCAATCACAAACAACTCAATTAAGCACAATCAACATTTGAATCTAATTGAACATCCGTTTGAAACATTCAATTAAGAGGTAAGCTGCTGCCAAATGGTTCTGCCGAAACTGATGAATAAGAAACTGCTGATGCTATGAAAAACGGCTGGAAATGCAACTGTGAAAGGAAATCGGTTTGATGCTAAAACTGCTGTGACGTAGAGGAACGGAAATGCTATGAAGAAAATTGAGCTGCTATGAAGAAACAAGCTACTGAAATGAACTGCTGGAAGAAATTTGAGCTGCTGCCGGAATTGACCCCTGTAAAGAAGATAATGTAAACGAAAACTAGCGAGAAACTGCTGGAAATTGGAAGAAGCTACTGAATCTAATCTGCTAGCTGTGGAAATACTGAAGAGCTGTGATGGCATGCGGTGGAAATGGAGGTCGTCAGCTAGGGGTCGAAACCCCCTTGCCCTAGCTTTGCGATCGGCGGCGTGCGGTGAAGGAAATGGATGGCGTCTCTCCGAACCCCGAAAGAGAAGCTGCTGTGAAGATGGATGGCTGCGACGGCTACGTTTGGCTGAAGCTCGGAACCCCCAAAGCCTAGCTGTGGTCGCCGGTGATGAAAATGGAAGAAAAAAGGTGGTTGATCGAAGGTCGCCAGTTAGGGTTCGAACCCCGCAGCCCTAGCTGTGCGATCCTTGAGAAGAGAAGATGGTGGTGGAGCGGATGAAGTGAATCGGGAACCCCCACGACTCGGTTGATCGGAGCTCCGGCCGGCTAGGGTTCGGAACCCCCTTGCCCTAGCCTTCGGCGGCGATGAAGCGGTGGAGACGAAGAATCGCCGCGAGCCTTGCGTGTGGAGTCGATGAAGACCTAGGTCGCGCGATCTGCCCTTTTGTCCCCCTGGTTGCGCGTGCTTCGGTTGGTCCAGTCAAGCCAGCTTCAGCCCAGCCAAACCAGAGCTTGAGTTCAGTCCAGTCACTGTCCGGTTCAGCCTAGCAATTTGGTTCAGCCAGCCTCTGCTGCATTTTGGCTCAGCATTTGAGTTCAACTAAACCTGAGTTCGGCCCAGCAGCTTGAGTTGAATCAGCTTCAGCAAATGGGTTCAGTCAGCCAAATCAGTTCACTTGATTCAGTCCAATCCAGCTCTTGGGTTCAGTCCTAGGTTCGGTTCAGTCAAGCCAATTGAGTTCAATCAATGGTTCAGTCCAGTTAGCCTTGGTTCAGCCAGCCCAAACCACAGTTAACCCAGCTCAGCCATGAATTCACAGCTCATTAGCAACGGACGGCTGAGATCGATTCGGCTTCATCCAACGGTCGGATCTCTTCAGATCTGAACCAAACTTCACATATCCCAATCAATGGTCCTGATCTATCTATCCCCAGCTCGGATTAACCAGATCAGTGGCGGATGGTCCAGATCTTCCCTTTTCTTGAATGGATGGTCTAGAACATCTCGAGGTTGATCCGACGGTCAGATCTCTTCCGATCTGGCTGAAATTTTCAGATCTTGATCTCTGGCCATGATTTATTCTATCTTGGATTCGGATCGACCAGAAGTTGACCGATGGCTCAGATCTAACCGTTTCCTGGAATGGACGACTCCTATTAATCCGATGGTTGATCCTTTTGATCTGGATCCAATCCTGACTCAAGTCTGACCCAATTTGATCTAGGTCCATGATCAATTGAAGCCTACAAAATAATATCCAAATTTAGTGCCAAAAATATCCCAAATATACAAAGATTAGAATTAAAAGCCAAAATAAAAGGAATACATGAAACCTAATAAAATTGCAAACTTAAGCATATAAAATATGGATCAAACATAGATTTTAGAGCCGAAAATAATCAACAAAATGATGGTTATCAAACTCCCCCACACTTATTCTTGGGCGTCTCGCACAAGTAAATAAAACTAAAAGAAAATAGCATATCTCCCAAATATTACATCCCCTATCAATACTTTAAGAAATAATAAAAGAAAGTTACTTAGGATCATCAAGTCTCAAGCATCCATGTATTTATGGTTCCAAATCTCACATAAGTCAAAAGCATGGTAATTTCATCAACTTGAATAAACTAAGCATGACAAAAACCTCACAAGATAGATATATGCACTGATGCTCACAAAATAACAAATATGGAAGTGGAGTTCTCTCAAAACATTCATGACATTGCACTACCATATGCTTGCTTATCTTCTACTTCTCCACTACTATAACATAAGTACACAAATCAAGAGGGCTTTTCAATGAATAATAATGAAACCAAGTGCTACAAGAAACAAGAATGGTAGATAACAAAGAAGATCATAGAGAGCATGAAAGAAGATAAAAGAGAAGATGAGAGCATTGGGGTAATTAACATGATGTATACAATCAAACAATAGTCCAAAGTAAATAACTCAATCAAACCTCCAACACTCAAAATTCTCCTTTCACATTCTCAATGCACTACACATCAACCATTTACAACATCTCTCAAAGTGCATGTAGGGATCAACATAACTCTTGAATTTCTCTAAACAATAATATCAAAAGAGTACACATCAAGAAAATATTCCTTTTTGTTCATCACTAATACAACTCGAATGCTTGAGGAATTTTTTTTTTTCACATAAAGAGATTTTTTTTTTCACTTTTTTTTTCATCTTTATTATTATTTTTTTCTATCTCTCTTTCTTTTTTTTTCACATAGAGAGATTTTCTTTTTCTTTTTCTTTTTTTTTTCAAAGAGAGATTTTTTTTTCCTTTTCACACAAGCATTCGTCCATATATACTTGTCTCCCCCCCACACTTAAAATTTGACCGTCTCGGGCAAGATAGTAAAGCATGATAACATCTAAAACTCACAATAATAGAGGCTGATAATAGAGAAATAAAAATGTAACTCATCATGCAATCACCTTATGCTCTCATCGCATGCTCCAAGGAAGAATAAAATAATAAAGATATGGCAATGAAAATGTAATGACAATGAAAAGATCTGATAAAGTAGATACAATGAAATATGAAAGCAATAGGTGAAATGCCCAGTAGTGACAATAACAAAGGAGAGGAAAACTAAAAGTTCACAAGAAAGATTGCCTCCATCATATTCATGTAAGCTTATGCTATTGTAATTTCAAAAAGAATCAAAGCAAGTTCTAGAGTGTCAAGTATCACAAATGCTATCACACATAAGAGGATTAAGGATAGGCATGGCAACATCCTCACTAGGTGAACAATAAAACTGTCATGCTTAATCTAACAAGATAGAGTCTATCACCACAACAAATGACTAAATGCAATTAATATCCCCAAGCATACCAAGGAAACCAAAACTCAATAATCAGACTTAACTATCTTTTATGATTCTCAAAGCATAATAAAGGAACATGTAAGGAGATACAACTCGAAATCAACCAAGATTTATTCAAAGCCAAACAAAATGCAAAATGAGGAAACAAAGTATAAATGCAAAGTATAAAAGTAAACAAACATGCGAGTATAACATAAAGAAAAATAAGAAAAGTAAAGTAAAGGAACAAACTCCCCTTTATTCTGGTGGACGGAGCCTATCAAGCAGTAGCCTCCATCTTGGTAGTGGAGGAGTCTGGGTGGCTGAGTGATTTGAGACTCCCCCACACTTAAACTTTACAAAAATTTGCTCTGGTGGCCTAAGTCGATTCAGGTTTAAAATCCATGGAAGGGGTGGAGTGCTTCGAATTATAGTAAAATCATCTCCTCCTTCTTGATGCTTTTCAGAAATCCTTCCAGGAGGCTGAAGTCTGTTCAGTTGGAGCACCCACTCCTGAAGTCTTCTGGACCCTGAAGGTTCTATAATAGTAGATGTATCTGTGGTCTCCTCCTGGTCAAGTTCATGCTCCTCTTCAGCCTCAGGCTCTGGTGGACAATCAACTGGTGATCCGATGTTAAATCCGACACTTTTATTCCGCTCCGGAAAATTTTTCAGAAAACACCCTAGGATTATCGGGCCCTTAGACAAAATTTCGGAGAGTAAAATGGAATACAACAAAATATTTTGAGGTCTAAAGGGCTTAAAAAGTTCAATCAAGGGTCTGGATGCAATAGAGCATAATTTAAAGGGGGTTAACTGCTAAAAACTAGAAACTAAGGGCATCCTTGTGATTTGGCTAAAAACTTGGTGGACTAAAATGAAAAAGGGTGAGTATAAAGGGGCTGTTTAGGGCTCGGGCTCGGGCTCGTCGCTTGTGTCTTCTTCCCTGCCGATCGAAGCCGCCTCCACTACGCCTACAGCGCGAGCAGTGGATTGAGAGCCCCGCCGCCGGTGTCTCACACTCCAATAGGCCACTCCTTCGTTGACGTTAGTCCTGGTTGGAAGCCATCCATTGTTTTCTCGCTATCTCCTTTGAATCGCTACCGAAGCCCAGCCGAGTTTCTAAGCGTCGCCGACCCCCCCTGAGTTTCGCTTCGTGTCCACTCAAGATCGGCAGTTCAAGGTGTGTTTGGGTTTCCGAGGAGTTGAGCCTGACCACCGTCCCTCGTCCTGTGCCGTGAAGATCTGTAGCTAGGGAAGAGGGAAATTGATTTCAAGCCACTTCCGTCACACCTCTGCCTTGATCACTCTTCTTCTCCACTCGATCGACATTGGCACCCTCACCGATCGTTGCATTATCACCAGATGTAAGCAAGGGTGACCTCCCCGATGGTGTGAGTCTTCCTCCGATCTTCTGGTGAATTAGAGGCTAGTATTTCGATTGGGACAAGCTGGAAGTTACGCTCTTGGTGCTTCTTCATCAACAGAGTTGACCTCGCCGGAACCGGATTAGAGGAGTGTCACTGGCGCCGACTCAGGTAAGGAGTGATTGCTTAAGATTTTGCTTGCATGAAATCTGAGTTGGATTGTTTGGGATTAGGTTGGATGAACTTGTTTGCTAGTCGAGCTATGGCTCCTGTTACTGATTTCGTTTTGGATAAATTTGGTTGTATTGAGGTAAGGTTTGCTATTTGGCTAAGGGTTGGATGAATTGAGAATTCAAATTAGATTTCGTGGTTTATTCCTGGATCAGGAGGTGGTTTTACTGCGTTGCTAATTGGTGTGCTGCACTGGTGGCGATCGATTTGATCAAGGGATGTGTTTGTTCACTAAATTGAAGTTAATTTTAGCTGTGGAAGTGTGTTGGATCAGTTTAGGTTTGGAATGGGTTTGTAGGAATTGAAATCAAACCTAAACCCATATGTACAACTCGTTTATTTGACCTATTGGGATAATTAAAAGTCAATCATCTAATTATGGTTAATTAGATGACACAAGGATAATTAGAATGATCCTAATTAATTAAGAATGTAATTTTAATTTCATGGGGTAATTAGGAACCTTCCATTTAATTAAAGGTAATTAAATGGAAAGTGACGGATTCGGTAAATCCTAAAACGGATTAGGGATTAATTAGCTAGTTGCTATTTGTGTAATAGCTAATTAATTACATCCTTGATACAGGAGCTTGATCGGATTTATTGCTACTATTTGGACGGGTGGTTCTTCCCTTTTGATACGGACTTCTACTTTTGGAGGCGGGTACCTTTTGACTTATCTCTTTTGATATTGTCATGTGATTATGCATAGACTGTTATAGATAGCAGTAAGATTATACGCTATCCCTGTTTATTATGTCTGTTCTGGATACTTGTTGTTCATCTCTGAGTTATTGTGCCTGTTCTGGATACATGTAATTTATCCCTGAGTTATTATGCTGTTTGTTCCATACAGTCTTGGATATTGTCATATCGATATATATGCTTAGAGATAGTGGTGTATCTCCTGCCTTTGACCTTGAGGGATTGGTAGTTTTCCGGTCAGTATACCTTGTAAGTTACCTGTATTTCCTGTTATAGGATTTCAGACTGAGACTTAGTATACTGAGGACTTGGGAGGGAGGTATGTGTATCTATCATACACCATCTCTGCATTATTGCATGCTGACCCACGCGGACGTTGTGGACGATGTCCTGACTGGGTACAGGTTGTCACAGCTCCACCCACGCGGACGTTATGGACAATCCTGACTGGGACTAGGGGGTGACACATGTCATTGCATCAGGGTGCTTTATATGTTTGGGGCATGCACCATCCTTGCATTGTTGCATGCTGACCCACGCGGACGTTGTGGACCATGTCCTGACTGGGTACAATTTGTCACAGCTCTACCCACGCGGACGTCGTGGACGATATCCTGACTGGGACTAGGGGTGACACATGTCATTGCACCATGTGCATATTTTGCATTTGTGCATTGTTTGCTGCACTTATTTGCTGCACTTGTTTGACATCGCATATTCTGGAGACTTGCTAACTGAGCTTATATGTCTATTGGTTTTCCTCTGGTATTTCTTACCCTCTATACAGGTTAGATGGATTCAGGTATATATCTACTTCGGTATGTTCAGTACTAGTTTTTCCCTACTGTTGTTGTGAGACTGTAGTAGCTGAACTCTTATTGTTGGTATAACCTTCTATGCATATCTGTTGGGTATTCGCTGAGCTATGGACTCACCCCGTTGCCATATATGTTTATTTCAGGTTGATGTCTGCGAGGAGATCCCGAGCCGCCAGTCCCCAGCTCTAGAGGAGCTCTTTTTGGTTTTACGATTCGTGGTGTTGCTAATGGACCCTGTATAACTTACTATGCTTCCGTTGTTACGTTTTAAAACCTGTATTCATGTTTAATTCGATGGCATTGTACTTTTGAGTCCTATGTTGGACTTCGATTGGTTTTGGTTTTGTTCCTGCCCCCTGGCAGCTCAGGTGAGTTCGGATTTGGTTTTTCGATAGTTATTATCATATAATTGTTGTTTCTGCTTATATCTGAGGCCTGTGGCCCTTTAAACTGCGTGGTTGTGCAAATATATATTGCGTGGATTGTTATATAGATTGTATGTATGTGTAAATTGTCCGCCGGACAGGGGAGGTGCTGTCCGATTTTATATTGGATCAGCGGCTCCTGGGTCTCGGGGCGTGACAGATCCTTGGGTGCTTGCTTCCACCATGCAAGTCCCTACACTTTCTGGTTCGTTCTCTAAATCTTGTGGTGGTCCTTGGGGCTTTGTGCAATCCCCTACACCTATGGAATCATCCTCTATGCAAGTTTCCTCTGTGATATCTGCAACAACAACATTAGAAAAATTAGGACCATCAATAATATTATCATCAGAACATAAAAGTCTAGAATGGTCCTGTGGAGCTTCAGTTTCTTCTTCTTGAGCTGAAAAATTTAGACATGAATTTTGAACAAGAGCCTCAGGAGGGATGCATGCTGTAGGTGCCCAATATTTGATGATTACATCATCTTCTTTTTCCACCAAATTTGCAAGATTACTTGAAGAAAGATTTGTCCCTGCACTAGGGTCACCTTGAACTTGCATTTGATTCATTTGACTAGCAATTTGTCCAACGCCTCTTTCGATGTCTTGAAGCCTTTGCTGCTGTTGATGATATTGTACAACTAGTTGAAACATCTCCTCCATTCTTTGTTGTTGAGCCTCATTCTCATTAAGATTCTCAAAGCCTCCTTGGTTAGTGTGGAACCCCTGTTGGTCTTGAAATGGATCATAGGGCTGCTGAAAACTCTGAAACTGCTGCCCATTCTGAAATTGGAATTGTTGGGGCTGCTCAAATGGTTGAATGGGCTGATTTGACTGTTGAAAATTTGGCTGAAATGATGGTTGAAATTGCTGAAAAGTGTAGCCCTGGAAATCTTGGATCTGAGGTTGAAATTGTGATGGTGAACACTGAAATTGAGTGGGCTGGAAATTCTGGTTTTGAAACTGAAAATTTGGATCGTATGGCTGTGAATATTGCAGAGGTTGTTGAAAATTCTGGAATTGTGGCTACCCAATCTGAGTTTGCTGGAAATTCGAATAGGGCTGCTGAAAATATTGGTTTTGCTGCTGGAATTGTTGTGGTTGCTGGAATTGTTGTAATGGTAGCTGGTAAGTAGATGAAGGTCTGTTGGTTATTTGTTGATTCAAATGATTCAACCAAAATTTTAACTCTGACAATGCACTTGTGATCTCTTTACAGTCCTCTGGTGAAAACATTTTGATCTTACAGCCCTGTCACAAATCAAACAAGAAAAATGACAGCAACCGTATATAAAAGATAAAGCAATCAGAACAAAATCAAAAGATAGAATTATCAAGCACCACTACATTCCCCGGCAATGGCGCCAAATTTGATAACCGCTTTTGTCGCGTTACGGTTTCAAATACAATTTAAGTACCGAATTCCTCTAAACTAATGTAGCATAGAGTAACTCGAGTCGTCTCTCAACGAATGTATTTGGTGCAAGATAAATCTCCTAATCGTATCTTATTGCTTTTGGGTTTTGGATATAAAACTGGGTTTTGGATTTAAGAGCTAGGACTACGAAATGAACAACAGAGCAAATATGAAACCTAATTCTAATTAAGGAAGGACAATACAGAAAAAGAAATCTAAATTAATCAGACTACAATTGCAATAAAGAAAGCACAACTTGAAATAGAGCATTAAGAAACTAAACACAGAGCAAACTACAACATTGAAGAAATCTAATCTAATCCTAACTTAATTTCATTCAAATGAAGACTTGAACATTAAAACTAATGAAAGAGCAACACAAAATCTAAGTAAACAACTAAGAAACATTACAATGGAAATTACTAGTTCTAAGCAACATTTGATCAAACACATGCAAGGCATACTAAAAATTGATTTGAGTACGTGCCAATTGATAGGGGCAAGATCTATCCAATACAAACGTTTTAACATCAATCACAAACAACTCAATTAAGCACAATCAACATTTGAATCTAATTGAACATCCGTTTGAAACATTCAATTAAGAGGTAAGCTGCTGCCAAATGGTTCTGCCGAAACTGATGAATAAGAAACTGTTGATGCTATGAAAAACGGCTGGAAATGCAACTGTGAAAGGAAATCGGTTTGATGCTAAAACTGCTGTGACGTAGAGGAACGGAAATGCTATGAAGAAAATTGAGCTGCTATGAAGAAACAAGCTACTGAAATGAACTGCTGGAAGAAATTTGAGCTGCTGCCGGAATTGACCCCTGTAAAGAAGATAATGTAAACGAAAACTAGCGAGAAACTGCTGGAAATTGGAAGAAGCTACTGAATCTAATCTGCTAGCTGTGGAAATACTGAAGAGCTGTGATGGCATGCGGTGGAAATGGAGGTCGTCAGCTAGGGGTCGGAACCCCCTTGCCCTAGCTTTGCGATCGGCGGCGTGCGGTGAAGGAAATGGATGGCGTCTCTCCGAACCCCGAAAGAGAAGCTGCTGTGAAGATGGATGGCTGCGACGGCTACGTTTGGCTGAAGCTCGGAACCCCCAAAGCCTAGCTGTGGTCGCCGGTGATGAAAATGGAAGAAAGAAGGTGGTTGATCGAAGGTCGCCAGTTAGGGTTCGAACCCCGCAGCCCTAGCTGTGCGATCCTTGAGAAGAGAAGATGGTGGTGGAGCGGATGAAGTGAATCGGGAACCCCCACGACTCGGTTGATCGGAGCTCCGGCCGGCTAGGGTTCGGAACCCCCTTGCCCTAGCCTTCGGCGGCGATGAAGCGGTGGAGACGAAGAATCGCCGCGAGCCTTGCGTGTGGAGTCGATGAAGACCTAGGTCGCGCGATCTGCCCTTTTGTCCCTGGTTGCGCGTGCTTCGGTTGGTCCAGTCAAGCCAGCTTCAGCCCAGCCAAACCAGAGCTTGAGTTCAGTCCAGTCACTGTCCGGTTCAGCCTAGCAATTTGGTTCAGCCAGCCTCTGCTGCATTTTGGCTCAGCATTTGAGTTCAACTAAACCTGAGTTCGGCCCAGCAGCTTGAGTTGAATCAGCTTCAGCAAATGGGTTCAGTCAGCCAAATCAGTTCACTTGATTCAGTCCAATCCAGCTCTTGGGTTCAGTCCTAGGTTCGGTTCAGTCAAGCCAATTGAGTTCAATCAATGGTTCAGTCCAGTTAGCCTTGGTTCAGCCAGCCCAAACCACAGTTAACCCAGCTCAGCCATGAATTCACAGCTCATTAGCAACGGACGGCTGAGATCGATTCGGCTTCATCCAACGGTCGGATCTCTTCAGATCTGAACCAAACTTCACATATCCCAATCAATGGTCCTGATCTATCTATCCCCAGCTCGGATTAACCAGATTAGTGGCGGATGGTCCAGATCTTCCCTTTTCTTGAATGGATGGTCTAGAACATCTCGAGGTTGATCCGACGGTCAGATCTCTTCCGATCTGGCTGAAATTTTCAGATCTTGATCTCTGGCCATGATTTATTCTATCTTGGATTCGGATCGACTAGAAGTTGACCGATGGCTCAGATCTAACCGTTTCCTGGAATGGACGGCTCCTATTAATCCGATGGTTGATCCTTTTGATCTGGATCCAATCCTAACTCAAGTCTGACCCAATTTGATCTAGGTCCATGATCAATTGAAGCCTACAAAATAATATCCAAATTTAGTGCCAAAAATATCCCAAATATACAAAGATTAGAATTAAAAGCCAAAATAAAAGGAATACATGAAACCTAATAAAATTGTAAACTTAAGCATATAAAATATGGATCAAACATAGATTTTAGAGCCGAAAATAATCAACAAAATGATGGTTATCAGGAAGCTAGGTTAAAGTCCCAGTGAGTGAAGCTGGGCATGGAGTCTTGGTCCGAGGGATCAAGCACGAGTCGGAGATGGGCCGGAGGCTGGTTCTCTCGACTAAGAGTGGGTTTGGCCTTGCCCGGATCAGTCTGGTGACCGATCAGGGAAGTTGGCACGAAGTTCCCTCTTGGATCGGTCTGGTGGCCGATCCAGCGATGTCTGATCGGTCTGATGACCGATCAGGGATCTTCCAGTAACTTTGGCAAACCTATTGATCGGCTCCTGATCGGTCTGGTGACCGATCGGGGAGAAACCGTGACCGATCAGACTGAATGATCAACTGTCGCGAGGTTTCTCACCCTGACCGATCAGGTTGGAGCCTGATCGGTCTGGGATCAGCCTGATCGGTCTGGTGACCGATCAGGCCACAACCTGATTGGTCTGGGGACCGATCTGGAGTATACAGCAGATTGCTGGATAGGTCTGGCGACCAATCAGGAGTGTGCAGAAGATTGCTGGATCGGTCTGGTGACCGATCAAGGTCCTCTCTGATCGGTCTGGGGACCGATCAGGAGCAGAACTTTAATTCAAATACGCTGTCAGAAGTTTCTGATCGCGTCTGTTTTCACTGTCGATTCTCTGCTACTTGCTGATTTCATTTGATATGGATTTGCTAAGCTTCTGTTGGAGTGTGCAGGTGATAGCAGGTGATTCAAACACTCAAGGAGGGTCAATGGAGGACTTTCCATGGAGCAGGTTTGGATCTATTGTGTTTTCAGGTCTCAACGGCGTCTGGCGCAACTGGCAACTGAGGAAGGCGCGGCTGGCAACTAACGGAGGCTCAGCTGGAGGAGTGTCCAGTGGACTGAGTGCTCAGAGAGGTCAGTGGGTCAGGGTGTGAGTCAGTGGTGTTGATGGAGCTGGCGACGTTGAGCAGGAGCTTAAGAGACGAAGCTGGAAGCAGAGGAGTAGAGGTGAACAAGACAGAAACTTTGGAAGTTTGGCTGGGCTGTGTTCGAGCTCTCTATTGCTTTGTGCTTAAGCGTTCTACTACATCCTTGTGAGATATGAGTGAGCATTCCTTCTTGTGTGATCTCCTGTACTCAAGTTCCATCATCCGTGAGATCTGTGGAGAGGTTTCTCCACCGAGAAGGAGGATCTATCTTATCCGAGTTCACCGGGGCTTGATCTGCCGACGATCAAGGGATCGCCCACCTTACGAGCACGCCAAGGAGTAGGGGCAAGTTATCCCCGAACCTTGTATATCGCTGTGTTAGCGTTGGTTTGATTCCTTGCTTTGTTTTATTCTTTCTGTTGCATTTTGTTTCTGCTGTTACTAATCTGATCACAGAAAGAAAGTTCAAACAAGAGGGAGCGTTTTGAGTGTCTGGCTACATTCACCCCCCCCCCTCTATAGCCATCCAAGTTCCAACACTAAGTAGGCGACATACTAAGTGGGTGACTTATTTATAGGAGTTCACTTTTACGCTGAGACACCAAGTAGAGAGTCTGAACCGTGTCACAAATGCCTTGAGTTGTGGTTCTTCATTAGTTACCACTATGAGAACCAAAGTTGCAGGCTTTGAGATTTTCGTAGATATGTATGCAGTTGACCATTTATTCAGAAGGATATTTCAGGAGGTAAAGGATGGTCACCACCATGATTTTATTGGGCATAATAGTTATGTATTTTACGGATTACAATTGTGCCTTCTAGATTGTTCTCTAAGGTAGTAGATTATGAGTGACCTTCATCATGAGGGACACTTTGGACATGATAAGTCATTAACCCTTATATCTGTTAATTTTTATTGGCCTAAGTTGATTAGTGATATGACTCACTTAGTATACCGATATTTTGTATGTCAACGATCTAAGGGATTCTCACCAATGCAAGTTTATACATTCCTTTACTTGTTCTTGAAGCTCTTTAGTTCGACGTCAATATCGATTTTGTATTGGGAATACTTCACACCCAACGAATCTTAGATTCTATTTTAGTTGTGGTTGACAGGTTTTCAAAAATGACACATTTTGTAGCTTGCAGGAAGATTACGAATGTTATCTGGATTGCTCAACTTAAGGATGTTATGCGTTTACATGGCGTTCCTCAATCCATGACTTTAAATCATGATACTAAATTCATCAATCATTTCTGGAAGAGTCTATGGGAAAAATTGGGAACGCAATTGAACTTTAGTTGAGGTGGTAAATCGAAGTTTTGAAAATCTTTTGAGGTATTTGACAGGAACTAAGGTGAAGCAGTGGGATTTAGATCTATCTCAAGCAAAATTTGCTTATAACATATCAAGCAATAGGACCACGGATTTAAGTCCTTTTGAGGTCATCTATGGGTGGAACCTATATGAGGTATTGGATTTAGCCTCTATCCCATGTATAGGATGATTCAGTCCTAAGGAAGATGAGAAGACAAAGTATCTTCAAGGGATTCACGAGCAAGTGAAGCAAGGTATTTAAGAAAACAACAACAAATACAAGACTCAGGTTGACTGTCATCATCGTCAAGTACTTTTTGATGTTGGCGACTTTTTTGTTTGGGTTGTAATGACTCGTGGTCATTTCCTTATGGGAGATTTTAACAAACTTAAAGATCAGAAGATTATGTTGGTGTAATCAGTCTCTAAGGTTTCGATGTTTAATAATGCACCTAAGTTTGGTCAATTTAACCAAACGTTGATCCAAACAGGACTTGATGTTTGGAAGAGAGAAGTCTAGTTAGGATGACTAGCAATGGGAAGTCCTAATTGAAGGTTAGGCAAGGGGATGAGAAGTCTACTAAGTGATTAGTCTTAACTAGAGATTGGGCAGGGGGTGAGAAGTATACCCAATAACTTGTCCTAACTAGAAGTTAAGTAAGGAGTGAAAAGTCTACCAAGTGACTAGTCTTAATTAAAGGTTAAGCAAGTGGAAGTCCTAGTGAGTGAAGTTAGGATCTAGTGAGTGAAGCTAGGTGATGGAAGTCCTGGTAGTGATGCTAGAAAGTAGAAGTCCTAGTGATTGAAGCTAGGCCTAGTGAGTGAAGCTAGGTAGTGTAAGTCTTGGTGAGTGAAGCCTGACGGTGAAAATCCTAGTAAGTGAAGTTAGGACCTAGTAAATGAAGCTAGGTAGTGAAAGTCCTTGTGATTGAAACTAGACAGTGGAAAATCCTAAGGGGAGGTAACCCTAAGTAATGAGAAGTCTTAGAGGAGTAACTCCAAGTATATGTGACCGAATGTGCAGTCGACTAGACCAACGAATCTTTTATGCTACCAATACTACTTTACCTTATTATTTTATATCTATTATGCTACTCAATGTTGTAGCTAAGTCATAGTAGATCAGGTTTATTAGACACTAAGCAAGTAAGTCAAAGTAAGTCTGAAGGACCATACATTTGGATGATAAGTGGAGGTAAGCATTAGAGGAGAGAGATCTAGTGAAGACGAGTCCCAATAGGACTGTAGGTGCTGGTTCAACTTAGATCCATTTTAGAAGTATAAGTTGAGACTAAGATAAAATATTGATCTTGGGAAGATAGGATTTAATTTATAATCTTGGTTCATCTTATTTTATTTTATGTGGTAACTCTGTTTTAAAGGTATTTGGACTAACATGTTTTTGCAGGTAGCTTAGAGCGACTCGAGGTGCCTCAACTGAGGCACTGGAGGCGTCTTGGATGGTTGAAGGTGCCTCCGCATAGATAATCTTCGTGGATGAAATTTCAACCGCTAGAGGTGCCTTAGGATGATTGGAGGCACCTCGGAAGGGATTGGAGGCGCCTTCAAGATGTTAAAAGTTGCGACAAATTCAAATCTAGTCAAACTTCATGGAGTCACCTTGGTGGATGATGGAGGTGCCTTTAATGGTGTTTATAAGGAGGGTTCGATAATGATCTTGTATACAACATCAATACGAGCTTTCTCGATTGTTCTATTATTACATTCTCGCACTACTATTATATTACAACTCTGCTATGCCCGACTATTGCAGTCAGAGCGACACCGATCTCAAGCTACGATCTTCAACTACAAAGTGTCGGTAAAGTTTAAGTCTTGATTTCTTATTTGTTATTTGCATAGGAAAGTGTAAGTTGTTACACTTTTCTTATTCTTGTACTCGATTACTCTTTCGAAGGTTTTCCATAAGATAATTTTAGTGAATTACCCGTCAAGAAAGGTCTAAAGGGCCTAGGTCTTGGGGTAAAAGTCGTTGAAAGCTTCAAACCAAGTAAATTGATCGCGTGTTGTTTTCTTTTTGAATTTCGTACTTAGTTTTCTTTTTCCGACGTGCACTCAGTTTTAAAACCTAAAAAGAACTTTTTTTTAAATACATGTGATTCACCCCCATCTCATCAGCATCGATCCAACAGATTGGATTATGTGAGATACGTACCACAAAAGATTATTGACAACGTGTACTGGTTACGACTTCTAAGTCACTTGAAGACTTCTAATGTCTTTAAAGTGAAATACTTGACTCCTTATATAGTGGATGTTGATGACATTAATATGAACTTTTCAACCCGAGGTGATTGATGCAGAATCAACCTAAGAAGACTTCCCGAAATTCAAAGCGTTATAACTTTTAACTCGGGTATCGAAATCAAGTGTTGTTCGACTTGAATCAAAGTTCATTCAGAGACCTTTACTGGGTAAACCCGTAACCACCATATTTGGATTTGAAAAACAATGTTTAAGGCTTTTTCAGAGGCTCCAAATATTTATTTTACTATTTTTGATAATTTTTATTTTTTTGGTATTTAGGGTTTTTTAATTTGGCAGTTTGCCTATTATAAGTTATTAAATATCTATTTAGTTGTTTGAGAAATTATTCTATGATATTGAGTAAAATTTACATTTTTGGAAAAAATAGAGGTCGTCATTTTTTTTCTTCTTGTTCTACTCAAATTCTCCATCTTTTCAGTCCGCGGGATAATCACTATCCTACTCGACATCAAAAGCTTTCGTGAAGTCAAACCAGTCACTCCTAGATTAGTCGATGTAAATTAGATATCCGGTGTCAATTAAATAAAAAAAATATAATGAATAAAAAAAAAATACCATTTCTGCCACAAGGATTAGTTTTATTAAAATATATGGTATGCATCACAAAGATAAAAAATGCATGTATGTACCATACATACATTCACATACAAATATTTCACAAGATTCCATGCGATTAAATAGTTAGTCATTTGCATTCGTATTTGAGAATGCCTGGGATATGAATGTCGTGGAGATAAGAGTTCCACTCGATGTGCTTGGAGTCCACGTCAAACATCTCTAGTTCTTTTCCCATCATCACCCTTAATTTTTCCAAGTTGGCATCATCGAACCTTACACCAAAACGAGATCGTCATGTGAACGAATCTTGTATTCGTTTTTCAAATATATATAACTATTTATTAATTGTCGATCGATGAAAACAAAACATACCGGCCTTTGAAGAAAGTGTAGGGCTCAAAAAGATCAATAAGAACCTTCAAATACTTATATTTGCGGTTTAGATCATCGTATAGACGCCCAAATATAAATCCAAAAGTTAGAAACTGAATAAGGTGAAGTACCTAAAACACATGTACAATCAAAGGGCACAATCACTACTCAAAAGATTAATCTAATCATAATTAAGACAATTTAATATATATATATATATATATATATATATATATATATATATGTATATGTAAAATCACCTGTAATAAGGCCTTGTATACCATAATGAAAAAGTTGGTTCTAATGCCCGTAGTCATCTTTCTATTGATCTTCAGGGGTTTTCGATCCTTCCCTGTACAGGGATTGGTGGAGAAATAATCGAACCAACACTGCAGTAGAGAATCATAAGTAATAGGGTTTCTTGTGGAGGAGCCAACATGGTAGATGAACTCAGACTGCTGATTTGAGTGAGCTACAATGGTAGCCATCATAGCATTCACCACCATGTCTCCTGGTATCTGCATTCAATTCATGTATGGTCAATTAATTAATGTATATTTTCAATTTTGCCATAATTAATTTCAAACATATATAAACTGCATGAGTACCAAATCTACAGTCAATTGGGGGTCTCCTGGAAAAAATTGGAGCTTCTTGTTTGCATAAGCCATCATGAAGATGTCAATTGTCCTGCTCCAGTTACATACATACATCGCCAACAAATTAATGCACTCATGCATTAATGTCTCATATATATGTAGAGAGTTGTATTGATTTGACCTTATGCCTTCTATCCAGCCAGGCAATGGATCTCTGAGGATGCTGGTTATGACACTTGGTCTCACAATGACCAGAGGCAAGTCTCCCCTCGAGTGCCCTAGCACCATCTCACCCATTGCCTTGGTGAAAACGTAAGTGTTGGGCCACCCAAAAAACCTTGCTCTTCGATTTGAATATATATATATATATATTGTGCAATTTTGATTAGTTTTATAGTTAGTTAATTCGTTATTCGGAAATATTATATCTAGTTTTAATTAAAATTAACCTTTGCATGCCCAACTCTTTCATGGCGAGTTTTTGGGCTTGTGGAGTGAGATGATGATCGGCTTGCAGCTCCACCTTCTTCTTCTCTGCCAAATCTATCTCAGCTTCGATGTCCAATTCATAATAAGAGTAATTTGATCCTGATCTGAGAGTTTCACCCATTAACAATCTCTTCTCTGGTATGAGTCCAATGTGCTCAGCACCAGATACGTAAGCTGGTGATCGAGTAGAAATAAATAATGTATTTAATTATTAGTTTAGATTAAATCTGACGATTTTAGATGCACAAAAGAAATTAAACAAGTAAAAATACCAGTTGAAACATGGAGAAACATTTCGAGGTGCACACATTGTTTTGCAAACTGCAGTACGTGCTTAGCTCCAAGCACGTTTATTCCCAAAGAAACATCATATCTACATATATATATATATATTTAGGTTGATATACAATATATCATTCTTCAATATATATATATATATATATATATATATATATATATATATGTGAGTGTGTGTTTAAATTAATTACCTCTCGGAAAAGTTTGTGGTGGCAGCAACGTTGACAATAATTTGCACTTTCTTCAACAATTTATTTACAAGATTGGAGTCTTGAATTCCTAAATTCTCATGAACAATATCTCCAGCCACAGGCCACAATTTGCTTGTCGCAAATGACTGGAATCCGTCGCCATATTTCTCTTTCAGAGCCTTGAATAATTCCTTTCCTAAAATCTGAAAATTGCACCAGAGATCTATCAATATTTAGAAACTATAAAATATGTTACGTTGTTTTCTTAATTATTTTCTTCATTTCATTTGAGAATTGAGAGTGCTATATATATATAATTTAAGTAGATTAATTGCAAGCATTTTGTGACCAAACAGAATTAAGAAAACTAAACGCGGATGCATACGAACATAAATCGTATTCGTATACGTACGTACCTCATGTTGAAGTCGTTGCATGGCTGATTCAGCGTCGGCAGCTCTGATGAGGAGGAAGACCCTCTTCACCTCTGCTTGAATCCTCAACAACTTCTCCACAAAAACTTGAATCATTCAAAACAAACACACACACACACAAGAACAAGTTACGTCGTCAACACTAGCCAGAAACAAGGTTACTACAGTGAGAAATGAATATAAAAGTAGGTACTTTTAGCCAGAAACCCAGTCGATCCGGTGACGAGAACGGTCTTGCCCTTGAAAAACTCCACGATGCTCTCCATCGCACACACTATTTGTTTTTTTGTTTTCCCAAGGTTTATCAAGTGTTGAAGAGAGGTGGTACTCATTGTGTCATGTATATATATTATATAGAGGCCAGCAAAGCTCCTACAGGTTTAAATTCATCCGACACATTTTTGTTTCATAAACATCCCGGCGCTACCTATAGTACTTTCAACTTTTTAAAAAT
This sequence comes from Boesenbergia rotunda, assembly GCA_024364735.1. NCBI lineage: Eukaryota > Viridiplantae > Streptophyta > Magnoliopsida > Zingiberales > Zingiberaceae > Boesenbergia > Boesenbergia rotunda. Next base: position 297,581 of record JAGFNQ010003473.1, read on the forward strand.
AAATAAATAAATAAATTTAATGAAAAGATGGGCAACTCAGGACAAAAAGGGAAGTGGCTTAAGATTTTGGGAGACGACGGGAGGGCCTGGGGGTTTGAAGGGCCACGTTCAGCTAAAATATTGTTCTCAGACAGGTTTAAATTCACCCGACACAATTTTGTTTCATAAAAATCCAGGCGCTACCTAGCACTTTCAACTTTTTAAAAATTAATTAATTAATTAATTAATTAATTAATGAAAAAATCGACAACTCTGGACAAAAAGGGAAGTGGCTTAAGATTTTGGGAGACGACGGGAGGGGGATGGGGAGTTGAAGGCCAAGTTCAGTTAAAATATTGCTCTTTAAAATGGGTTATAAAAAATATGATCCGTATAATAGTGTTTATAATCTAATCCCGACCTAGCCTACGGGTACTCCGGTTGGTCTACATGGTGCCTCATAGAGACAGGTCATGGCCAGGAGAGCTCCGACAGCTCAGCGTGCATAGTAGGGCCTGAGACGAGTGCCACTCGGGTCGGGATGCCCTATTGGAGGGATAACCAGACGTAGTCTAAATTAGCCCCAACGAGGGATACCGAGTGCTCGGCTTAAGAGCGTCGGGCCAACATTCGGTCGGCACCCAGTCGGTGTCCTGCTTGTGTTACAGTCGTATCCTTTGAATGATGGATCGGTTTGGCCTGGTCCGAGTACCCCAAGAATAGGTGTGTCGCCTATTCTAATCCGTATGACATTAGCTGCATAGTAGGATCTCACTCGGAGTAGCTGGTCGGCGCTTCGACTCGGGAGTTGTCGCTATCCGAGGCAGTACCTATCACCTGATATCATACTGATAAATGTGGTATGGGAGTCGGAGCAGACCGATTTGGGTCTGACACCACTCGTGTCAGAATCGCGAATATTCTATTGACACAGTACCTTCCTAACAAGCTCTGGCCACCCGTACCACGGCGCCCCTGCATATGTCAGGATGGGGCGGGTGTAGGTCGGCGAACTGACGGCGACCCCTGATCCTGTCCCCACAAGAGACAAACTGTGGCAGAAGCAGGGCAGAGGCTGTCGGTTCCCCCGGTTATATAAGGCTCTCCTTTCTTCACTCACAGGTATGCGATATTTTCCTAAGCTACAATTCTTCTCCAATTTTCATCTTCTCCATCGGACACTGACTTGATCGTCGGAGGGCCTTGCCAGGGACTTCTCCCGGTGGGTTGTTGACCGCCATCTTTCTTGAGGAGTCCTCGGTGCCACCTCGCTCTTGGGAGTCCACCTCGTTCTTTGATAGGATCGTAATCTTTTGTATTTCACGCCATGTTAGATACCGGAAAAAGGGGTTAAATGCAAAAATACCTTACAATAAGGGCTTAGTTTGGGTTAATAAAAGGTGGGGGCCTTTTTGCAAAAGTGTTGCAAACTTATAACCCTATTTTCCTTCCCTCATTCGGACGATCCCTTCATCCTCTTCCTCGCCAACACCCCGACGCCGTAGCCACCTCGAAGCCAACTCCCTCTCCACGTCGCACGACCCTTCATCGCTTGATCCCCCCCTCCTTGTTTGTGCCGTTGACCCACGCGAGCGCACCGATCTCTGCCGACGCCTTCTTCCCTTGAGCGTCGATCGTTGTTGGCCAGACACCGATGATCTCCTCTGCGGCTGAGCCCTCTCCTTATACGACCACCAGACCACCGGAACTCGCTGCTCAGTTTCCCCCATCCGATCGCGAGTTTCCACTCCCTCCGCACCGGCGAGTTGGCTTTCATTTTGTATGGATTGTGTCGGAGGAGATTCGCTTCTAGCTATTTTGTTCCTTCTCTCGATCTTGAGATGTGGATGTTTTCTTTGTGGGTTATTGAGTTTTTGCCACTCCAATCTAGAGACGGGGTTCACCTTGCGTTGGTTTGCCTCTTCTCCGACTTTTGGCCCATTGCTACTACTTTCATCAGATCCGAGCAAGGGAGTGGTTGCAGGCGTGTTAAAGGAGGTAAAGGAGTTGCCTTGATTAATCGGATCTTGAAAATTAGTTGGTTTGATCGAAAGAGATGGGTAGGTTTTGGTTTTTGCAGTTCAAGAAGCTCTGTTGCATTAGGTGACAGAGCTGATCAGCATTTTGAAAGTGGCAATTGGCAGAGAGGATAACAACAGGAAGACATAGGAGTTGAGGATTGGCTGGAATGGAAAAGTCCAAGTAACAGATGCTTGTTATATCACCCTTGGAGTTTGGAAACTCAATAATCGTTGTATTGAGCTATTTGCAAATGCACATGGATTTAAGGTAAAGAGTAAGGGAGTATTGCTTAATTAAATTGTGATTATGAGTATTTTGATTAGGAGCTAATTAAATTGTGATTATGAGTATTTTGATTAGGAGCTAATTAAATTGTGATTATGAGTGGGTTTGGCCTTGCCCGGATCGGTCTGGTGACCGATCAGGGAAGTTGGCACGAAGTTCCCTCTTGGATCGGTCTGGTGACCGATCCAGCGATGTCTGATTGGTCTGGTGACCGATCAGGGAGCTTCCAGTAACTTTGGCAAACCTACTGATCGGCTCCTGATCGGTCTGGTGACCGATCAGGGAGAAACCGTGACCGATCAGACTGAATAATCAACTGTCGCGAGGTTTCTCACCCTGACCGATCAGGCTGGAGCCTGATCGGTCTGGGATCAGCATGATCGGTCTGGTGACCGATCAGGCCACAGCCTGATTGGTCTGGGGACCGATCTGGAGTATGCATCAGACTGCTGGATAGGTCTGGGGACCTATCATGAGTGTGCAGAAGATTGCTGGATCGGTCTGGTGACCGATCAAGGTCCTCTCTGATCGGTCTGGGGACTGATCAGGAGCAGAACTTTAATTCAAATACGCTGTCAAAAGTTTCTGATCGCATCTGTTTTCACTGCCGATTCTCTGCTACTTGCTGATTTCATTTGATATCGATTTGCTAAGCCTCTGTTGGAGTGTGCAGGTGATAGCAGGTGATTTAAACACTCAAGGAGGGTCAATGGAGGACTTTCCATGGAGCATGTTTGGATCTATTGTGTTTTCAGGTCTCAACGGCGTCTGGCGCAACTAGCAACTGACGAAGGCGCGGCTGGCAACTGACGGAGGCTCAGCTGGAGGAGTGTCCAGTGAACTGAGTGCTCAGAGAGGTCAGTGGGTCAGGGTGTGAGTCAGTGGTGCTGATGGAGCTGGCGACGTTGAGCAGGAGCTTAAGAGACGAAGCTGGAAGCAGAGGAGTAGAGGTGAACAAGACAGAAACTTGGGAAGTTTGGCTGGGTTGTGTTCGAGCTCTCTGTTGCTTTGTGCTTAAGCGTTCTACTACATCCTTGTGAGATCTGAGTGAGCATTCCTTCTTGTGTGATCTCCTGTACTCAAGTTCCATCATCCGTGAGATCTGTGGAGAGGTTTCTCCACCGAGAAGGAGACTCTATCTTATCCGGGTTCACCGGGGCTTGATCTGCCGACGATCAAGGGATCGCCCACCTTACGGGCACACCAAGGAGTAGGGGGAAGTTATCCCCGAACCTTGTATATCGCTGTGTTAGCGTTGGTTTGATTCCTTGCTCTGTTTTATTCTTTCTGTTGCATTTTGTTTCCGCTGCTACTAATCTGATCACAGAAAGAAAGTTCAAAGAAGACGGAGTGTTTTGAGTGTTTGGCTACATTCACCCCCCCTCTATAGTCATCTATGTTCCAACAAGTGGTATCAAAGCTTGGGGCTCTGTTCAAGCGGCTTAACATCCGAGAGCTTACAACAAGATGGCTGTAGGAGGTGAAGGCTACAGCTCAAACCGACCTCCATTCTTTGATGACACAGATTTTCCATATTGGAGGTCAAGGATGGAGTTCTATCTTATGACCAACATCAGTTTGTGGTTTGCTGTGAAGGAGGGCTTCATCCTTCCAAGAGATGGTGAAGGAAAAGAGCTAGACTTCTCCATGTGGTCAGCTGAGCAAATCAAAAAGGGAGAAACGGATGCTAAGGCTGTGGTTACCTTGCAATGTGGGATGACAAAGGACCAACTCATCAAAGTTGGTCCCTTTACAAGTGCAAAGGACCTATGGAACAAAATCTTTGAGCTCCATGAGGGAACTCAAGACACCCGGAGAGCCAAGAAAGATTTGCTTCACAGCCAACTCCAAAACCTCACCATGGGAGAAAATGAAAAGGTAAGTGAACTCCATGGACGGTTTAAAGAAGTGTTGAATGGTCTCCACTCCATAAATGAAAAGGTAAAAAATAGAGACCTAGTGAGGTATGTACTCAAAGCCTTCTCTAGGAATACTTTGTGGTCATCCATGGTGGATGCCTACAAGATTTCCAAGGATCTATCTTTTGTAAAATTAGAAGATTTGTTTTGTGAGATGGTACTACATGAGATTTCTAACACAAGCCCAAAGGAGAAAGAAGTTGCTTTTGTGGCAGGAAACAAAAGGAAGAAGCACAAGGAGGAGAAAAGCCACTGTAATGTGGCTCTCGTGGCCTTAGAAGGATCAAATGAAGGGAGTGATAACGAATCGGCAAGCTCCTCAATCGCGCCTTTGTCATCTTCGAATGATGAAGTGATAATCTCTCCGGAGATAGACAAATACTATAGAACAATAGCGTGCTTGACAAAAATACTTAAGAAATCTAAGGCCAAAGTCAAAGCATTAAGGTTGGAAGTAAAAGAATTGAAATCCTCTAAGGTTGAGGACATTGATGATTTACATGATAAATCCCTTAAGGATGAAAATAAGAACTTGAAGGGTGAAATTGAAAATCTCAAGAAGATTCTTGAGAAATTCTCAACTAGCTCTAAAACCCTAGACATGATCTTAAACTCCCAAAGGGCGGTTTACAATAAGGCCGGTATAGGTTACTGATCTAAGGAACCAAACTTTGTATCCTTAATGTCAAGAACCCAATTTAGTGCATAAAATAATTCTAATGTTCCTAGGGTTAAAAAGAAAATGACTAAGGCATGGGTGCCAAAGTCTTTGATTGAAGGTTCATTAGGTCTCAAAATTTGGGTACCTAAAACCTCAATATTTAGAATTGTATAAGCATTATTTGAGGGGGAGCATCTATCAACATGAGAGGTTGATATTTGGTGCTCCAAACCCATGACCAAGGAAAAATGTCATTCACATGGTTGGTTATGGAAAATTTGAATTAAATGCTTTGAGCCTCATTGTCTTAGTTCTTATAACAAGATGATCTCTTGGCTTGTGATTTATGAAATCTCATTTGGGCAATAAGGAAAATTTTCATGCAACGAATAATAGTATATCCATTCTTGAAAATAAATCTACAAGTTTTGGAAAAATTATATATATTGCATGAACAGTTTAGATTGACACATAACTTGCTTTTACCATGGATTGCTTAAGATGATTAGTTTTATTATTGAATTTTATGGTTCAAGCTTAAGAGGATTGTGTTTGATGAACATATGCCATGATTTTCTTGTATGTGTTATACCACATGAATGCATGCTAAGGAACATGTATGGAGTTGAGTAGTTGAAGCAAACATGTTATAGACATACATTAAACTGATCAAAACTTAGAAATTTGATCATATGTTCACTTGATACAAGTATGTTTTGGAATTTACTCACATATTAATGCTAATTTGATTCAAGCAAGCCAAAATTTTCAAGTATGCCATGATTTTATTGTATGAATGCATGCTAAAGAACAAGGGTTAACACATAATTTGTACTAATAAGGCATCACCAAACAAAGAACATGAGCTTTAACATTCACTACTTAAGTTCCTTGACTTAGTGCCCTCTTTGTATCAAACTAAATTAAGGTCTATGACTTAGTTATTCAGAACCTAAGAGTAACTTGGAGTATCAAAATTGTTTGGAATAAACATGATCATGCTTGGAATATACTTATCATGCCTTGATACAAACCTGTTTGTGGTATTATCTTAAATCCATAGAAATTCTTGATCTTTGGTGTGGAATGAAAAATCTGTTTGGATCCATAGAAATTCTTGATCTTAAACCCATAGAATTCCTTGATTTTTAGTTTGAAGGACATGGATCATGTTGTTTGTTGTGGTTAAGGGAAATGAATTGTGTTTAATGGAATTCTGTCTTGGATTAAACCTAATTGAATTAGGGTTTAGAAGTGTTTCATAGTTTCTGAACTTTCAGAGTTTCTGAACTGTCATTTGTATCAGACCTAATCGGTCCACCGACCGATCAGGACTCACCCTGATCGGTCTGGAGACCGATCAGGGATCACTCTGATCGGGCCGGTGACCGATCAGATCAACTCTGATCAAGGAACCCCCAGATCGTTCCAAAATGATCCAAAAATTTCTCAGACCAATCACTTCTTGTCGAATTGTATCAGTTTAATGATCATACTGATACAAACAAACATGATACAATCCGATTACAATTGAAACATACTTGATCACCCATTGGTACAAACCTGGTACTAAGGGAGCACAAATTTGTTCAAGTGGTACAAACCTGGTACTTAATAGTGATTTGATACAAACCTATGTTGGAATGTTCAAATTCATAAGAAAAGGGTTTGTTGAGCCATGACTCTTGTTCTTGATGTCGTGTTTCAGAAATGTTTCTGAAATGTCGAATATTAATAGAGTCTACACCCCTATTGTGGAATGCAAATTGTTAATGCAGTCTGATCAGGAATGTATCAGAGTTTCAGGAATTTTTCTGAAATTTGATCGCTCCCCAGACTAATAAGAAATATTTTTTTATCAAGTAATCAACGAACTTGATTGGTCATGGAGACCACTCAGGATTATGTGTCGGATACAGATGCATTCCTTACTTGTCATATGAAACATATACATATTTGACAATGATATACTTCTGTATATGTTTTCATGTGAAATTCACACTTATTGTCATATGATGCATATACGTTGTTGCCATGATACATGTATGGTATATGCCCTTCATATACAATTCAAAAATTGTCCATTAATTATTTTGGGTTTGGGGAGAGACCCGTGTTTGAGGGGGAGGTATGTTCAAACTTAATAACCATACCCTTTTCGATGTTTGACAAGGGGGAGAAAATGGTTGATTAAGTTTAGGATGATCATGTTGTAGGGGGAGGATCCTGATTCTCCTATGATTCTGAAATTTGAGAATATTGATTTCAAATCCATAAACTTAAAATCGGGTTGCCAAACAATAAAAAGGGGGAGATTGTTGATGCAGTCTGACCCTGATTGCTGTTTTGGTGTTGACACCAATTTTAGTTTAGGTTGATGATGATCGGGGATTAGGCTCGGTGTGAAAAGTCCTAACCTGGAGGGCTGGGTGTGGAAAAATCCTAACTTGGAGGGTTGGGTGAAAAGTCCTAGCTTGGAGGGCTAGGTGAAAAGTCCTAACTTGGAGGGTTAGGTGAAAAGTCCCAACTTGGAGGGCTAGGTGAAAAGTCCTAACTTGGAGGGTTAGGTGAAAAGTCCCAACTTGGAGGGTTAGGTGAAAAGTCTTAGCTTGGAGGGTTGGGTGAAAAGTCCTAGCTTGGAGGGCTAGGTAAAAAGTCCTAACTTGGAGGGTTGGGTGAAAAATCCTAGCTTGGAGGGCTAGGTGAAAAGTCCTAACTTGGAGGGTTATGTGAAAAGTCCCAACTTGGAGGGCTAGGTAAAAAGTCCTAACTTGGAGGGTTGGGTGAAAAGTCCTAGCTTGGAGGGCTAGGTGAAAAGTCCTAGCTTAGAGGGCTAGGTAAAAAGTCCTAACTTGGAGGGTTGGGTGAAAAGTCCTAGCTTGGAGGGCTAGGTGATGAAATCCTGGTGAGTGAAGCCAAGTCCTAGCTTGGGAAGCTAGGTTAAAGTCCCAGTGAGTGAAGCTGGGCATGGAGTCTTGGTCCGAGGGATCAAGCACGAGTCGGAGATGGGCCGGAGGCTGGTTCTCTCGACTAAGAGTGGGTTTGGCCTTGCCCGGATCAGTCTGGTGACCGATCAGGGAAGTTGGCACGAAGTTCCCTCTTAGATCGGTCTGGTGACCGATCCAGCGATGTCTGATCGGTCTGATGACCGATCAGGGATCTTCCAGTAACTTTGGCAAACCTACTGATCGGCTCCAGGTCGGTCTGGTGACCGATCGGGGAGAAACCGTGACCGATCAGACTAAATGATCAACTGTCGCGAGGTTTCTCACCCTGACCGATCAGGCTGGAGCCTGATCGGTATGGGATCAGCCTGATCGGTCTGGTGACCGATCAGGCCACAACCTGATTGGTCTGGGGACCAATCTGGAGTATGCAGCAGATTGTTGGATAGGTCTGGCGACCAATCAGGAGTGTCCAGAAGATTGCTGGATCGGTCTGGTGACCGATCAAGGTCCTCTCTGATCAGTCTGGGGACCGATCAGGAGCATAACTTTAATTCAAATACGCTGTCAGAAGTTTCTAATCGCGTCTGTTTTCACTGCCGATTCTCTGCTACTTTTTGATTTCATTTGATATCGATTTGCTAAGCCTCTGTTGGAGTGTGCAGGTGATAGCAGGTGATTCAAACACTCAAGGAGGGTTAATGGAGGACTTTCCATGGAGCAGGTTTGGATCTATTGTGTTTTCAGGTCTCAACGGCGTCTGGCGCAACTGGCAACTGACGAAGGCGCGGCTGGCAACTGACGGAGGCTCAGCTGGAGGAGTGTCCAGTGGACTGAGTGCTCAGAGAGGTCAGTGGGTCAGGGTGTGAGTCAGTGGTGTTGATGGAGCTGGCGACGTTGAGCAAGAGCTTAAGAGACGAAGCTGGAAGCAGAGGAGTAGAGGTGAACAAGACAGAAACTTTGGAAGTTTGGCTGGGCTGTGTTCGAGCTCTCTGTTGCTTTGTGCTTAAGCGTTCTACTACATCCTTGTGAGATCTGAGTGAGCATTCCTTCTTGTGTGATCTCCTGTACTCAAGTTCCATCATCCGTGAGATCTGTGGAGAGGTTTCTCCACCGAGAAGGAGGATCTATCTTATCCGGGTTCACCAGGGCTTGATCTGCCGACGATCAAGGGATCGCCCACCTTACGGGCACGCCAAGGAGTAGGGGCAAGTTATCCCCGAACCTTGTATATCGCTGTGTTAGCGTTGGTTTGATTCCTTGCTTTGTTTTATTCTTTCTGTTGCATTTTGTTTCTGCTGTTACTAATCTGATCACAGAAAGAAAGTTCAAAGAAGAGGAAGCGTTTTGAGTGTCTGGCTACATTCACCTCCCCCCCTCTATAGCCATCCTAGTTCCAACACTAAGTAGGCGACATACTAAGTGGGTGACTTATTTATAGGAGTTCACTTTTACGCTGAGACACCAAGTAGAGAGTCTGAACCGTGTCACAAATGCCTTGAGTTGTGGTTCTTCATTAGTTACCACTATGAGAACCAAAGTTGCAGGCTTTGAGATTTTCGTAGATATGTATGCAGTTGACCATTTATTCAGAAGGATATTTCAGGAGGTAAAGGATGGTCACCACCATGATTTTATTGGGCATAATAGTTATGTATTTTACGGATTACAATTGTGCCTTCTAGATTGTTCTCTAAGGTAGTAGATTATGAGTGACCTTCATCATGAGGGACACTTTGGACATGATAAGTCATTAACCCTTATATCTGTTAATTTTTATTGGCCTAAGTTGATTAGTGATATGACTCACTTAGTATACCGATATTTTGTATGTCAACGATCTAAGGGATTCTCCACTACAAAAAAAGGGCTATTCTGCGACAAATTTTTGCGACGAAACATTTTCGTCGCAGATTAGCGATAAATTTTGCGACAAAAAAAATATTCGTTGCTAATTTGCAACAAATTATGCGACGAAAATACAATCGTCGCCAATTAGCGACAAAAAATTTTCGTCGCCCAATTTGTTGCGCTTTTGCGACAAAAATAATTATTCGACGCAAAATTTGCAACAAATTTTTGTTCGTTGCCAAATCGTTGCAAAATTTGCGACGAATCTGATATTTGTCCCAAATTTTGCAACGAAAAAAAATTTGTTGCAAATTTTGCAATGAAAATGAATATTCGTCGCAAAATTAGCAACAATATTTTTTTCGTTGCAAAATTTGCGACGAATTTAAAATTTGTCGCAAACTTACAACAAATATTTAATTTATCCTAAAAATATAATTCGTCGCAAAATTTGGACAGTATTTGTTTTGATTTTATAAATATTTAATTCTGCGATGAATTTGGAAATTCGTCGCAGAATCTGGGACGAATTTCAAAATTCGTCGCAGAATCTGGGACGAATTTCCAAATTTGTCGCAGAATTAAATTTTTAAAAAGAAACTTCAATATACCTTCAAAAAATCATAAATAAACGTACGGAGCTCCGAATTTCATGAAATAAATTTCTACATGCTCGTAGCGATTTCATCATGAAATAAATGACGTCAAACTTAAATTTTACCGGATAAATTTATAGAAAAAAAATTTAAGACACAAAAATATATTTTCCAAGTAAATAATATTTAGAAAATTACAAATAAAAATATATTATGTAAAATTTAAGTTTGAGGTCATTTATATCACGAGGATATCGATACGAGCACGTAGAAACTCGTTTCGTTAAATTCCGAGTTCTGTAGGTCCATATATGAAATTTATTAATAATCTTTTGGTTTATTTAAAAATAATGATTTGCGTCGAATTTCGAAATTCGTTCCAAAATTTGCAACGAATTTGTAAATTTGTCGCAAAATTTGCAACGAATTTGGAAATTCGTCGCAGATTTGTGACGAATTTAGAAATTCGTCGCAAAGTTGGAAAATCCAAAATACATTCGAAATGTCGCAGATTGAGCTACAGAACTCGGAATGACATGAAACAAGTTTCTACGAGTTCGTATCGATGCCCTCGTGATATAAATGATCTTAAACACAAATTTCAATAAAAATTCTAGGGATCAATGTAGAATTAATATAAAATTGCATGTAACAATTTCAGACGTAGACATTTTAACTAAGTGAATGCTGATATAAATAATGAACTATGAAAAATATATATATTAACGGAAATACATATTTGTGGCCGTTTAGCTCATCAGGGGATCAATACGAACACATAGAAACTTGTTTCATTGAATTCCGAGTTCTCTAGGTTCATCTACGACAATTAAAAGGTATTTGTTTTGATTTTCTAAATATTTAATTCTGCGACGAATTTGGAAATTCGTCCCTAATCTGCGACGAATTTGGAAATTCGTCCCAGTTCTGGGACGAATTTCCAAATTCGTCGCAGAATTAAATTTTTAAAAAGAAACCTCAATATACCTTCAAAAAATCATAAATAAACGTACGGAGCTCCGAATTTCATGAAATAAATTTCTACATGCTCGTAGCGATTTCATCATGAAATAAATGACGTCAAACTTAAATTTTAACGGATAAATTTATAGAAAAAAAAATTTAAGTCACAAAAATATATTTTCCAAGTAAATAATATTTAGAAAATTACAAATAAAAATATATTATGTAAAATTTAAGTTTGAGGTCATTTATATCACGAGGATATCGATACGAGCACGTAGAAACTCATTTCGTTAAATTCCGAGTTCTGTAGGTCCATATATAAAATTTATTAATATTCTTTTGGTTTATTTAAAAATAATGATTTGCGACGAATTTCGAAATTCATTGCAAAATTTGCAACGAATTTGTAAATTTGTCGCAAAATTTGCAACGAATTTGGAAATTCGTCGCATATTTCGGACGAATTTAGAAATTCGTCGCAAAGTTGGAAAATCCAAAATACATTCGAAATGTCGCAGATTGAGCTACAGAACTCGGAATGACATGAAACAAGTTTCTACGAGTTCGTATCGACGCCCTCGTGATATAAATGATCTCAAACACAAATTTCAATTAAAATTCTAGGGATCAATGTAGGATTAATATAAAATTGCTTGTAACAATTTCAGACTTATACATTTTAACTAAGTGAATGCAGATATAAATAATAAACTATGAAAAATATATATATTAACGGAAATATATATTTGTGGCCGTTTAGCTCATCAGGGGATCAATACGAACACATAGAAACTTGTTTCATTAAATTCCGAGTTCTCTAGGTCCATCTACGACAATTAAAAGGTATTTGTTTTGATTTTTTAAATATTTAATTCTGCGACGAATTTGGAAATTCGTCCCTAATCTGCAACGAATTTGGAAATTCGTCCCAGATTCTGGGACGAATTTCCAAATTCGACGCAGAATTAAATTTTTAAAAAGAAACCTCAATATACTTTCAAAAAATCATAAATAAACGTACGGAGCTCTGAATTTCATGAAATAAATTTCTACATGCTCGTAGCGATTTCATCATAAAATAAATGACGTCAAACTTAAATTTTACCGGATAAATTTATAGAAAAATAAATTTAAGACACAAAAATATATTTTCCAAGTAAATAATATTTAGAAAATTACAAATAAAAATATATTATGTAAAATTTAAGTTTGAGGTCATTTATATCACGAGAATATCGATACGAGCACGTAGAAACTCGTTTTGTTAAATTCCGAGTTCTGTAGGTCCATATATGAAATTTATTAATATTCTTTTGGTTTATTTAAAAATAATGATTTGCGACGAATTTCGAAATTCGTTGTAAAATTTGCAACGAATTTGTAAATTTGTCGCAAAATTTGCAACGAATTTGGAAATTCGTCGCAGATTTGGGACGAATTTGAAATTCGTCGCAAACTTGGAAAATCGAAAATACATTCGAAATGTCGCAGATTGAGCTACAGAACTCGGAATGACATGAAACAAGTTTCTACGAGTTCGTATCGACGCCCTCGTGATATAAATGATCTTAAACACAAATTTCAATTAAAATTCTAGGGATCAATGTAGGATTAATATAAAATTGAATGTAACAATTTCAGACTTCGACATTTTAACTAAGTGAATGCTGATATAAATAATGAACTATGAAAAATATATATATTAACGGAAATACATATTTGTGGTCGTTTAGCTCATCAGGGGATCAATACGAACACATAGAAACTTGTTTCATTAAATTCCGAGTTCTCTAGGTCCATCTACGACAATTAAAAGGTATTTGTTTTGATTTTTTAAATATTTAATTCTGCGACGAATTGGGAAATTCGTCCCTAATCTGCGACGAATTTGGAAATTCGTCCCAGATTCTGGGACGAATTTCCAAATTCGTCGCAGAATTAAATTTTTAAAAAGAAACCTCAATATACCTTCAAAAAATCATAAATAAACGTACGGAGCTCCGAATTTCATGAAATAAATTTCTACATTCTCGTAGCGATTTCATCATGAAATAAATGACGTCAAACTTAAATTTTACCGGATAAATTTATAGAAAAAAAAATTTAAGACACAAAAATATATTTTCCAAGTAAATAATATTTAGAAAATTACAAATAAAAATATATTATGTAAAATTTATGTTTGAGGTCATTTATATCACGAGGATATCGATACGAGCACGTAGAAACTCATTTCGTTAAATTCCGAATTCTGTAGGTCCATATATGAAATTTATTAATATTATTTTGGTTTATTTAAAAATAATGATTTGCGACGAATTTCGAAATTCGTTGCAAAATTTGCAACGAATTTCGAAATTCGTTGCAAAATTTGCAACGAATTTGTAAATTTGTCGCAAAATTTGCAACGAATTTGGAAATTCGTCGCATATTTGGGACGAATTTAGAAATTCGTCGCAAACTTGGAAAATCCAAAATACATTCGAAATGTCGCAGATTGAGCTACAGAACTCGGAATGACATGAAACAAGTTTCTACGAGCTCGTATCGACGCCCTCGTGATATAAATGATCTTAAACACAAATTTCAATAAAAATCTAGGGATCAATGTAGGATTAATATAAAATTGCATGTAACAATTTCAGACTTAGACATTTTAACTAAGTGAATGCTGATATAAATAATGAACTATGAAAAATATATATTGTTACGACCCAACTTTTATCAACTACTATGCTTTAAGTTACTACTACTTAGCTTCCCTTAACTTGCTCTAAATTTTTTTTTTCTTCCTTCTCTTTTTTTTCAAAAAAAACAAAATAACTTTCATTTTATTTGCTTTGCAAAGATTTGACCCCTAGACCTCTTAGATGTAACACTAAAGCACTAACCAGCTGCTCTACACAACTTCTCTGCAATGGTACCAGTCGACTGCTATATAGCCAGTCGACTGGTATCGGCCACAGCAAGTTTCTGGGCGCGGCACCAGTCGACTGGCCTCTTGGCAGTCAACTGGTGCATCGAACCGAAGCTACTGTTCGATAGGGCAGTCGACTGGTTCTGAACCAGTCGACTGGCACGCCTGATAACCTGCATTTCAGACCTGAAAACTTGTTTCAAAAGTCCACAAAACATATAGTTTCAAGCCATACAAAGACATAACACCATTTCTATACTCCGTACTAGTTTTCTAAACATTTTAGCCAATCAAAACAACTTCATAAACTTGAAATTAGGACTTTTGCGGAAGTAAATAAGCTATCAAAGTCTATATGAACTTTAAACTAGAGTTTGTACCAAATTTTGTATCTATGCAAGGTTTAAACAAAGTCATTCATTCTACCACTTCGAAACACCAAAACATATGTTCTACAAGACTTAGCCCAATGATCTCTTCCACGGTTCCGCCGCCACTGAACATCAATGCAAGTCCCTTCGCCTCCTTAACTTATGCTTTTTCCTTACCTTTGTCTGCAATAGAAGGAAATGCAACTAATAAGCAAAATGCTTAGTAAGTAAATCCTAACTCACAAATCCAACGATAAGGGATAAACATGCTCTTTTCAAATAATGCTTGCTTCAAAACACATGCACTTGGAAATAATTACACATGAGAACTTTCATACACTTATCATGCTCAATCATGCTTAAAACATTTACTAGCATCAAAACACTTGCAAACTTAACATGCTCATGATTTCTTTTGCAAACTTACTAATGATACATTTCCACACTTTCAAACACTAACTTCTTTGCTCTTTCTCTTTAACATGCTTGTAACATAACCATGTTATCATACACAACAAAACATACACTTACGGAAATTGAAACACTTACATATACTTATATACTTCAAAATAATAATCAACTTTCTCAGGCCTTGACAATGTACCTGGTATCAGTGTACCAATGCGCGCATCCCTAATAGGTTTCGGGGTAGCTAGCCACAGCACCCTATTAGAGCTTCTTTCTAACTTTCTGTGGGCCTCTCTTTTGCCCGGTACATGTCCTTTTACAAAAGTAAAATACTTTCTTACTCATAATGCTTGTATTTATCAAGCTAACTTTCTTTTTTTTCATAAACTTTCCACTATAAACCTTTACCTTTTCTTACTTGGAACTTTCATCGAGCACCTTGCGTACCCTTAACCCAAAACTCAATTTTGGGACTTTTCAAGAACTTGGTCTCCCATACTTAGATCACATATATAAAAATCTACTACAATTCAAGTTCTATGATTAAAAACATGTATTCTTGAGAAACTTAATCACACAATAAACAATATTCTCCAAGCATGCATATAAATCACAAAATCAAGGTTCTACAACGAGAAAACTACATGCGAAGCTACTCCTATTGCAGGTGAGTGATTTACTTACCCTTTTCTTGAAGAAAACTCACTAAGTATCTCGAAATTTCTAGTGTAGGGCTCTTTTCCTCTTCCTTTGGAAGAAATCTCCACTCCTTAGCCCTAGGGAAGAAGCCCTAGGCTCTCCACTCAAGAGGAGGAAGAAGGAGGAAGAAAACCCCTTGTTTTCTCCCTGTTTTCGCAGCTCCCGACCCTTGCTCGCGCGGCCTCCCGAAACCCTAAAAGGGGTCTTAACACAACTTAAGTGGAAGTTTAAATACCTCTTCATGAAACGGGCTAAATCAACAATAATATTATTTCGTTTCATTTTTTTTTGTGCTTGATACCCTAGCCCAGCTGGTTGGTGCTTTACCCATGCAATGTTGAGGTCGCGGGATCAAATCCCGCCCGACCCCTTATATTTTTTTTTCATATTTTGATCCGAAAAAATGCTATAATATTCCGAAAAATGCTAGAAAAATTCCTAAAAATCCCTAATAATACCAAGAAATTATTGGGTGTTACAATCCTCCCTACCTTATAAAAAGTTCGTCCTCGAACTTAGAACAGCTCTGGACACCTTTGCCTCATGCTATCTTCTGATTCCCAAGTTGCCTCTTCATACTTCTGATTCAGCCATAAGAATTTCACTAATGGTACCACTTTGTTCCTCAGCTTCTTATCTGCTCGATCTATTATCTGAATAGGTCGACTTTCATAACTGAGATCTTCTTGCACTTGTACCATCTGTGGTTCAATCACTTGGTTGGCATCTGGGATATGCTTCTTTAGCATTGAGACATGGAACACATTGTGTATTGCTGACATCTCTGAGGGTAGCTCCAACTCATAAGCTACTTTGCCAACTCTTTTCATCACTGGGTAGGGCCCTACGTATCGCGGACTTAGCTTGCCTTTCTTACCAAATCTCATCACACCCTTCATAGGAGCTACTTTGAGGAAAACTGTATCCCCAACTTCAAACTCTAACGGCCTACGCCGTACATCGGCGTAGCTCTTCTGCCTACTCTGAGCAGTTTCTATTCTCTGGCGGATACTCCTTATAGCTTCTGTGGTATCATCTATGAGATCAGTCTGTGACCCCATTTCTTTCTTCTCACTACCTTCATACCAACAGAGGGGAGATCTACACTTCCTACCATAAAGAGCTTCATAGGGTGTCATACCAATAGTGGCTTGGTAACTGTTGTTGTAGGCAAACTCAGCTAAACATAAATACTTGCACCAACTGCCCTTGAAGTCCAATGCACAAGCTCTGAGCATATCTTCTAGAACCTGATTCACTCTCTCTGTCTGTCCATCAGTCTGGGGATGGAAAGCTGTGCTGAATTTCAGTTTGGTGCCTAACGCTGTCTGTACACACTCCCAAAAGTGTGAAGTGAAACGACCATCCCTATCAGAGATAATGGTCTTCGGGACTCCGTGTAGTCGGATCACTTCCTGCACATATAATTGGGCTAACTTTTCAATTGAGTAAGACACTCTGATTGCCAAAAAGTGGGCAGACTTGGTCAATCTGTCTACTATCACCCAAATAGTATCATAGCCATTAGTTGTCTTTGGTAAACCAACTATAAAATCCATGGCTATGTCTTCCCATTTCCACTCTGGAATCTGAATGGGCTGTAGGACACCTCCTGGTCTCTGGTGTTCTGCTTTAACTCTCTGACATGTCAGGCAGGTGCTGACATACCTAGCTATGTCTCTTTTCATTCCGGACCACCAAAATCTTCTTTTCAAGTCCTGGTACATCTTGGTAGAACCAGGATGCATGGAGTAGGGAGTTCCATGGGCTTCTTCAAGAATCTTCTTTCTCAGCTCTTCATTCTTGGGAACACACAAACGGTCACCATAATAGAGTATCCCACTGTCAGATACTCTAAACTCTTTACTCTCTCCTTCTCATATTTCCTTCTTGATCCTTTGGATATCAGAATCCTCAGCTTGCTCTTCCTGTATCTCTCCAAGTAAAGTTGACTCTAGTGTCAATAGGGCTAGCTGTCCATCAATAATCTCCACTCCATAATCTACTATCTCTTTCTGTAATGGTGGTGCCAATGATGATAAGGACATCAAAGTGGCACAAGTCTTTCTACTCAGTGCATTTGCTACTCTATTTGCCTTACCAGGGTGGTAAAGAATCTCACAGTCATAGTCCTTCACTAACTCAAGCCACCTTTGCTGTCTCATATTGAGGTCTTTCTGAGTGAAGAAATATTTCAGACTTTGGTGATCTGTATAAATCTTACACTGCATTCCATACAAGTAATGCCTCCATATCTTTAGAGCAAAGACTACAGCTGCCAACTCCAGATCATGAGTGGGGTAATTCTTTTCATAGTCCTTGAGTTGCCTGGAAGCATAAGCTATGACTCTGCCTTCTTGCATAAGGATTGCTCCTAGTCCTAGCTTTGATGCATCACTGTATATATCAAAGCTCTTATCACCTTCGGGTACTGTAAGGATAGGAGCGCTGGTCAGTCTCTTCTTCAACTGAAGGAAACTCTGCTCACAGTTTTTAGTCCACTCATACTTCTTACTCTTTCTGGTAAGGGTTGTAAGTGGAGAAGCTATCTTTGGAAAGTCCTCTACAAACCTTCTGTAATACCCTGCCAAACCCAGAAAACTTTTGATCTCACTAGCATTCTTTGGTTGACTCCAGTTACTAACTGCTTCAATCTTGGCTGGGTCTACCATAATACCTTCCTTGGAAATAATGTGGCCTAGGAAGGCCACCTGATCAAGCCAAAACTCATACTTTGAGAATTTGACGTACAACTCCTTCTGGTGTAAGGTTTGCAACACTATCTTCAGGTGTTCTTCATGTTCTTTCTGAGTCTTTGAATACACTAGGATATCATCAATGAATACAATGACGAACTTGTCTAGAAAATCCTTGAACACTCTATTCATTAGATCCATAAACGTCGCAGGGGCGTTTGTCACTCCAAAGGGCATGACCACAAACTCATAGTGCCCATATCTTGTACTGAAAGCAGTCTTTGGCACATCACTCTCCTTCACTCTGAGCTGATAGTAACCTGATCGCAGATCTATCTTAGAGAACACTGTGGCTCCCTTCAGCTGATCAAATAAATCATCTATCCTTGGCAAAGGATATCTGTTCTTGATGGTTACCTTATTCAAAGCTCGATAATCTATGCACATTCGCATCAATCCATCTTTCTTCTTGACAAACAGTATAGGAGCTCCCCAAGGTGAATGACTAGGGCGGATGAAACCCTTGTCAAGCAGCTCTTGCAATTGTTCTTGTAATTCTTTCAGTTCTGCTGGCGCCATGCAATAAGGTGCCTTCGAAATTGGGTTGGTTCCTGGGGCCAACTCAATTTCAAACTCAATTTCCCGTTTGGGAGGGAGTCCTGGTAACTCTTCAGGAAACACTTCAGGATAGTCACAGACTACCCTCACTTCTTCTCTTCTCAACCCTTCTCCTTGACTTGCATCCACTATATGAGCTAGAAAACCAGAGCACCCATTCTCTAACATTCTCTGAGCTTGCAAGGTAGATAGGAACCTCTTTGTCTTTCTCCTTGGGTCTCCAATAAACTCAATGAAGGTTCTGCTTCTGGTGTGAACTTGACTTTTCTCTTGCGACAGTCTATAGAAGCACTGTACTTGCTCAAGAAATCCATCCCTAAAATGACATCATAATCCTTCATCTCAAGGACTATCAAGTCACTGTAGAGCTCTCGGTTGGAAATCCAGATTGGTACTGCCCTTAGCCTCTGAGTAGAGGCCATTACTTCCCCTGACGGTAAGGTTGTTAAGAACTTCATCGTTCAACCTTTCTGGTGGCCTTTATACTGTTTAAGTAGTGCTCAGTGATCAAAGCACTACTTATTAGTTCTTCGGAGGTTTGCGGCCTCTTAACACCGCTAGCCCCCTTTAACGCTATCTCAGGCCTTAACATCTTGAGCATTAGCCTAACTATCTCTTTTTCTGTGCTAACTAGCTCTGGGCACAGATGAGCTAACCGCTTAAATATCTTCACTGCTTCATCCACGGATAGTTCTCCTTGTCTGAACTCCGTGAATTCATCATAATGCTTGTTGGTTACTTGCATGTGAAAGTATTCTTCGAAGAACTCAGTCTCGAAGTCGGCCCATGTCATCTGGCTGACATTTCTCTTGGCATTGACTCTCTCCCACTATATTCTAGCATCTCCCGTAAGGCCGAAAGATGCACACTTTATCTTCTCTACCTCATGCCAGTCCAGTAGCCCTACTATTCTTTCCAACATTTTGAACCATGCTTAAGCATCCCATGGTTTGCTTATGCCTGGAAAGTTCCCTGGCTTCAGTTTCTTCCACTTGATGAGGTACGCTTCTTGCCTTACTCCCCTTGCCGGGATTACAGAAATAACCGATGGGTCTTTGGTCACAACTGGTGCCACTACATTCGCCACCAACGGGGTAACAGGAGTGGCCTACTGGTTAGCTATAATGGTGGCAATAACTTGCTGCTACTCTGCTAACTGTCTTTGTAGCTGCGCCGCCACCTCTAAGAGATTTGGTGGTGGTATAGACTCTGCCTCTTGCCCTCTAGGAGCATGCTCCTCATTTTGGGCCTTTCTAGGACTTCCTCCTAACATTCTCTTACTTTATATCATCTAGGACGTCCTCTTGACATTCTTTTACTTTATATCATAAAGAAAATAAAAGCTCATTATCTCTTACTAACTTACTTCACTATCATCATACTCATATCATGATATGTCATATCATGTCATCTTACTCATATAGCATATACTGATCATGCACATAATAGCATATAATAAAGCTAACATACTTCCTTACTAACTTACTTCATTATCTCCATGCACATATTAGTATATAATAATACTAACATACTTCCTTACTAACTTACTTCATTATCTCCATGCACATATTAGTATATAATAATACTAACGTACTTCCTTATCATCTTTCACTTACTGATACTAGCAGTCAAAAATGAAAAGTATACAAAACTACAACATATGAACTTCTTCATCATGCACTTACTGATACTAGCAGTCAATAATGAAAAGCATGGAAAACTATAACATATGAACTTCTTCATCATGCACTTACTGATACTAGCAGTCAATAATGAAAAGCATGCAAAACTATAACATATGAACTTCTTACTTGGCAGGCGGCAAGATTGATGCTTGATGTCAGTGTGGCGGAAGGATGGAACTTTGCTCTGATACCACTCTGTGACGACCCAACTTTTATCTACTACTATGCTTTAAGTTACTACTACTTGGCTTCCCTTAACTTGCTCTAAATTTTTTTTTTCTTCTTTCTCTTTTTTTTTTCAAAAAAAACAAAACAACTTTCATTTTATTTGCTTTGCCAGGATTTGACCTCTAGACCTCTTAGTTGTAACACTAAAGCACTAACCAGCTGCTCTACACAACTTCTCTGCAATGGTACCAGTCGACTGCTATATAGCTAGTCGACTGGTATCGGCCACAGCAAGTTTCTGGGCGCGGCACCAGTCGACTGGCCTCTTGGCAGTCAACTGGTGCATCGAACCGAAGCTACTGTTCGATAGGGCAGTCGACTGGTTCTGAACCAGTTGACTGACACGCCTGAAAACCTGCATTTCAGACCTGAAAACTTGTTTCAAAAGTCCACAAAACATATAGTTTCAAGCCATACAAAGACATAACACCATTTCTATACTCCGTACTAGTTTTCTAAACATTTTAGCCAATCAAAACAACTTCATAAACTTGAAATTAGGACTTTTGCGGAAGTAAATAAGCTATCAAAGTCTATATGAACTTTAAACTAGAGTTTGTACCAAATTTTGTATCTATGCAAGGTTTAAACAAAGTCATTCATTCTACCACTTCGAAACACCAAAACATATGTTCTACAAGACTTAGCCCAATGATCTCTTCCACGGTTCCGCCGCCACTGAACATCAATGCAAGTCCCTTCGCCTCCTTAACTTATGCTTTTTCCTTACCTTTGTCTGCAATAGAAGGAAATGCAACTAATAAGCAAAATGCTTAGTAAGTAAATCCTAACTCACAAATCCAACGATAAGGGATAAACATGCTCTTTTCAAATAATGCTTGCTTCAAAACACATGCACTTGGAAATAATTACACATGAGAACTTTCATACACTTATCATGCTCAATCATGCTTAAAACATTTACTAGCATCAAAACACTTGCAAACTTAACATGCTCATGATTTCTTTTGCAAACTTACTAATGATACATTTCCACACTTTCAAACACTAACTTCTTTGCTCTTTCTCTTTAACATGCTTGTAACATAACCATGTTATCATACACAACAAAACATACACTTACGGAAATTGAAACACTTACATATACTTATATACTTCAAAATAATAATCAACTTTCTCAGGCCTTGACAATGTACCTGGTATCAGTGTACCAATGCGCGCATCCCTAATAGGTTTCGGGGTAGCTAGCCACCGCACCCTATTAGAGCTTCTTTCTAACTTTCTGTGGGCCTCTCTTTTGCCCGGTACATGTCCTTTTACAAAAGTAAAATACTTTCTTACTCATAATGCTTGTATTTATCAAGCTAACTTTCTTTTTTTTCATAAACTTTCCACTATAAACCTTTACCTTTTCTTACTTGGAACTTTCATCGAGCACCTTGCGTGCCCTTAACCCAAAACTCAATTTTGGGACTTTTCAAGAACTTGGTCTCCCATACTTAGATCACATATATAAAAATCTACTACAATTCAAGTTCTATGATTAAAAACATGTATTCTTGAGCAACTTAATCACACAATAAACAATATTCTCCAAGCATGCATATAAATCACAAAATCAAGGTTCTACAACGAGAAAACTACATGCGAAGCTACTCCTATTGCAGGTGAGTGATTTACTTACCCTTTTCTTGAAGAAAACTCACTAAGTATCTCGAAATTTCTAGTGTAGGGCTCTTTTCCTCTTCCTTTGCAAGAAATCTCCACTCCTTAGCCCTAGGGAAGAAGCCCTAGGCTCTCCACTCAAGAGGAGGAAGAAGGAGGAAGAAAACCCCTTGTTTTCTCCCTGTTTTCGCAGCTCCCGACCCTTGCTCGCGCGGCCTCCCGAAACCCTAAAAGGGGTCTTAACTTAAGTGGAAGTTTAAATACCTCTTCATGAAACGGGCTAAATCAACTATAATATTATTTCGTTTCATTATTTCCTGTGCTTGATAGCCTAGCCCAGCTGGTTGGTGCTTTACCCATGCAGTGTTGAGGACGCGGGATCGAATCCCGCCCGACCCCATATATTTTTTTTTCTTATTTTGATCCGAAAAAATGCTATAATATTCCGAAAAATGCTAGAAAAATTCCTAAAAATCCCTAATAATACCAGGAAATTATTGGGTGTTACATATATATTGACGGAAATACATATTTGTGGCCGTTTAGCTCATCAGGGGATCAATACGAACACATAGAAACTTGTTTCATTAAATTCCGAGTTCTCTAGGTTCATCTACGACAATTAAAAGGTATTTGTTTTGATTTTTTAAATATTTAATTCTGCGACGAATTTTGAAATTCGTCCCTAATCTGCGACGAATTTGGAAATTCGTCCCAGATTCTGGGACGAATTTCCAAATTCGTCGCAGAATTAAATTTTTAAAAAGAAACCTCAATATACATTCAAAAAATCATAAATAAACGTACGTAGCTCCGAATTTTATGAAATAAATTTCTAAATGCTCGTAGTGATTTCATCATGAATAAATGACGTCAAACTTAAATTTTACCAGATAAATTTATAGAAAAAAAATTTAATACACAAAAATATATTTTCCAAGTAAATAATATTTAGAAAATTACAAATAAAAATATATTATGTAAAATTTAAGGTTGATGTCATTTATATCACAAGGATATCGATACGAGCACGTAGAAACTCGTTTCGTTAAATTCCGAGTTCTGTAGGTCCATATATGAAATTTATTAATAATCTTTTGGTTTATTTAAAAATAATGATTTGCGACGAATTTCGAAATTCGTTGCAAAATTTGCAACGAATTTGTAAATTTGTCGCAAAATTTGATACGAATTTGGAAATTCGTCGCAGATTTGGGACGAATTTAGAAATTCGTCGCAAACTTGGAAAATCCAAAATACATACGAAATGTCGCAGATTGAGCTACAGAACTCGGAATGACATGAAACAAGTTTCTACGAGTTCGGATCGACACCCTCGTGATATAAATGATCTTAAACACTAATTTCAATAAAAATTCTAGGGATCAATGTAGGATTAATATAAAATTGCATGTAACAATTTCAGACTTAGACATTTTAACAAAGTGAATGCTGATATAAATAATGAACTATGAAAAATATATATATTAACAGAAATACATATTTGTGGCCGTTTAGCTCATCAGGGGATCAATACGAACACATAGAAACTTGTTTCATTAAATTCCGAGTTCTCTAGGTCCATCTACGACAATTAAAAGGTATTTGTTTTGATTTTTTAAATATTTAATTCTGCGACGAATTTGGAAATTCGTCGCAGAATCTGGGATGAATTTGGAAATTCGTCGCAGAATCTGGGACGAAATTCCAAATTCGTCGCAGAATTAAATTTTTAAAAAGAAACCTCAATATACCTTCAAAAAATCATAAATAAACGTACGGAGCTCCGAATTTCATGAAATAAATTTCTACATGCTCGTAGCGATTTCATCATGAAATAAATGATGTCAAACTTAAATTTTACCGGATAAATTTATAGAAAAAAAATTTAAGACACAAAAATATATTTTCCAAGTAAATAATATTTAGAAAATTACAAATAAAAATATATTATGTAAAATTTAAGTTTGAGGTCATTTATATCAGGAGGATATCGATACGAGCACGTAGAAACTCGTTTCGTTAAATTCCGAGTTCTGTAGGTCCATATATGAAATTTATTAATATTCTTTTGGTTTATTTAAAAATAATGATTTGCGACAAATTTCGAAATTCATTGCAAAATTTGCAACGAATTTGTAAATTTGTCGCAAAATTTGCAACGAATTTGGAAATTCGTCGCAGATTTGGGACGAATTTAGAAATTCGTCGCAAACTTGGAAAATCGAAAATACATTCGAAATGTCGCAGATTGAGCTACAGAACTCGGAATGACATGAAACAAGTTTCTACGAGTTCGTATCGACGCCCTCGTGATATAAATGATCTTAAACACTAATTTCAATAAAAATTCTAGGGATCAATGTAGGATTAATATAAAATTGCATGTAACAATTTCAGACATAGACATTTTAACTAAGTGAATGCTGATATAAATAATGAACTATGAAAAAAATATATATTAATGGAAATACATATTTGTGGCCGTTTAGCTCATCAGGGGATCAATACGAACACATAGAAACTTGTTTCATTAAATTCCGAGTTCTCTAGGTCCATCTACGACAATTAAAAGGTATTTGTTTTGATTATTTAAATATTTAATTCTTCGACGAATTTGGAAATTCGTCGCAGAATCTGGGACGAAATTCCAAATTCGTCGCAGAATTAAATTTTTAAAAAGAAACCTCAATATACCTTTAAAAAATCATAAATAAACGTACGGAACTCCGAATTTCATGAAATAAATTTCTACATGCTCGTAGCGATTTAATCATGAAATAAATGACGTCAAACTTAAATTTTACCGGATAAATTTATAGAAAAAAAATTTAAGACACAAAAATATATTTTCCAAGTAAATAATATTTAGAAAATTACAAATAAAAATATATTATGTAAAATTTATGTTTGAGGTCATTTATATCACGAGGATATCGATACGAGCACGTAGAAACTCGTTTCGTTAAATTCCGAGTTCTGTAGGTCCATATATGAAATTTATTAATATTCTTTTGGTTTATTTAAAAATAATGATTTGCGACGAATTTCGAAATTCGTTGCAAAATTTGCAACGAATTTGTAAATTTGTCGCAAAATTTGCAACGAATTCGGAAATTCGTCGCATATTTGGGACGAATTTAGAAATTCGTCGCAAACTTGGAAAATCCAAAATACATTCGAAATGTCGCAGATTGAGCTACAGAACTCGGAATGACATGAAACAAGTTTCTACGAGTTCGTATCGACGCCCTCGTGATATAAATGATCTTAAACACTAATTTCAATAAAAATTCTAGGGAACAATGTAGGATTAATATAAAATTGCATGTAACAATTTCAGACATAGACATTTTAACTAAGTGAATGCTGATATAAATAATGAAGTATGAAAAAAATATATATTAATGGAAATACATATTTGTGGCCGTTTAGCTCATCAGGGGATCAATACGAACACATAGAAACTTGTTTCATTAAATTCCGAGTTCTCTACGTCCATCTACGACAATTAAAAGGTATTTGTTTTGATTTTTTAAATATTTAATTCTTCGACGAATTTGGAAATTCGTCGCAGAATCTGGGATGAATTTGGAAATTCGTCGCAGAATCTGGGACGAAATTCCAAATTCGTCGTAGAAATAAATTTTTAAAAAGAAACCTCAATGTACCTACAAAAAATCATAAATAAACGTACGGAGCTCCGAATTTCATGAAATAAATTTCTACATGCTCGTAGCAATTTCATCATGAAATAAATGACGTCAAACTTAAATTTTAACGGATAAATTTATAGAAAAAAAATTTAAGACACAAAAATATATTTTCCAAGTAAATAATATTTAGAAAATTACAAATAAAAATATATTATGTAAAATTTAATTTTGAGGTCATTTATATCACGAGGATATCGATACGAGCACGTAGAAACTCGTTTCGTTAAATTCCGAGTTCTGTAGATCCATATATGAAATTTATTAATATTCTTTTGGTTTATTTAAAAATAATGATTTGCGACGAATTTCGAAATTCGTTGCAAAACTTGCAACGAATTTGTAAATTTGTCGCAAAATTTGCAACGAATTTGGAAATTCGTCGCATATTTGGGACGAATTTAGAAATTCGTCGCAATATTGGAAAATCCAAAATACATTCGAAATGTCGCAGATTGAGCTACAGAACTCGGAATGACATGAAACAAGTTTCTACGAGTTCGTATCGACGCCCTCGTGATATAAATGATCTTAAACACAAATTTCAATAAAATTCTAGGGATCAATGTAGGATTAATATAAAATTGCATGTAACAATTTCAGACTTAGACATTTTAACTAAGTGAATGCTGATATAAATAATGAACTATGAAAAATATATATATTAACGGAAATACATATTTGTGGCCGTTTAGCTCATCAGGGGATCAATACGAACACATAGAAACTTGTTTCATTAAATTCCGAGTTCTCTAGGTCCATCTACGACAATTAAAAGGTATTTGTTTTGATTTTTTAAATATTTAATTCTGCGACGAATTTGAAATTCGTCCCTAATCTGCGACGAATTTGGAAATTCGTCGCAGAATCTGGGACGAATTCCAAATTCGTCGCAGAATTAAATTTTTAAAAAGAAACCTCAATATACCTTCAAAAAATCATAAATAAACGTACGGAGCTCCGAATTTCATGAAATAAATTTCTACATGCTCGTAGCGATTTCATCATGAAATAAAAGACGTCAAACTTAAATTTTACAAAATAAATTTATAGAAAAAAAAATTTAAGACACAAAAATATATTTTCCAAGTAAATAATATTTAGAAAATTACAAATAAAAATATATTATTTAAATTTAAGTTTGAGGTCATTTATATCACGAGGATATCGATACGAGCACGTAGAAACTCGTTTCGTAAAATTCCGAGTTCTGTAGGTCCATATATGAAATTTATTAATATTCTTTTGGTTTATTTAAAAATAATGATTTGCGACGAATTTCGAAATTCGTTGCAAAATTTGCAACGAATTTGTAAATTTGTCGCAAAATTTGCAACGAATTTGGAAATTCGTCGCAGATTTGGGACGAATTTAGAAATTCGTCGCAAACTTGGAAAATCCAAAATAAATTCGAAATGTCGCAGATTGAGCTACAGAACTCGGAATGACATGAAACAAGTTTCTACGAGTTCGTATCGACGCCCTCGTGATATAAATGATCTTAAACACAAATTTCAATAAAAATTCTAGGGATCAATGTAGGATTAATATAAAATTGCATGTAACAATTTCAGACTTAGACATTTTAACTAAGTGAATGATGATATAAATAATGAACAATGAAAATATATATATTAACGGAAATACATATTTGTGGCCGTTTAGCTCATCAGGGGATCAATACGAACACATAGAAACTTGTTTCATTAAATTCCGAGTTCTCTAGGTCCATCTACGACAATTAAAAGGTATTTGTTTTGATTTTTTAAATATTTAATTCTGCGACGAATTTGGAAATTCGTCCCAAATCTGGATGAATTTGGAAATTCGTCGCAGATTCTGGGACGAAATTCCAAATTCGTCGCAGAATTAAATTTTTAAAAAGAAACCTCAATATACCTTCAAAAAATCATAAATAAACGTACGGAGCTCCGAATTTCATGAAATAAATTTCTACATGCTCGTAGCGATTTCATCATGAAATAAATGACGTCAAACTTAAATTTTACCGGATAAATTTATAGAAAAAAAATTTAAGACACAAAAATATATTTTCCAAGTAAATAATATTTAGAAAATTACAAATAAAAATATATTATGTAAAATTTAAGTTTGAGGTCATTTATATCACGAGGATATCGATACGAGCACGTAGAAACTCGTTTCGTTAAATTCCGAGTTCTGTAGGTCCATATATGAAATTTATTAATATTCTTTTGGTTTATTTAAAAATAATGATTTGCGACGAATTTCGAAATTCGTTGCAAAATTTGCAACGAATTTGTAAATTTGTCGCAAAATTTGCAACGAATTTGGAAATTCGTCGCAGATTTGGGACGAATTTAGAAATTCGTCGCAAACTTGGAAAATCCAAAATACATTCGAAATGTCGCAGATTGAGCTACAGAACTCGGAATGACATGAAACAAGTTTCTACGAGTTCGTATCGACGCCCTCGTGATATAAATGATCTTAAACACAAATTTCAATAAAAATATAGGGATCAATGTAGGATTAATATAAAATTGCATGTAACAATTTCAGACTTAGACATTTTAACTAAGTGAATGCTGATATAAATAATGAACTATGAAAAATATATATATTGACGGAAATACATATTTGTGACCGTTTAGCTCATCAGGGGATGAATACGAACATATAGAAACTTGTTTCATTAAATTCCGAGTTCTCTAGGTCCATCTAGACAATTAAAAGGTATTGGTTTTGATTTTTTAAATATTTAATTCTGCGACGAATTTGGAAATTCGTCGCAGAATCTGGGACGAATTTGGAAATTCGTCGCAGAATCTGGGACGAATTTCCAAATTCGTCGCAGAATTAAATTTTTAAAAAGAAACCTCAATATACCTTCAAAAAATCATAAATAAACGTACGGAGCTCCGAATTTCATGAAATAAATTTCTACATGCTCGTAGCGATTTCATCATGAAATAAATGACGTCAAACTTAAATTTTACCGGATAAATTTATAGAAAAAAAATTTAAGACACAAAAATATATTTTCCAAGTAAATAATATTTAGAAAATTACAAATAAAAATATATTATGTAAAATTTAAGTTTGAGGTCATTTATATCACGAGGATATCGATACGAGCACGTAGAAACTCGTTTCGTTAAATTCCGAGTTCTGTAGGTCCATATATGAAATTTATTAATATTCTTTTGGTTTATTTAAAAATAATGATTTGCGACGAATTTCGAAATTCGTTGCAAAATTTGCAACGAATTTGTAAATTTGTCGCAAAATTTGCAACGAATTTGGAAATTCGTCGCAGATTTGGGACGAATTTAGAAATTCGTCGCAAACTTGGAAAATCCAAAATACATTCGAAATGTCGCAGATTGAGCTACAGAACTCGGAATGACATGAAACAAGTTTCTACGAGTTCGTATCGACGCCCTCGTGATATAAATGATCTTAAACACAAATTTCAATTAAAATTCTAGGGATCAATGTAGGATTAATATAAAATTGCATGTAACAATTTCAGACATAGACATTTTAACTAAGTGAATGCTGATATAAATAATAAACTATGAAAAATATATATATTAACGGAAATACATATTTGTGGCCGTTTAGCTCATCAGGGGATCAATACGAACACATAGAAACTTGTTTCATTAAATTCCGAGTTCTCTAGGTCCATCTACGACAATTAAAAGGTATTTGTTTTGATTTTTTAAATATTTAATTCTGCGACGAATTTGGAAATTCGTCCCTAATCTGTGACGAATTTGGAAATGCGTCCCAGATTCTGGGACGAATTTCCAAATTCGTCGCAGAATTAAATTTTTAAAAAGAAACCTCAATATACCTTCAAAAAATCATAAATAAACGTACGGAGCTCCGAATTTCATGAAATAAATTTCTACATGCTCGTAGTGATTTCATCATGAAATAAATGACGTCAAACTTAAATTTTTCCAGATAAATTTATAGAAAAAAAATTTAAGACACAAAAATATATTTTCCAAGTAAATAATATTTAGAAAATTACAAATAAAAATATATTATGTAAATTTTAAGGTTAAGGTCATTTATATCACGAAGATATCGATTCGAGCACGTAGAAACTCGTTTCGTTAAATTCCGAGTTCTGTAGGTCCATATATGAAATTTATTAATATTCTTTTGGTTTATTTAAAAATAATGATTTGCGACGAATTTCGAAATTCGTTGCAAAATTTGCAACGAATTTGTAAATTTGTCGCAAAATTTGCGACGAATTTGGAAATTCGTCGCATATTTGGGACGAATTTAGAAATTCGTCGCAAACTTGGAAAATCCAAAATACATTCGAAATGTCGCAGATTGAGCTACAGAACTCGGAATGACATGAAACAAGTTTGTACGAGTTCGTATCGACGCCCTCGTGATATAAATGATCTTAAACACAAATTTCAATAAAAATATAGGGATCAATGTAGGATTAATATAAAATTGCATGTAACAATTTCAGACTTAGACATTTTAACTAAGTGAATGCTGATATAAATAATGAACTATGAAAAATATATATATTGACGGAAATACATATTTGTGACCGTTTAGCTCATCAGGGGATCAATACGAACACATAGAAACTTGTTTCATTAAATTCCGAGTTCTCTAGGTCCCTCTAGACAATTAAAAGGGATTTGTTTTGATTTTTTAAATATTTAATTCTGCGACGAATTTGGAAATTCGTCGCAGAATCTGGGATGAATTTGGAAATTTGTCGCAGAATCTGGGACAAATTTCCAAATTTATCGCAGAATTAAATTTTTAAAAAGAAACCTCAATATACCTTCAAAAAATCATAAATAAACGTACGGAGCTCCGAATTTCATGAAATAAATTTCTACATGCTCGTAGCGATTTCATCATGAAATAAATGACGTCAAACTTAAATTTTACCGGATAAATTTATAGAAAAAAATTTAAGACACAAAAATATATTTTCCAAGTAAATAATATTTAGAAAATTACAAATAAAAATATATTATGTAAAATTTAAGTTTGAGGTCATTTATATCACGAGGATATCGATACGAGCACGTAGAAACTCGTTTCGTTAAATTCCGAGTTCTGTAGGTCCATATATGAAATTTATTAATATTCTTTTGGTTTATTTAAAAATAATGATTTGCGACGAATTTCGAAATTCGTTGCAAAATTTGCAACGAATTTGTAAATTTGTCGCAAAATTTGCAACGAATTTGGAAATTCGTCGCAGATTTGGGACGAATTTAGAAATTCGTCGCAAACTTGGAAAATCCAAAATACATTCGAAATGTCGCAGATTGATCTACAGAACTCGGAATGACATGAAACAAGTTTCTACGAGTTCGTATCGACGTCCTCGTGATATAAATGATCTTAAACACAAATTTTAATAAAATTTCTAGGGATCCATGAAGGATTAATATGAAATTGCTTATAATAGTTTCAAACTTAGAAAATTTTAACTAAGTCATTCGCTGATATAAGTAATTAACTATGAAAAAAAATATATTGACGGAAATTCATATTTGTGGTCGTTTAGCTCATCAGGGGATGAATACGAACATATAGAAACTTGTTTCATTAAATTCCGAGTTCTCTAGGTCCATCTACGACAATTAAAAGGTATTTGTTTTGATTTTTTAAAAATTTAATTCTGCGACGAATTTCAAAATTCGTCCCTAATCTGCGACGAATTTGGAAATTCATCGCAGAATCTGGGACGAATTTCAAAATTCGTCGCAGAATTAAATTTTTAAAAAGAAACCTCAATATACCTTCAAAATATCATAAATAAACGTACGGAGCTCCGAATTTCATGAAATAAGTTTCTACATGCTCATAGCGATCTCATCATGAAATAAATGACGTCAAACTTAAATTTTACCAGATAAATTTATAGAAAAAAATTTAAGGCACAAAAATATATTTTCCAAGTAAATAATATTTAGAAAATTCCAAATAAAAATATATTATGTAAAATTTAAGTTTGAGGTCATTTATATCACGAGGATATCGATACGAGCACGTAGAAACTCGTTTCGTTAAATTCCGAGTTCTGTAGGTTCATATATGAAATTTATTAATATTCTTTTGGTTTATTTAAAAATAATGATTTGCGACGAATTTCGAAATTCGTTGCAAAATTTGCAACGAATTTGTAAATTTGTCGCAAAATTTGCAACGAATTTGGAAATTCGTCGCAGATTTGGTACGAATTTAGAAATTCGTCGCAAACTTGGAAAATCCAAAATAAATTCGAAATGTCGCAGATTGAGCTACAGAACTCGGAATGACATGAAACAAGTTTCTACGAGTTCGTATCGACGCCCTCGTGATATAAATGATCTTAAACACAAATTTCAATAAAAATTCTAGGGATCAATGTAGGATTAATATAAAATTGCATGTAACAATTTCAGACTTAGACATTTTAACTAAGTGAATGCTGATATAAATAATGAACTATGAAAAATATATATATTAACGGAAATACATATTTGTGGCCGTTTAGCTCATCAGGGGATCAATACGAAGACATAGAAACTTGTTTCATTAAATTCCGAGTTCTCTAGGTCCATCTACGACAATTAAAAGGTATTTGTTTTGATTTTTTAAAAATTTAATTCTGCGATGAATTTCAAAATTCGTCCCTAATCTGCGATGAATTTGGAAATTCGTCGCAGAATCTGGGACGAATTTCAAAATTCGTCCCAGAATCTGGGACGAATTTCCAAATTCGTCGCAGAATTAAATTTTTAAAAAGAAACCTCAATATACCTTCAAAAAATCATAAATAAACGTACGGAGCTCCGAATTTCATGAAATAAGTTTTTACATGCTCATAGCGATTTCATCATGAAATAAATGACGTCAAACTTAAATTTTACCGGATAAATTTATAGAAAAAAATTTAAGACACAAAAATATATTTTCCAAGTAAATAATATTTAGAAAATTACGAATAAAAATATATTATGTAAAATTTAAATTTGAGGTCATTTATATCACGAGGATATCGATACGAGCACGTAGAAACTCGTTTCGTAAAATTCCGAGTTCTGTAGGTCCATATATGAAATTTATTAATATTCTTTTGGTTTATTTAAAAATAATGATTTGCGACGAATTTCGAAATTCGTTGCAAAATTTGCAACGAATTTGTAAATTAGTCGCAAAATTTGCAACGAATTTGGAAATTCGTCGCAGATTTTCGACGAATTTAGAAATTCGTCGCAAACTTGGAAAATCCAAAATACATTCGAAATGTCGCAGATTGATCTACAGAACTCGGAATGACATGAAACAAGTTTTTACGAGTTCGTATCGACGTCCTCGTGATATAAATGATCTTAATCACAAATTTTAATAAAATTTCTAGGGATCCATGAAGGATTAATATGAAATTGCTTATAATAGTTTCAAACTTAGAAAATTTTAACTAAGTCATTCGCTAATATAAGTAATTAACTATGAAAAAAAATATATTGATGGAAATTCATATTTGTGGTCGTTTAGCTCATCAGGGGATGAATACGAACATATAGAAACTTGTTTCATTAAATTCCGAGTTCTCTAGGTCAATCTACGACAATTAAACGATATTTATTGTGATTTTTTAAAAATTTAATTCTGCGACGAATTTCAAAATTCGTCCCTAATCTGCGACGAATTTGGAAATTCGTTGCAGAATTTGGGACGAATTTTGATATTCGTCGCAAAAGTTTAAATTTAAAAAAAAAACCTAAATATCTTCAAAAAATCATAAATAAACGTGTGGAGCTCCGAATTTCATGAAACAAGTTTCTACGTGCTCGTAGCGATTTCATCATGAAATAAATGACGTCAAACTTAAATTTTACTTGATAAATTTGTAGGAGAAAATAATATTTTCCAAGTAAATAATATTTAGAAAAATACAAATAAAAATATATTATGTAAAATTTAAGTTTGAGGTCATTGATATCACGAGGATATCGATACGAGCTCGTAGAAACTTGTTTCGTTAAATTTCGTGTTATGTAGGTCCATATATTGAATTTATTAATATTCTTTTGGTTTATTTAAAAATAATTATTTGCGACGAATTTCCAAATTTGTCGCAAAATTTGCAACGAATTTAGAAATTCGTCGCAGAATTTGCAACGAACTTGGAAATTTGTCACAGATTTGGGAATTCATTTATTTATGATTTTTAGAAGGCAATTAGATTTTTTTGAAAAAAAATTATTTTTGTGACGAATTTCAAAATTCGTCCATAATTTGCGACGACTGTCAAATGTGTCATAAAATCTGGGACGAATTTTA
Organism: Boesenbergia rotunda; assembly: GCA_024364735.1. Lineage (NCBI taxonomy): Eukaryota > Viridiplantae > Streptophyta > Magnoliopsida > Zingiberales > Zingiberaceae > Boesenbergia > Boesenbergia rotunda. The sequence continues at coordinate 332,085 of JAGFNQ010003473.1, forward strand.
AAATTCGTCGTTAAATTATTTTTTTACAAAAAATTGTAAATGCGTTAAAAAAATTATAAATAAACGTATGAATCTCGGAATTTGATAAAACGAGTTTCCACATACTCATATCGATTTTCTCATGGTATAAATTACCTCGAACTTAGATTTCACTGCTAAATTTATTTTAAAAAATTTTAAAACAACAAAATTTTGTTTTCCTATTAAATAATATATAAAAAATTTCAAATAAAATTATTTTATGTAAAATTTATGTCGAGGTAATTTATATTATGAGGATATGGATGTGAACATATAAAAGTTTATTTATATAAAATCCGAATATGGTATATTATTATATATTATTTTGAAGGTATTTAAGATTTTTTTAAAAAAAATCAATTTGATTGGCGACAAAAAAAAATTTGTCGCAAAATCTTAATTATATATACCCCACTTCTGCTTTTGCCCTAGTTAAATTTGGCTTTCGGCGGCTGTGTGGCGCGCGCGCTCCTTCCTGCGTATTTTTTTTATCGCAAAATCTTAATTATATATACCCCACTTCTGCTTTTGCCCTAGTTAATTTTGGCTTTCGGCGGCTGTGTGGCACGCGCTCTCCTTCCTGCTTCACGTTCTCCGACGTAAGCGTCTTTCGCCTTTCTCTTCTTTCTCCGATCTGTCATCTGCGGTGGCGGGAGGCTGTGTGAAGCGTCGCGAGTAGCGTCGGGCGGCCCTGGCCGGCAGCGGCCGCGGTCGCGCGTTACCGGCCGCCCTCGCGCGGTACCGGCCACGCGCGGTCGCGGTGCGGTCGCGCTCACCTCGCGCGCTACCGGCCTCGAGCGGCCGAGCTTCCTCGCGCGCTACCGGCCGTGCTCGCGTGATACCGGCCGCGCGCGCTCATCCGGCTGCGCGGAGCCGCGCGCACGGCCTCGGGCGCGCTTCCGGCCGCGCCCTCGCGCGTTCGCGGCCTTGCGCGGCCGCGCTCGGGCGTTCGCGGCCGTGCGCGGCCGCGCTCGCGCGTTCGCAGCCGTGCGCGGCCGCGCTCGCGCGTTTCCGGCCTTGCGCGGCCGTGCTCTCGTGTTTCCGGCCGATCGCGGCCTGTCGCACTAGGGCCGGCCTTGGACCGGGCCCGGCCTTGGACTGGGCCGGCCTTGGACCGGGCCCGGCCTGGTCTCGCTGGTCCGGGCCGGGCCCCTTCGGTCTGTGCTGGGCTGGTCCGGGCCTTGCTGGGCCGGGCCAAACTTATCAAGTCCGGCTTTGCTTGGGCCACCTCGTCCACCATCGGATTTTACAATTGAAAATATGATTATATATATATATATATTTTTTTTTTTTGACTGTTAATATTTTTTGCATAGGTCTTAATTAGACTTGTTTTGGAGTGATGGTATCTCTATTTCTTTTTTAATTGTTTATTATTGTGGTTAATGATTTCTATAATGTTTGATACTAAGTATGAGTGTTTTATAAGATTAGGTTTCTTTATTTTATATTGATTTTTAAAAATATGTGTTTACTTGTATTATAAAATACAATTAGGGTATTGTTTGAATAACCATGTATTTTGTCTTTATTTATATGCGATTAATTAATTCATCGATTTAGGATATTAATTAATTAATTCTTAACTTTATTAAAAACTAATTATTTAATTTATTTAAATCTTAAATTTATTTTTAATTCGAAATTTCATAAATTAATTATTTTAAATTAATAAAATCATAAAATAATTAATTTGAATAATCAATATTTAATTATTTAATTTATATGGTTGTGATATGAAATTAAATTAATTTTACAATTTATACAGATGTGATATGAATAATTAATAATTAATTCAAGATTATGATATTAATTAATCTTAACTGAATAATTTAATTAGCTAACTGTTAATTCTGAAATTTTAATTTATATATTAATTAATAAATTTAATTAACTAAGTTCAAAAGAATATTGAAATGAGAGAAATTTGATTGGTGGGCTGTTTGTAAAATGAAAGTATGGAAAAAAAAAAGAGAAACGTTGGGAAAAAATGATCAATTTTTTTGTATAGTTGATATCTCATTTGTAATCTTATATATATTATCTGTTAATGCTTTATATTTCTTGTTATTTATAGGTCATTATCGGTGATATCAGTGTCGTCGCATGATTTACTCATTTTCTTTATCTATACAAATATGGTACATTTTTTTATATTAATTGTTATGTATACAAATATCTATATTATGTTTTTCTTGCTATTTATAAGTCATTACAAGTTATATTCTCTCTATCTGTTAATACTTTATTGTTCATTTGCTTTTAATAGGATTGAGGAGATATATGAGTTTCATTGTTTGCTTTTAATAGGATTGAGGAGATATATGAGTTTCATTGTTTGAAAATGTAAGTACAAACTTTTGCATTCATTTTGTTACAGATGAGTATCCTTAATTTTTATATAACTCTCAATTTATTCCTTAAGTTATTTTTTTTATAATTTCATGGCATTAATTTTTATTATTATATTCAGTTGTATCAGGTTGAAGCATCAAAGTAAAATAATGAGGTATTTTTTTATTACTTGTTAATGTTCACTTAGATTGTTTAAATTGTTAATGTTTACTGAGATTGCTTAAATTTTTGTTAACAAGATAAATATTTCTTTTAAGAATAAATTCTCATAGCTTATCTTATTTTTTATGCACCATTATATTTTTTTAATCTTAAATCTTATAGTTTAATTCCAATAACAGGGATAGTTCTCATTTTCTAGGCTTCTAGTAAATTCTCATTTTTTAGATTTATTTGATATTTATACTTCTTTGTACAGTTAGGTTTTATACTGTCTGTACTAATATGGAAGTTTGACTTTCTTTGATGGTCCTTATCATTGCGATCTTGAATAATAGTTGCATATGAGCATGGAGGTTTTATGCTATCTACATTGTTACCTGTATTATTTTTTTTATTGTATTCCATAAAAGTATCACACATTTTATCTATTATTTTCTCTAGATTATTGTTCCACTTCATGAATATCTTACTTTTTCTCTTCAATATTTTCAGGTATCATAAAGATCATTTTGAAGGACAAGTTCAAGCTATCTTCTCTCCTTTTTCCCTGACACCTTGAAGCATGATGAGATTTTTATAATAAGAAATGTATTTTATTGTTACCTAATAATTATATCAGTTATTTTTTTGGGTTGATATTGACTTCTTCTATGTAAATTATTATATTTATTGTTGGTCATTTATTGACATGTACAATACTATATTTATTGTTTTTGATTTCCTTTTAAGCAAACTATGGCTTAGCTCTGATTTTTCTCTATTAGATTTTCTTTTTTATTTAATTTTGTTATTGATGGATAATCAATTAGAGTGTAAAATAACATAGATATTCATCTTGATTTTAATTATTTGAGATTTGTTTTGTTAAAATCTTATTATTTAAAAATATATTTTTAAAAAAATTTATTTATTTTACGATGAAATTTGTAACGAATATATTTTTGTCGCAAAATTATCGAAATAACTATGTATTGAAAAATTACAATGAATTTTGAAATTGTTGTTAAGTTGCTATTTTTGCGACCTGTTTTTTAATTCGTTGTAGATTTTGCGTTGAATTTTTAAATTCGTCGTAGAATTTGCGATAAATTTTGTAATTTGTTCCAAAATTTGTGACGAATTTAAAAATTCGTCGCAAAATTTGGGTCGAAATTAAAACTTCGTTGCGGAATCTGCGACAAATTACAAAGTTTGTCGCAGATTCTGCGACAAATTTTGTAATTCGTCGCAGAATCTGCGACGAATTTATAAATTCGTTGCAACAAATCAGCGACAAAAAAAATTTTGTCGCAGATTTTGCAACAAATTTATATTTTTGTCCCAAAAAATTTGCGACAAATTCTAAAATTTGTCGTTGATTAGCGACAAATTTAGTAATTCGTCGCAGATATTTTGCGACAAATTTGGAAATTTATCGCAGATATTTTGCGACAAATTTTTAAATTTGTCGCAGTTTTTGCAACAAATTTATGTTTTCGTTGCAGAAAATTTGCGACAAATTCTGTTATTCGTCGCAAAATTTGTAATATATTTTTTTGTTTGTCGGAAATAATCTGCGACAAACTTTCAAATTCGTCGCAAAAATACTGCGACGAATTATATTTGTCGCAAAATTTCGCTATTTGTCGCAGATTCTGCGACAAATTTTATATTCGTTGCAGAAATTACAACAAATGTTAAAAAAATTTGCGACAAATTTTGGGACGAAAATGAATTTGTCGCAGATTCTGCGACAAACTTTCAACTCGTTGCAAAAATACTGCGACGAATTATTATATTTGTCGCAAAATTTGCGACGAATTTTAAAATTTGTCGCAGATTATTTCCGACAAATTTTGCGACGAAAAATAAATTTGTCGCAAATTTGGCGACGAATTCTTTTTTTTTTGTCGCAAAATTCTGGGACGACTATTTTGCGACGAATTTTTTTTCGTCGCAAAATTTGTCGCAAAATTTTTTTGCGACGAATTCGTTGCAAAATTCGTCGCAAAATCGAGTATTTTTTGTAGTGCATCCTGTAATGTAATCAAAGATTAGCTGCAGACGACCGACAACCATAGTTGGCGACGACTGACGACCGGCGACCGGGCGACCGGGCGACCGGGCGACCGGGCGACCGGGCGACCGGGCGACCGGCGGCTGGTGACCGTGCGACCGAGCGGCCGGCGGCCGACCGGGCGGCCGGCGGCAGACCGAGCGGCCGGCGGCCGACCAGGATACCGGCGGGCAACCGGGCGATCGGCGGCTGGCGGCCGATCGACGACCGTCGGTGCCCAGCCGACATCTTTACAAGCCGTAATGTAATCGGATTACATCGGTTTTGTTTTGTAATCGAGATTACAAATCTTGAGCCAGTTTTGTAATCGAGATCCCATTATATTACAATTTTAAAATTATTTCAAACAAAGGAATCCAACTTGTAATATAATCTTGATTACATTACAGGATGGATTACCCCCACCAAACGCAACCTTACTGTTGATAGATTTGATAATTGGAAGAAAGTTCGAAATGAAAAAGCTTGTGCTTTCCTAAGCCATATAGGGAAAGATAATGTATCTTCACCCTACCATAATGTTGGAAAGACATGTGATGATTCGATGAACCAACCACATCATATATCAAGGAGATTCAATAATTTTAATGTTGAACAAGTTGCAACTAATCGTCTTCGGTCAAAGGCTTACATACATGTGGTGTTGTTTATTGCACTTCAAAGAATTCCATTTAGAGGCCATGATGAGAAATCTAGTTCATCTATTTGTGGCAATTTCCTTGAATTTTTAGATGTGCTAACCATATATAATGATAAACTTTCGAAGGCAATTGAGAAAGCTAAAAAAAAACCAAGTACACAAGTCACGATATTCAGAAATAAATACTTCATGTGCTTTCAGCGAGAGTGAAAAATGCAATCCGTGAAGAAATTGGAGTTGCCAAATATTGCATAATTGTTGATGAAACCTGAGATGATTCAAAAAGAGAGCAAATGCCTATAGTATTGAGGTTGGTGGATACTAATGGATTCATTCAGGAATGTTTTTTTAGGCTTGTTCACGTATCTGATACTACGACTTTGACATTAAAGGATGCTATATATTCTGCTTTGGCTCATTATAATTTGGATATTCAAAATATTAAAAGCCAAGGCTATGATGATACTAGTAATATGAGGGGCGAGTTTAAGGGATTAAAGCTTTGATTATAAAAGATTGTAGAAGTGCTTATTATGTTTATTATTTTGCTCATCGATTACAATTGACTTTAGTTGCAACATCAAAAAAATGTGACACCTATTCATCAATTTTTTGACATATTAACTTTTATAGTTAATATTGTTGGTTTTTCATATAAGCATAATGATGAATTGAAGAATGCTCATGCGGATGATGTTGCACATTTGATTGCCATTAATGAACTCGATATAGGGCATAAACTTAATTAGATAGGTACTTTACAATGAGTTGGTGATATACGTTGGAGTTCTCATTTGAACCGTTGAAAGGCCTAATTAATATGTTTAGTGCATCATGTATGGTATTGCTCAAGGTTATGGATGATGGACTTCCTTCTCAATGAGCAGATGCAATATCTATTTATGATAAAATGACTATTTTTGATTTTGTATTCATCTTGCAGCTTATGAAAGAGATTATGGGAATTACAGATATTCTTTGTCAGGCTTTACAAAGTAAGTCTCAGGATATTATAAATATAATGGAGCTTGTGTTATCTACCAAGAATTTACTTCAACAGATGAGGGATAACAAGCGGAATGATTTACTTGCAAAAGTAAAATCTTTTTGTAAACTTTGAAATATTAATATTCCTGATTTCAATGCTCCATATATTAATAGACGAGGTCGAGCTCGTCAAGACAATTTCACCATCAAGGTGGCAAAAGGCAATTTGCTCGCCCCCACCAATATGTCCCAGGGACAACATGAAGGAGGTAAATTACGGGAACTATTAGCCTGGAAACAATTTCACCATCGAGCATCATTATTAGATAGACCTCTTTTATATTTCAATAGATTGACAGTTGCAAGAAATTAATGGACGCTTTAGTGATGATGCTATGGAATTGCTCATTCATAGTAATGTCTGAAATCCTTAAAATATAGTTGAGTCTTTCAGAATTATGGATATATGTAAATTAGGTAAAAAGTTTTATTCCCAAAATTTTACAAGAGATGAAAAAAAACAATTAGATATACAATTGAAGCATTATGAGTATAATATAGTCAAAGAGCCCGACTACAAAATTTTTTTCAATAATTTCAAAATTATGTCAATGGTTGGTGAAGACTAACAAGTCTATTACATATAACCTCATTTTTATAGTGATAGTACTTGTGTTTACTCTTTCAATTTTCACTGCTACTACAGAATGATCATTTTCTACGATGAATATTGTGAAAACAAGGCTTAGGAGCAAAATGGAGGATGCTTTTCTCTCGGATACGTTAATGGAATATATTGAGAGAAAAATTGCTAGATTTGTGTGTGAGCATAGAAGCTATTATTGAAGACTTCAAAAATTTAAAAGAATGTCGACTTCTTTTTAGTTAGAGAAGTGCATTTGATACTTAATTGGAATCTCTTGTTATTTCAATGAATACGAGACATGTTATCTTCAAAGGTTTTTATTTAAGGTTTGGCAAAATACATTTCAGAATATCTTATTGCCTTGCTACTTTTTTTATTTAAATAGGTAACTAAATTGATTTGTTATTTTGTACAAAATTACAGTCGGATTGTGAGAGACTACAATTTTTTTTCTTGGAAATCAATTTCACATGCTCTTTTTTACTTCACAATTCATAAATGCTACAAAATTATGGTGAAGACATGAAGCTATTAATGGTAAGTCAGTGATTGTCTTTCTAATTTCTTTTAATCTTTGCAGTACATGATTATATTCATTGCTATTTACCTATGCAGCAAGAGTTATCATTGACACATGGGATGGACTGATAGTTAGTACGTGAGGATTGTCATCATGAAATCCGAGGGTCAAAACTTAGCAAAGCCAATGTGTCCGCCTTCTCTCACGTATTAACCATAACATTCGAGCTAGTAGTCTCATGATTTACCTTTTCCGTATTGAACCTGGGACGGATTGACTTAGACACTAAGGGCAAATAAATTATTTTTTATCACTAAGAGTTATCATTGACATGAAAAGTTGAAGGTCTAGAGGGTTTAATTTTATAATTTTTACATCTAGCGAAGAAGCTTCAGCTGCTATCAGTGGAATAGATATGAAGGTAGATATGCATTACTATTTTTTTTGTTTATTTTAGATAATGTTAATATAATATGTAGATATTGTTGCATCATTCATTTTAAAAAGCATGTGACATGTTTTATGGGATGAATAGCACAACTTAGTAATCTGATTGTATGGAATTTCATGTGGTGATTATATTATGCTATGTTAGATTTTTGTGCTACGGATTATAAATGTTAATTTAGTTATTCTTTTCCTTCTTTTAATTATTCAAGCGTTTAAGGTTGTACTTAGGTTCCTTGATATGTGTCTTAGGGTAATTTTTGGGGTTCAATGGAGTAGATCATTTTCATTATGTGACCCCCTAATTTAAAATCCTAAATCCGCCCTCATATGAAAATGATGTTTGAGTACATGAGTAGAATTAGAAGAACTAAATGAATAGATAGAATATTGTTTTATGTCATTTTGAGCCCTCTAGATACATCAATCAGTTAGATCAAAATCGGTCCAAAATTGTCTATAACCATAGAGAATTCAAAAAAACATGAAATCCCTCATGTACGACGTATTTTATAGAATTTTTTTCTCCAAATAGGGTGTGAATCTTGAGACGTTGAGCTTCTAGATTGCCCATCGCAAGTGCTTCCCGATTTACCCTAGCAACTGGTGGGAAACTTCCGTGGGGTTGGGTTGGTCGTCCGAGGTTCGACGTTACCCAACCTCGTTAATTATTTTTTTTCAAAATAATATGGAATCAAATTCTATTGTCCGTCAAATTTTTCTGATTATATTTATATTCTCAAATATTATTTTATAGGTCATATTAAGAATAATAATTTTTTAAAAATATGAAACAAATTTTTTAATCGATTACCATAATATAGGAATCGATTTAGAGTGAATGTGAAGGGACAAATGTGTAAGAGCATTTGCAATGGTTTAACATCTTTAATGTTATAACAACTACCGCCTCATCAAAAAGTATAAGATTTGTTGGATCGAGAGAATACAATAGAGGGGGGGTGAATATCATAAATCGTTTCGGATTATAAAATTAGAGAATGCACAGCGGAAATTAAAACAACAAACGCGAACACACGATTTTTTACTTGGTTCAGAGTCACGGTCGGCTCCTACTCCAAGGCCCACGGTCCTTGACCGTTTACTGCGGGTAATTCTATAAGGTGCAAAGTTTTATAGAAAGTCGTACAGTATTATTGCAGTAAAAACAAAAATCTAACTCTTCGTTACCGACGTCCGGTGTAGATCGTTCTTCGGTGCATAGGGTCGTCGTCGGCGCTAGAACCTCGAGATCAAAAGTTTTCGGAGCAGAGCGCTTGAGCGAAGAGTTTTAAGGCGTTGGAAAGTGTGTCTGGAAGCCTTGGGGGTCGAGCCCCTTTTATAGTATACGTGGGGCGCCTAGGACGCTGGGGGCGCCCTCCACGTGTCTCTCGATCCACAAACATTCATCCGGAACTCGGTCAGCCCTTATCCCTCCAGGATCGGGCTCGAGGTTTGACGGGGGCGCCCGGGTCACAGAGGGTGCCTTGCATGACTTGGTCTTGTTGGCTTCTCGGCTAACTTCAATCTAGTTGCTTCGTTGTCTTGGACCCAAGGCGCCCGGGACCATGAGGGCGCCCGGGAGCTTGGGGGCGCCTGGACCAGTGAGCTTCCAAAGCATTTTCTTGCTCAACTTCTGTTTGGCTTTGACCTTGGGCACCCGGGACCTCCCGGGCGCCTAACCCAACTGCTGCCCCTCTCCTTTGGGGCATTCTGAGCTGCAAACACTCGTTCCTTCGGTCCTGCATCCAAGGTTAGTACCAAACAAAACAAAGCAAGAATGTTAGTGGATTTTACAGCCATAGCTGTCTTGGTTCTGACTTTGGGTCTCCAAAATGGAACCCTAGGTCGAACCGACGCCTACTGTTCCCTCGAATGGGAACGCGTCCTCACCTACTCCTCTCAGAAGAATTTACCTATTTCCAACCGACTCCTCCGGTTGGACTTTTGCCCGACAGTCCTTCGCCAGGTGCCTGGCAGCCCTTCGCCAGGTCTTCGGTACCAAGCAGTCCTTCGCCTGGTGCCTAGCAGTCATTCGCCAAGTCTTCGATACCAAGCAGTCCTTCGTCTGGTGCCTAGCAGACCTTCGCTAGGTCTTAGACTCCTAGCAGCCCTTCGCTAGGTGCCTGACAGCCCTTCGCCAGGTCTTAGGGTTTCGATGCCTAGCTGCCCTTCGCTAGGTGCCTAGCAGTCCTTCGCTAGGACTTCAATCTGCACACTCAAGTAACATGTTAGATAAAAATAACATCTTAACTTTTAAACCCTTTGCCATTATCAAAACCAAGGTTCGACTTGGGTGCTGTCTGCACCAACAAGATCCACATGTCACATATACATTAACATGAGCATATTCATTCTCTTACATTCGTTTAATATTTAACACCTATTATTTATGGTGTCCACATGCCACATACATACATTATCTCACATATTTATTCTCTCACATATTCATTCTCTCACATACACATTTTTTATTTTCAATTTCATTTACCAATTTAAATGATTATTATTTAAAATAAATAATAATAATATTTTTAAATATATTTATTATTATTTGAAATTAAAATATTATTATAAATTGGAAATGAAAGAGTACAACATAAAAAATACACTTGCATATAATTAGAAAAATAACATATAAATTAAACATAATATACTAATTCAGAGGTTGTCGTTCTATTGTGATCAAATATGTTCAACTAAGTCAGCACGAAGTTGATGATGCACATAACTGTCACATAGTTGGGAATTTATCCGTAGATAATCATGACAATTGATCTAGCTAAAACTTCGTCTTCAGTCTTACTTCATATTGATCGCTTTCTTCTACCCACATCGTCAGAATCCACCTTCTCTAAATCAACAACTTCAATTGGAGATTCGCGGTCGGGCACTTGAGTCTCTGGAATAACATCAGAGTAAATGGATCAATTTTCATCGGAGATGTAAAAGACATGCTGGTTGCAGGTGGATTGGATGGATAATTCTGTGGATATGGATTATATGGATAATTTGGTAGATATGGATCATATGGGTTATTTGGTGAGTATGGATTATGTGGATAATTAGGTGGATATGGAAAATATAGATAATTTGGTGAAGTTTGGGAATTTTGGGAAGAAATATTTTCTATAAAATTTCTAAAAAAATTATGATTATTTTCATCTATTTCAGAATAAAATAGTAGAGAGGAGATTTTTAGAGAGAGGGAGGTAAGTGATTGGAGATTGAAATGGGAGCTATTGGGAAGAAGATGTTTGAAGATTAAAATTAGAGTTGTAAGGTGATGAATATTTATAGATGAAAAATTATTTTTTTTATTAAAATAGTCGTTTGTGGTCGTTTCATGATCGTTGTAGGCGTTTACTAGTCATTTAGGTGACCGTTGTCGATTTTCAATCAATTACGACTGTTCCAATCTATTAAGGGCATCGTCAATCACAGCTCCCAATCGATTGGGGGGGCATATTAGGGGTGCTCTGAATCGACTGTGATAACCCCCAATCGGTACCCCAATCGATTAGGGATGCCCCTAACCGATTAGGGGTAGTCCCAATTGATTGGGGATGCTATGTCATCTCTATTTTTCGATCGATGAACATGTTCAAACATCTGAATACGTTTATCACGTCATCACTTTTATGCACTCATCACAATTTTAATGTGTGCGACCCATTAATTAAGTGTTATAATAGATTAAGAGTAATGATAGGGACAGTGAATTTGGAACAGTGAATGGGACAGTGAATGACGTGACAATTATTGTGTACACGTCCGATCGCCGATCGGACACTACCGGTGGCCTTCGGCCGCCGCCCCGAACCAAACTATACCCTGGGGGGCACGGTGAACCCGTCGGGGATCGCTGCAATTGCGATCTCGCATCATTGACCGTCGATTTCGATATGTTCACTGTTGTCGGCGATCCTGACAGTTCACCATCCTCCGAAGGTATAGTTTGATTCAGGACGATAATCAGAGACCATCGGTGGTGTCCGATCGGCGATCGAACGTGTACATATTAATTGCACGTCATTCACTGTCCCATTCCCTGTCCCAATCATTACTCATAGATTAACGAGCTGTTATATGTACTCATAGATTAACGAGCTGTTATATGTCGCCCCCGGGGCTATGGTGCAGCGGTAAAGTCACTAGTTGTTAACCTAGACATCCGCGGTTCGATCCCCAGCTACGGCGCATTTTGCAGGAATTTTTCTTCCAAATGGGGCGCGAACCCTGGGACCTTGGGCTTCTAGACTGACCACCGCGAGCGCTTCCCGATTTACCCTGGTGACCGGTGGGAAACTTCCGTGGGGCCGGGCCGATCACCCTAGGTTCAATTTGTCTGCTGCCTGGTTCATCATTTTTCTAATTGGATATGTCATTTATCTTGAAACATATTTGATTTAGGTATTCGATAATTTTAACTATGTGATTTAGTACCCCATATTTTATAAACTTTCAATAATTCCAATTTGATCATCAAACTTGATGAAATTTTATCTTATCCAATTTTATATAAATTAATTAAATAAGAATGTGAGAATTTTTTAAAAGAGCAATTATAGAGAAAGTAAAAATAGGAGAATAAAAATTATAGTCAATGATATGGCATGACGTGACATTTTACATGCACATGTTTGATTATCGCTTGGATATTATCGGCGGCCAGGCCGCCGTCCCGAATCAAACTATATCCTGAGGGACACGGTGAACCCGTCGAAGATCGTGCATGTAAAATGCCACATCATTTATTATGATTTTCACTCTCCCATTTTTACTCTCTCTATTATTATTCTTTTTAAAATATCAAATTAGAATGTTTTATCTCAAAAAATATTTTATTTTAGTACTGTTTAGGACTCCAATTTTACGGCTTTTCACCAACCTCACTACCGCTAATTTATTATTTTTCTCATCTGTTTATCCTTTACGTTTTATCTTATTTAAATTGTATTCCTTCCCAAAAAATTATTAAATAAACGCATATTTTAGAATAATAAAAAAAATCTAACACGTGGTTAAATTTAAAAACATAATAAATATATAAAATTAAATAAGAATTAAACTTCAGTAAAATTATACTGAACGAACTGACGAAGGCGCTAGCATTCAACCAGTGCTATTGATAGTGATTAATTGACGTGAGAAAGTTTAATTAAATTATATATGGAGCTAATCAACTTCAAAATCAGTCAAATAATAACAACTAGATACCTAAATTATATTTAAAAAAATCCTACTGGGTCATAACTTTCTGATAAGAAAGTTAAGAGTACTGTACAAGTGCTGCTGGATTATTTCAACACAACCATGAAAAGGTAACAACTACTTGGAGTTTCAAGAGGAAGTGCTCGCACGGCCAAACCTTTGTAGATGAAGCTGGTGCTTAGCTGCGGCAGCCTTATCAGCAGCCTCTCGTTTCATTGCTCGTTTTGCCCGTCTACCAGTGGGGTCTTTAGAGACTTCCTTCTTCGGGCCATGAGATGGACCGGCATCTGCTGCATCATCATGACATTGTCGAACAACTGGCCGTGCTTCTTTCCTCCCGGTACTCACATAGCCATTGCCTCCCCATCTCCTATTCCCGATACGAATACTAGCCCTACTAATGTAATAGCTTTCATCTAGTTCAATATCATCCAGTTCTCGGTTGACTTCATTTTGAAGAAATTCTTCCAACATATCGTAACCCTCTTCCTGAGGCTCGACTTCTGGAGTATTATTTACAATTGAAGGTACAAACCAATGTGCCCTTAGGAGGAGACAAACACTCTCCTCAAACATGTAATCATGAATGCTGCACAACCAAATCAAATTAAAACAAAACAAGGCTATATATTCAATAATATGCAATATTACAATTTAAGATAAAACCACAGATGAAAATATGGCAACTAACCTGCCATCGAGTGAGCGATGAACATTCAGAAACTCAAATCGATTCTTACACTGCGGACAAGTGTACCTTTCATTGTACGTTGCCCATCTCAAAATGCAAGTCACACTGCCCAGAGCAAATATTGATGCTATCATATCATTCTATTAGGAATAGATGCATAATCAAAATTTCACATAGAAAGTTTATTTCATTCCATTCAGTTAAAGGCTGCATAATCAGAAACAAGGGTCAAAAAATATTGCAATTATTGCACATAAAATGGCGGTAACACATATTGCATGGCATGTACAAGATGCAGTCGAAAACTCAGGAACTTTATTTTTCTAGTAACTCGATATAAAATGTATAAAATGGGCATTCATAATCAGAGATGATATTTAGGTGATGAGAACAGTGTGAATGATTTTTTAATCTATTTATGAAGTAACTGTGCAAGTTGTGCGAACAAGTTTGGCTATGTAGCCACTCCATCTATGAATGTTTGAAGACTAATATCAGATAGAAACCATCAGTGTGTCCAATTCAACTAGAATTTTCCTTTGATAAAGAGATAGGAGGGGGCTGCTAGCAGTTTCATATCACAAATACAATATGAATCAATCATCGTGTCCAGTCTCTCAGCTCAGCTTCTCAGGCAAGTCAGAAGTCAATCATGAGAATCATAACAGAAAAGAAAAATACATAAAAGCTTAGTATTCTCAATCAGCTCCACGATACAAGATTAAGACTAGGACTATGGCATCTCACAAACATTCATCCACTACTATTCCTTCCTGATAGAAAATTTTCCATATTCTATCTTCAAAAGCTCCTGAAAATCAAATAGGTCCCCTCAATTGTTGATGTGACTGTAAAAGGAAAAAACTACTTCTTGATTGATGATCTGATTTGTTCAGATAGCCTACAGCACTTACAACTTTGAGTAAGACATATACTCGATTTCCTATTTATTTTGTTTTGTTTTCCAATCATACAGCAATGCTTTCTCCCCAATCACTACAATTCTCTTCTTAGTCCTCTTTCCCCCAGCAATAGCTATGCAACTTTCTTACTGTACTGAAGTTGGTGCAACCATGAAGGATTTTGGGACATAGTATTAATTATCAAAATCATAGTTAATTTTACATATTGAATGACCTTTATGTTGGCTCAAGAAAACCACAGCCGATCAATTAAAATTTTCAAATCTTTATAGGAACGAAAATGAAACTAAAACCAACAATAGAGAATCACAAGGCTCCAAATGGCATGCAACTTGCAGCAATAATTTGCCAAAATCTACCTTTGAGAAAAATAAGGAGTTAGGAACAGATAAATACATGGTTGAGCTCAATGGAAAGATAAGATTCAAGATTCACATGCATTATTTCAGGATCTTGTAATTGTTACACTGAAGAAGCAAACACGGAAGCAAGCAGCCAAAACCACTCTCTCTCCTAAAACCTAGAAAATGCAACTTCTAAATGAATAATATACTATAAATCAAGTCCAAGGACACAGATAAAAAAAAAAAAGACTGGATCGAACAACATTTATGAACGCTACAAAGTTGCAGACAAACCAGTAAGCGTGTTCGCAACCTTTTACAAGCGCCCTCTCCTGCAGAGCAATCTTTTCCAAGCAAATAGCGCAGACACCGCAATCCTCCCCCGATCCGACCGAATCACCGATCTCCTTTCCCTTCGCAACCATGACCTACAAAGAACGATAACAAAAAGAAATAAATCCCAGGGTAAATCGAACAAATCACCAAAGAAAGAAGGAAAAGAAATGGGAGAAAGGGATTAGGGGTGGGTCGGATCTTACCTCCTCGGCCGAGCGCGATCCGAGAGAGATCAGGTGATGGTCCTCCATAAAGACGGGAGAGGATCGGGGAGGTGCGGGAAGGGGGAGAGAAGGAGAGAGAGAGGGAGAACGGCAGAAGGTAAAGGGGAGATCGAGGCGGAGGACAGAGGAAAGATCGGGAAGAAGACCCAGTGAGAATCTTTCAATTTATCCGATTCGCGATAGTTTATTCGGCGAATATAATTCCGACTTTTTTTATTTTCAACCTCCGAAGTTTAGGAAATTCTTTAATACTTAAATTTTAAAACCTTCAAAGTAAATAAATAAATTCATAAAAACTTAGAGCGATTTATAAATATATATAAAGAAAATCTTAAAATAAATTAACTTTTAAGATCCGTAGAGTCTTTATGATTCACGCTAGGATCGATAAACGGCTAGATCTTCCCCCTCGGGGGAGGAGAATGAGACGAGCTCAATTTCGATCTCGCCTCTCTTCTCGATCTGCCGTCGCGCCCACGCATCTCCAAACCCCTCTTCGATTCCGTCGGTGACTTCTTCGCCGGCGGCGATAAGAATCCCTGGTGCGACCGCGACATCATCTCCGTAAGTCTCGCTCTTCCTTTTTTCTGTCGGTATACCTCCAAAGCTGATTCCCTCGATTTGATATACTTTCTTGACGCAAGACTCTGGAATTCGTGATTCAATGAGCTTTCCTTCTTCTTCTTCTTTTTTTCCATTTGCTAATGTCATTAAGACTAACTCTTGCAGCCTCCTTGGATGATTCAGTAGTTCACTGCGAACTAGAGAAAAGCTTTATTTGCTGGCTGCTGGGCTTTATAGAAATGGAGATTGCTCGAGAAGCCGTCAAATCCTGGGACGAATGTATAGAGGTGTGTTCCTACTGTGCCAGTCTCTCATGTATTTGTGATGAAAATTTAATCTGGTTTAGGCTTAGTTTTTTGTTGCATTCCGATGTGAAGCAGTTCTTCATCAATTTCAGAGATGAAAAAACATAGATATATCATTTTTTTTTCTTGTTTACATCATGCACACAATGAAAGACAAGTCTAGTCAGATAAAATAGCATTATAAGTGTATTAACTTCAAATCCACTAGATTGTAGATGCTAACATCTTGTTTGGAAACCTTTTAAGTAAGGAATTGGAATTCCATCCGGAATTAAATTACAATTCTCATGTTTGGAATGAATTAGGAATGAATTAATAAACAACAGAATTGAATTGAATTCTCATGTTTGGAATCAATCAAAATTGAAATCAATTGTTATACTTTTACCATTTTATCCTTCAAGCAAAATGAAGATCATCAAGCAAAATGAAGAATAAAATTCTTCTTTGTTTAGCTTCAATGTGCATCGAAACCAATATAATTATAAGAAAACCATTATAAAAGGAAGCTAAAATCAAAGACAAGCTGAGAAAAGATAAAAGGAAAATCAGTTGTGACAGCACAACAAAAACTTAATTCCGAAGCACAGGTATGCTATTTTCTTCTAGCTAATTGATAGAAATAAGACAATTGATAGATTGATTCAAGCAGGTTACACAACCAAATATTATTTTACCTATCAGCATGTTTCACACGCTTACTTCAGCAAGATAAATAGCTATACACACTCCAAGCAGCGCAGGCAAAGATCTGAGCAGCGCAGGCAGAGTCGTGGGAGAAGAGCGCAGAGTCGTGGGAGAAGAGCGCAGTCCGAAACGGCGCTAAGCAGCGAGCAGGGTTGCAGCAGTCCGAAAACGTGCTGATTTGTTTTATTAAGAAGGGTGAATTAGTAATTTAAAATTTGGAAGGGAATTCCCTTCCCAAATCAGACCCAAAGAGGTCTGATTTATTTTGGGGGGTGTGAAAGAATTCAATTCATTTCTAATTCCTTCCTAAAAATTGCTACCAAAGGAGGGAATTGAATTCCAATTCCCAAAGGAATTCCAATTCCTTCCTTTCCAAACAGGGTGAATGTCTCATTTTGTTTGTATTTTTATTTTAAATGAGAACATTGTAGCTCAAATATGATCACTTTTTCCTCTTTACAAAATATGGATAATCAAACCCGGTGAATTCGAAAATGTAATTGTAAAATGGTATAACAATATGTGCTGGCAAGGTTTAGATTATGAATGATTCTAATACTTGCAAGAAATATAAGTAAAATTACCCAGGAGATGCTATGTACGTAAAACAAATATAAAAAATGAATTGGTCATTCAAAGAAATTCATTATACAATGCTGGGGCATTCTAGTGCTCTTGGATAAAGACTGCTTCATATGAAACTTTAAAATAGTTAAGCACATGGTGTTTGCTGTTCGAATTCATTTAAAAAACTGATAAGAAAAAAAAAAGTTATATTTTTTTGTGATTATGTTTCATATTCTTTGTACATTACTGATCTTTCAAGATTGTTTCTAATCAACCTCTAGGTTGATACAATGCTATCCAAAATACTAGTAACAATTCGATAGTCCCAATGTTAGGCATTGTTCCATCCAAAATACTAGTATTTTGGATCATAGATTACTAATGGTTCAATTGAAGAGTGTATTATGGATCAATATTTAATACATATGAAAATATCAGATTTATCAATTGCTCTGCAAAAGTATAAAATATTGTAGTATTATTGTTTGGTTGGCAGTTTTTCTCAAGAGAAAAAGTTATATGTAGATGTGATAACAGGATGATAATTCCAGGATGTTGATTGTATATAACTCATTCAAATATGCTGATGCAAGGGTTGACATTGAATGGCTCACTTTGATGTGTATGAATGTTTTCATCTGAATTTCTTATCTGATGTAGGTAAATCTCGTTGTCATAGTAAAACTTGCCCCTTAGCTACTCTCAGTAACTAGGATTTAATAAACAATTTATAGCTTATAAATGTAAGGTTATGTGAATTGTAGGATCCTTATGTGGTTTGTCAGTGGGGTTCCTCAAGCATTAGGGTAAAAGCTATTTGAAAGAAAATTATGACTATATTGTTAGGGCCGAGGTGTGGATGTTTGGCAGCTAGGGAGTGAATAATCTGAAACTTGCTAATAAATTTTTTTTCTTCATTTTACTCATGCAAGGACAAATACACTTTTTAGTTTGTGCGTTGTGCTTGTGTTTATTCGTTTAAAGACAATGCTAACAATGGATTTAACATAGTTCAGACCCTAGGTTCTAGTCCATGTCCTATTGATTCATTAGCTAAATCACTCATGTAATCTACCGAAGAAATTCATCTTTTTTTATGGAGATGGAAAAGCCTATATTTTTTATGGGGCACGTATTTTTCAGGTCCCAAACTTGATACTGAATTGACGATTTTGTTATCAAACTTTTAAAAAGACTTTTATAGTCCCAAAATTAGGCGTTATCTTTTTTTAAGTCCTAAATTTTAAAAGTAATAATTTTGATACTATGCAATGCAAGACGTCTCAATTTTTTTAAAAAAAAAAAATTACGATTCAACACTATAACCCAATTGGGTAGGTGAACCCTTGGAATTTTTTATTTTTAATTTTTTTTTTAGCTTGAACACTATAACCTAATTGGGAAGACCCTAGGGGTGCATTTGGTTGGGGATTATCCTTGATAACCTTGGTTATCCATCCAAAGTTGTCAACAAAAATCTTGTTTGGTTTAGATAATCAGCGATTCCCAAGTAATGATTGATGCCCGACACGTCAGCAAAAAGGGCATGCAACCTGGAATCGGAAAACCTTAGGAAAGTAAGGTTTTTCTTGATTCTGGGATTATGAAACTTATCTTTCCAAAATTATCCTTCAATATTTACCATAGCAAAAGATTCATTATTCGCGAATGACCACCGGCAACGACAGCCGGCGACCATCGCCGGCGGCTGGCCATTATTTGTGGCCGACAACCGACAACGACAGCCGGCAACCGCCGGCGGCGGCCGGTCGAGGGTATGAATATGTATATAATATCATCTTACTTTTTTATTTTAAATTTATAAACATATAATATTATTATACGTAAATTTAACTAAATGATAATATGGTAAAATATTATATTATGTCATAGACTATTACCTCTAAATAAACAAGATTTTATTTGATTATCTAAATTGAACCAAACAATTTCAGGTTATGTTTCATTCCCCATTACCTTGGTTATGTTATTACTTGGTAATCACATAACTAAGATTATATCTGATAACTTAAACCAAACGCAACCTAGGGGTTTTTGATTTTTAATTAATTGTTTAGCTTGAACACTGTAACACAACTGAGAAGGTGAATCCTAGATCAAAATAAAAATAAAATATTAATTTTAAGATAATTTTTTTTTAAATTTAATATCAGAGTCGTCAATTTAATATCAAATTTGATATTCAAAATATATTTTCTACTATTTTTTATGCACCGCTATCATAGTGTTTAAAATGCAGCGCTATAGTGTTTTTTTTAATACGTACAACACCACGATGGTTAGTGGGAGCGGTAAAATGGGCAACAAATGCATCCTTTGAGAAAAAAATTTAGTTCGATCAACTAAACTAGTCGTTGCTAGCCAACTGTCAAAAGTTCGATTGAGTGGACCGACCAATCTTTCAATTGATTGAAACTCATTCTAGTCAATTGAAACTTAAGTCTAGTCAAATCTAGCCCAACAGAGAATTTTCTGTTTCTGAACAAAGAATTATCTCGACTTCACTCGCTTTACTCACAAGATTGCTCGATAACTTTATCATTGACCTTGACAGCAAACTACACTAGAAACTTATCAGATGTTCCTTGGTTGAAGTTTTTTTAAAACTAGGTCGCTACTACAGATTGCACCAGATTCGAAACGAGCCGAGCAAGAAAGTGGCAGTAGATTGATTTGCTAAAGGTTAAGGATTTCACACTCAGTCCCTGTTTGAATCCTCTCCTCACAACTGGAAAACTGATCTCTTGTTTATCCACAGCAGTTGGTGTGTGGCTGGCCGGTGGCCCGGAAGAAACAATGGCCTGTACCTTTTCCCTTTGACGTTGTCCCCTTCCAAACATACATAATGAATGAAAGGCTTTTGTCGTCATAGCAATAAGCAATTCCATCGAAATCGATAATTAGGGAAAAGTTATCCCGATTCTTTGTTTTTTTATACCTAGGTATCCAGCAGCCGGTTAATCCCGGAGATGGACTGACCGATTCGACAGATCGGCCAATTAAATTCGAAAAATACAAATAGATTCTAGCGAGCGGCTAGTGTATGAATAAATTGTATAGCACGAACTTGATAGTTCCACCAGAGAATAGAATCTGTTTCGGGGCTATTGTACAGCGGTAGGATGATTAGTGTTCCAATTATAATAAATTAAAATGAAAAAAATTTTAAGTGCTTATGTGGTATACGTCATTTGAAATATAATATTTAAGATTTAGAATTTAAAATTTAAAATTTTTTAATTAAAAAAAAGTTGACGTAACTAAATATTAAGGTGCTTGGATCACTTTCAAATGTCCCCAATACCTCGTTGTATATAGGCGTGCAGGAATGTGTCATGTAGGGTATCACTATATATATATAGACACGGGATTATATGGTGTGTCCTCTTATATCAGCGGCAACATCTGCAATTGAAGAAGCGAGGCACCTGAATCACTTTTAGATGCCCAGACTTGTTAGGCACCTTGACGTGCTGATAATATAGGGGAGCATATCATATTATCTATAGCTTATGGGTATGTTATTTAGATTTATTATCTTTAAAAGTTGAGTTATAATATTAGGTATAAAAAAATTTAGATGTTTATTGTGTGCATGATATATATATATATATATATATATATATATATATAATATATATATATATATATATATATATATATATATATATATATATATATATATATCGTGCGCTCCCAAACAGTGCGCGCCTGTGCGCGAAGCGTCGTTTTTCCTTTTTTTTTTTTTTTTTTTTTTTACATTTCCTCTGTTAATTTTTTTTAAATAATTTTTATTAATTTTTGGCCTCGCTCGTCTTCTTCCTTGGCAGCGGGCGACGGGCGACGGCGACGGCAGCGGACGACGGCAGCCGGAGGCGGCGACACCAGGCGACGGCGACGGGCGACGGGCGACGGCAGCTGGCGACGGGCGAGCGCGACGGGCGACGGCAGCTGGCGACGGGCATCCTTAAGTAGTAAACCTATAGTGCTATGCTACAGACCATCTACTGTACGCGACATCCATCGGGGCACCTGGATTGAATCCAAGTGCCCCGATCAATTTTTTAATTTTTTTTAAACTAGTCGGGTGCCAGGAAACTTCGGGTGCCCCCGAATTAAATATATATTTTAAATCAAAATTTCTTAAATATAAGTCTTAAATATATTTACTATACTGCATAGGCATCTAAATTTTTTTATCTTGAATGTTATAACTTAAGTGGGAAGAATTAACCCTAGAAAAAAAATCTTATTAATTTAAATTCACTATAATCCAACCCCTAAATTCTAAAGTCTTAAACGCAAAATGTATATAATATACTCTGCGAGCATTTTAAATTTTTTATCTAGAATACTATATAACCCAAGATAAAAGTGTTGAGGCAATCAATGGTCCGTGGGAACATATGTTTTGATATTTGGGCAAAGGGTTTAAGTTAGGTTCATCTTTGTATTGGATATGTGTATTTGAATGTACAAGTTTACAGGATACACATAGGACTTAGCTTGACGGCTTTAGGTCCGGTGAAGGATAAAGAGGCATCCGAGGGACCGTGGGCAAGGCAGCAACGATGAGCCGAGGGAAGCACACTTTGAGGCATACGAGAAGGATGACATTTTAGAGACGAGCCGTGAGCTTATATGCATTCAAGGAATGAGAGCCAAAGCGAAGAAGATTTGAAGGCAAGAGTCAAAACTGCAAAGGAAGAGTCGAGTGAGTCATGAGGATCCGAGTACAAGTGAACTATACTCGGGAAAGAAAACCCTAAGTTTAGGGTTTTACCAGTTGACTAGTGTGGGATCAATCGACTGGTAGAGGTCACAGAAAGATCAGTTAACTAATCTTTCTGTGCAATCGACTGATGTCGGCTGAGAAATCGAACGTTGGGCTATAACGTTTGGATTCAGCTGGATCAGTCGACTGGTGTTGGAACCAGTCGACTAGTAATAGCTAGTTCAGCCACGAGCTCTATTTAAGGGAGCTTGATTTGACTGGCTAAGGTTAACGAAATAAACTTGGTTAAAGCTTATTAGTAGTCTATTTGAGCTCTAGTGTTCTTGGCGAGGTTTCTCCACCCACAAGAAGCTACGGAAGCTAGCCGGAGGTTTTCCGGGGAGTCATCCACTGACGGATCGAGACCGTTCACCTTTCGGGCTGTCGTAGAGTAGGAGCGTCATCTCTGAACCACGTTAAAGGTTTTGTTAGCGGTTTATTTTTTTTTTGTTAGGTTAATTTGTTTTGTATTCCGCTGTGCACTAACAAAATGTAAGAGAAAATCGTAATTAGTGGGTGATCGACTATTCACCCCCTCTAGCCATATGATCAAGTCCCAACAAGTGGTATCCGAATGAGGGCGTTCATCTACGGAATAATCGCCAGGAGAGCAAAGTGCTAGAGGAAGATGGAGTCAGAAGGTCCGCTAGGATAGGATACTCGAATCCTACCTCCATACGATCGAAATAATTTCGATTATTGGAGGAAACGGTTAGAGACTTGGTTCCAAATGGATTGGGACCATTGAATCGCAGTGGAGGTTCCATTCGAAACTCCGACAGACAAAAAGGGGAAACGTATCCGACCTCGATATTGGACCAAGGAACAAAAGAAGGAAGCGGAGTTGGATAAAGAGGTAACGAGAATTGTTTTAAATTTATTACCTTCTTATATTGTGTCGCGTGTAGGTGAATACAAGAATGCTCATGAGCTATACAGTAAGGTGATAGCTCTTCATGAGAATCCTACACAAGGATAAGAAGTAAATGAGCCCAAGGACAAGGGCTCATTGGTCCATAAGGAGGAGAATAACCAATCGGAAGTTGAATCGAGTTCAACATCCGAAGAGGGGAGGAAGTGGAATCGTCCACATTCTCAAGTGAGGAAAAAGAAGAGCAATCCAAGGTGGAGGAGATCTTGGAAGCTCAACCCTTAACCTCAACTACCAAAAAGAGTGGAAAATCACACATCAAATACTTTGGGTGTGGGGAAATGAGACACTACAAGAGTAGGTGTCCTTCGCTCAAGAAGGTAAAGGAGATAAATTCTAAATCCGATAAAGTTCAATTGAAAACTAATGTGGGTTGTAGGAATGGAGGTAATGATAAGAAACATATAATTTATTTCATGTGTGGTGAGCGTGCCCACTACCACACAAAATGCCCCAAAAAAGGAGAGTTCAATAAGCTAGGGCATTTGAAGAAATTAGAGAAGAAGAGGAGCATAAGTCAAGGGGGAGCTTCAAAGGTAAAAGGGAAGGTAATCCCTAATTTAAAGTTTAATTTAATTTTCAATTTATATATGCTTGTTAGAAATAATATAGATTATTTACCTAAGCATAATCATGGATTTAGGTATAATGATAGGAATAAAGTTAATAAAGTAGATAAACCTAAAAAATCATTATCTAAGACTAAACCTAAAAAGACCCAAGCTACCATGCCTAAGGGGAGGAAGACTGTAAATGATCAAGGTATTAATCCAAGAAGGGGAGACATATACCTAGGAAAGTGTGTAGGTCTAGGAATATCTAAGATAGACATGTTGACTCTAGGGTTAAAATCTTAGAGTTAGAAAATCAAATCTTGAAGGCAAGACTTAAGGAAATGGAGAAAGTCCTATATGGGTTCTTTATTGGACCTAGGAGATTTGACATGTATTTGGGTGGTCAAAAATCCAAAAATGTCAAATTTGGTTTCTCCAATACCAAAAGAATGTCAATTGCTAGGATCACACAAGACATTGATAAAGGAGGAGTAATCAAGGACAATGTGTCTAAGATTAAGAAAATAAATGTTGTGAGCCAAGGTTACCGGAGGAATATCGGTGTAGCCTAGTAACTATGGATGAGTCACCTAAGGAGGTGGCTAAGGCTAAGAGCTCAAGGGGAAGCTCAAAGAGTCAAATCAGGAGCCATGGTAAATGGATGTCAAGAGGATATCTCCTAGAAGTCTAGATGGACCATGAAATGTGTCAATGGATTTGGAGACGGAATTGAGTCTCAATCCTTGGGTTTTGACACATTAGGATTGTGTTTCATGCATGAAAATATGATATTAGGTCATATTGCATGATAATTTGATTTTTGATGTACAAATGTCATATAAATCAATGTTATGGTTGCATTGTAGGTTGGTATGGGCAGATACATCAAGAGGAAGTCAAAACTATGACTTTAGGTCAAGGTTCAATTGAGTCATTTAGATATTTTTATTTTTGATTAATTTTGGGATTTGTGATAGATACATTTTTGAATGTATTGTTTCCATGTAGACATGGGTACCACAAACTTCTCCATAAAATTTGAGAATTTTTGAAGATTTGTGGAATTAGTTATGTATTTTTGAAATTGGGTTCAGAAATATTGAATGACTGATTTTTGAGTATCAGCCGACTGGTGCAGAGGGCAGTCGTCTGATAATTCTGTGAGTTACTTTTCGATAGGGATCAGTCGACTGATACATTGAATCTATTTTCGACTAAGTCGAAAAGTGCCCTAATGATGTCAAACATGTGTATAATCGTATGGGGGTTAATATACAATGTTTATGCTTATTAGAAGTTAAAGAATTCAATAATTGAGATATTGTTGGAGCTCCTTTTGATGTGTGGCAAAGGGAAAGAAATATTAGGTTTAAGTGGGAAACTAAACATACCTTTGCAAAAAAATCCTAACTCAAGGGGGAGCTTAGGTGAAGGGAGAGCATTATGACTCATGTATTGGCGAAGGGGAAACCTTATGATAGGTTCTTAAAAAGCCCTTGGTAAGTCAAGTGTAGGGGAGCCTTGGATAGGTTCTTAAAAAGTCCTTTGGTAAAATCCTAACTCATTGGGAAGTTTAGGTGTAGGGGGATGTCTTGTGATAGGATTCATGCATGTTTGCATTTGCATGTAAGCATATGCATTGGCGGTATAAGTCTAAATTTGTAGCCTTGGCAACGTAAGTCCAAATGTTTATTAGCTTGTTTATTTGCTATTTGATTTCCCTAACTTAGACGTATTGTCAAACATCAAAAAGGAGAAGATTGTTGAGGCAATCTATGGTCCGTGGGACCATATGTTTTGATATTTGGGCAAAGGGTTTAAGTCAGGTTCGCCCTTATATTTGATATGTGTATTTGAGTGTGCATGTTTGTAAGATACACATATGACTTAACTTGACTGCTTCGGGTCAGGTGAAGGATGGAGAGGCATCCGAGGGACCGTGAACAAGAAAGCAACGATGAGCTGAGGGAAGCGCACTTCGAGGCATACGCGAAGGATGGAATGTGGAGACGAGCCGCGAGCTTCTATGCATATGAGGGACGAGAGCCAAAACGAAGAAGACTTGAAGGCAAGAATCAAAGCTGCAAAGGAAGAGTCAAGTGAGTCGTGAGGGAATGAGTGCGAGTGAATTGTACTCAGGAAAGAAAATCCTAGGTTTAGGGTTTTACTAGTCGACTGATATGATCAGCCGACTGGTAGAGATCACAGAAAGATCAGTCGATTGATGTTTCTATACAGTCGACTGGTGTCGGCTGGAAATTCGAACGTTCGGCTATAACGTTCGGATTTGGCTAGATCAGTCGACTAGTATTGAAACCAGTCAACTTATAACTGCTAGTTCAGCCACGAGTTCTATTTAAGGGAGCTCGGTTTGGCTGACGAAGGCAGACGAAATAAGCTTGGTTAAAGCTTATTAGTAATCTACTTGAGCTCTAGTGTCCTTGGCAATGTTGTGGCGAGGTTTCTCCACCCACAAGGAACTACGCAAGCTAGCCGGAGATTTTCTGGGGAGCCATCCACCGACCGATCGAGATCATCCACATTACAGACTGTCGTAGAGTAGGAGTGTCATCTCCGAACCACGTTAAAAGTTATGTGTTAGCCATTTGTTTTCTTTGTTTGTTTAATTTGATTTGTATTTCGTTGTGCACTAACAATGTGTAGGAGAAAATCGTAATTAGTGGGCGATTGACTATTCACTTCCTCTAACCATACGATCAAGTCCCAACAAGAAGTCTGAATCCTAAAGAGAAAATATTATTAGCTTAAATCTATTATAATCCAACTCTAAAATCCTAAAATCGTACACCCTAAATACATATAATATATTTCAAAATAAAATATAAATAAATAGTTATCGTATGCCTGATTCGAATCCAGGAGCCCTAAATCTGCATAGGCACGTACGTCTCAGTTTACAACATAGCATTAATATATATAGAGAGAGGAGATTCGCTGTGGACCACCCACCGCGCACCTATGCATACCAACGATTCAAGCGTCTGGATTGGATCGGTTGTTTTAAAAAAAATTAATAAATAATTTCTTAAATAATTCTTTAATCTTATAATATAACTAGGGGTGTAAACGAGCCAAGCCGCTCTCGAGCTATTCGGGTCTCGGTTCGATAGAAGCTCGTTCGAGCTCATTTAATAAAGCTCGTTAATATTAACGAGCCAAACTCAAACTCAGCAGTATTCGGCTCGTTAGCTCGTGAACAGGCTCGTTAATAAGCTCGTGAGCTAGTTCGTAAAATATAAAATTAATATTTAACATTAAATATATAATTTTGATACTTTTACCTTTAATAAATATAAAATATCCAATAAAACTCATTTGTATGAATAAAATCGTATATTTTAGTAAATATTTTATATTTTTTAGAATATATAATTTATTTTTTCAATAAATTGATGAATAATTTAATTAATAATTTATATTTGGTAAGTTCGTTTAGGGCTCGATTAGGCTCGAATATGCTCGCGAGCCATCACTATATTCGATAAATTAAGCTCGAGCTCGGCTCGATAATAAACGAGCCAAACTCAAACTCTCAGGTATTCGGCTCGGCTCGATTACAACCCTAATAACTCAAGAACATTTAAATTTTTTTAATTTTGAACACTATAACTTAAGAAGAAAGACTGAACCTTAGATGAGAATTTTTATTGGCATAAATCTACCGTAATCTAATCCCTAAATCTTAACAACTTAAAAACTAAATGCATATAATATACCCCGTGAGCCTCTAAAAGTTTCTATTTTGAACACTATAATCTAAGAGAAAATATTGAATCCTAGAGTAAAAATCTTATTATTTAGACTTATTATAACTCAATCCCTAAATATTAAAATATTAAACTTTTTTAAATATATATAATATATGTTAAAAAAATTAAATAAAAAATCATTGAGTGTATCACAAACAATCCGCAACATGATATATATATATATATATATATATACTCTGGCTGAAATCGATTGTTTAATATCGGTCTCATTCCCATGGGCGCCCCACCCGCTTGGGCCCATCCACCGTCGGTAACCTTCGGTCATTGTCCTAAACCAAATTATAATCCGGAAGGGAAAGTTGAACTCTAAGAGGATCGCGCGTAGTTGTGATCTTGATATTATATCTTAAATCAATTTGTTTAATTGATTGATTAAGTGAGTTTGATTGAGTGTGCCTCAATCGATTGAGCACAAGTCTCGATCAATGAGGATTGTGCCTCAATCGATTGAGGCTTGACACGATTGAGGCAAGGTGCCTCAATGGCCTCAATTCGTCTCCACAGAATAGATTGATATCTAGCACGTGTCGTGTTGTTACTTTGAAGTTTGAGGATCAAAATTTGATAATGTTAGTGTGTTCGTCCTTTCCACATATTAGTCATAGTATCTAGACTAATAATTTTTATGATTTATCTTTTTCATATTAATCTCAATCGATTGATGCTTATGACGGACGATCGGCAACAGCTTAAATTTTCCTCCTACAAAACTTACGAAAACAATTTGTTATGCATATTTATACAGCCCGATACCAGCTAAAAGAATTTAGCCTTATCTGAATCAGCATCACAATTGACACGGAGAGGAGGACGCCTTGATGTGAATATTCTGGACGCCAACAATGAACTTTAATGGCTGAAGGAGTCTTCGTCCGGCGCACAAAACACACACGTCTATTTCATTGATTTCTATGGGACTTATCCGGATGCGTCGTGATTTTTTCGGTTCAAGCCGAATCGATCCTGCCCGGTTTTGTAGAACATTGGTCGTGAAAGATTCTGACAACAACTGGCTTGACGATTTCAACCGGACATTCAAGACGGCAAATGAGTAAAACATTCATGAACTAATTCAATATTTAATTTGATAAAAAAATGTATTTATATTAATTTAATAATTGATTAAATAAATGAATAAATTTGAATAATTTATTAAATTATATATATATATATATATACGCTATTGATTAAGTACATATATAATAATATAATACATAAATATAATTAAATTATATCTAATTTAATATTAGAATTTATTTAATTAATTTAAATTTTTAAAATATAATTTCAAATTATTCTCTTTTAAATTTGATAAATTATTTTCTAAAATGTTAATTTTAGAGTAAGATTTGATTTTTTTTAATTAGTAATTATGGTTTTATCTTGTGAATTTTGTTTTTATGATTTATGATTTAATTTTTTAAATTTTAGGATTTGGTATATAAAAAGTTAAAATTATTAATAAATCTTGAAATTTTTTTAGTATGAAAAAACAATTAAGGTAATTTAATTTTAGACTTCACCAAATTAAAATTGAGAATTAATTAGTAAAAGATTTATTAATTAAATAATTAGATATTCGTGAAAAATATTTGTTAATAAAATTTTCATTAATATACTAAATAAAAATATTTAAAAATGAATAAATAATTTTATTTTATCAAAATCAATATCTTAATAAACAAATTTAAAAGTTAAAAATTTCAAATAATCAAATTTTAAACAATCAAGAAAATTTGAATCGAGAGTTCAATAATATTTAAACGAGTTAAAACTCTAATAAAATTCAAACTCATAAAAAATAATCAAACTAAACTTGAACCATTGTAATGATATTATTTATTTTCGATTCGACTTAATTTAATTTAACACAGTAGTTTTATTAAATAAATTTAACCCGCCCTAAAAATGGCCTCGATTTTGATTTATTTACAACCTACCGACATTGATATATATGTCTGTATATATATTTCCGAAGCGAACGAGGAAGATGATAAATCATCAAAGCACAACTCATGATAATAATGACGGAGAAGATGTTGATGTCCTGTGAAATTAATATGAACATTAAAGAGATGCATCGAAAGAGTTTTCGGTGGAACCTTCTCCGACACTCAAATCAGAATTTTATCTCTTTCGGAGGACAACAAGTAATCGAATTGCTATAATTTTAAAAAGCTTTCCACCCCCTTTACCTGAATGTCGATACATCTTATATACCTGAGGTCTTTATCACCGTGTCCCCACGTTCTCCTCCACGTTCCTTAATCATCAATTATTTGATAGATATTCTCTCTTTTGGTAACGACCACTACGATCATTACGGTCTTAATTATCGTACGTTGCGATCGGTAATTACCTGATGACTTTTCTGTTCTAAAAGGAGTAACGGATATTTGAGGTCGGATTTTCTGATCCTTATGTTGATCTTTGAGCTCTACTCTTCCGAGTCAGTTTCTGAATCTCATCTCCTGAGCTGACCTCGAGACCTTCACTTGTTCTCCCGAGATAGTCTGAGGAGCTTGATTCTCAGTTTAACCTCGGAGCCTTCACCCGTTCTTCCGAGATAGTCTCAGGAGATTGATTACCGATCTAACCTCGAGGTCTTGGTTCAACGGACCCTGCCACGTAGATTTTTCGTGTCATATATCCATCCGATATGTTTATCCCTATCAATATATTTGATAAAAAAATATATTTAATGGCTAATCGGACAGTAACAGGTTCAGGCATAGGACATAGGGATTTAAAAAGTGCATAAAAAATCGAATGCGTGTTTAAAAAAACGTTTAAAATATGTTCGTTTGACAATTCAAATAGAGATGTGCATTTAATTTTTATTTATTTTAAAATACATATGCTCTGACATTAATAATTGTTTTAAGTATAATATGTCCTTTAAATATTTAATAAATTTAGATAGCCTCTATTAGTTAAAGTTGGTTTTTTACAATCCACAAAATCCAAACTCCAGTGTCTATCCGTACGCCTCCAAACCCGTGAGCGCAGGCTGGTACATGAAACAGTGCCCGCTCACGACATCAACGGTCTCTTGCACTTTCTCCCCGTCTCCACTGGGATCCGGAATGATTAATTTATGGGGATGTTATCTTAAAGGTTATGGGTTTAAGTCGCGAGGAAATTATTTGAAGAGTGAATTTGGGAGAGTGAAAATTATAGTGAATGACGTACAGTTAATGTGTACATGTTCGATCGTCGATCGGACACTACCGGCGGCCTCTGATTGTCGTCCCGAATCAAACTATATCTTGGGAGGACGGTGAACTTGTCAGGATTGTCGGCAATGGTGAACCCATCGAAATCGACGGTCAATGATGCGAGATCGCAATTGTGACGATCCCCGACGGGTTCACCGTGCCCCCCAGGGCATAGTTTGGTTCGGGGCGGCGGCCGAAGGCCGCCGGTAGTGTCCGATCGACGATCGGACGTCGGACGTGCCGTCAATTGAAGGTCAAAATTTTCACTGAGGCATTCACTTTCACTGTGCCTATCATTACTCTTAAGTCGTGCAAGACACATAACTGGATTAAAACTCTAGATATTTGGTGTATCAATTCTCGATTCAATTGTACATTAATTATTTTAGGGACCGTGATTTATCTCCCTTGTGATGGCCTTGAGACGGATACGACGGGAGCGCTGGAAGTGATTTCGCCTTTTTGTCTTGCACTTTCTCCAACGAATAAAATTAGATGATGTAAATTTTCAACGTAAAATTTAATGAAAATAATATGATATTTTTTAGATACAAATTTAATTGTTATTTGAAGACCGTCGATGGCTTTCGGCATCATTCCGAACTAAATTATATTCTCGGGACACGATGAACCTGTCGAAGATACGACACTCTTTCATATAAGAAACTGTTAATCCATTCAAATCGAAATTAATATATTTTTAAAATTTCTATCATATATTTTTTTATCCGAATCTAAATTTAATAACGTAAATTAAAAATTATATTGACTAAGATAAAATTTATCACAAGACCTGAAATTATAATATTCACTAAATCATTATAAAAAATATTAAAAATTTAAATTTTTGAGTAAGGTACGTAGAGTAATTTCAAATCAAAAATAAATATACTTTTAAAAATTTTCTCAATATATTTATGACTTAGATAACTTAAATGGAGAACAATAAAATTTTGAATTGAGTGAGTAGAAATGTAATCTAAATTTAATTTATTGTTTTGTTTATTTTGATTTGAAGTAATCAGAGTTCCTGAAATTCATCAGTAAATTTTAGACGAAACTACTAAAGGATTTATAGAGAAAAAGAAGGAAAAATTGAAAAGTTAGATGCGTAATTTAGATATCATTAAAGTTGAATGTGCCATTTAGATAATATCAAAACTTATCGTTTTTAAAATGCCAAGAAATTTTTCTTCACATCAAATGTAATTTTAATTATCTTCTAAATATTTACGATTTTGATATGTTGCACACCTCTTTCTATACGATTTTGAAGTTTCTCCCTCCCAATCTCTTACCTTCTCAGTCGTCGTGATTTACCTCCTCCGTATTGGTCTTGATACAGGTTGACGGGGCGCTAGGAGTTGTTGATGTAGTCGGGTCCGATTGTTGTTTTGATGTTGACAATGATTTAAGTTTGGTTGAGCGAATGTGGATCAAGTCCTGGTTGGGGACTGAGCATGAAATCCCGGTGAGAAAGCCTGGTGAGCGAAGTCAGGTCCTAGCTTAGGAAGCTAGGTGATGAAAGCCTGGTGAGCGAAGCCAGGTCCTAGCTTGGGAAGCTAGGTCGGATGAAACCCTGGCTTGGGAAGTCAGGTCCTAGCTTGGGAAGCTAGGTTGGATGAAACCCTGGCTTGGGAAGTCAGGTCCTAGCTTGGGAAGTTAGGTTGGATGAAACACTGGCTTGGGAAGTTAGGTCCTAGCTTGGGAAGCTAGGTTGACTAAAATCCAGGCTTGGGAAGCCAGGTCTTAGCTTGGGAAGCTAGGTTGGATAAAACCCTGGCTTGGGAAGTCAGGTCCTAGCTTGGGAAGCTAGGTTGACTGAAATCCTAGCTTGGGAAGCCAGGTCCTAGCTTGGGAAGCTAGGTTGGATGAAACCCTAGCTTGGGAAGCCAGGTCCTAGCTTGGGAAGCTAGGTTGACTGAAATTCTAGCTTGGGAAGCCAGGTCCTAGCTTGGGAAGCAAGGTTGGATGAAACTCTGGCTTGGGAAGTCAGGTCCTAGCTTGGGAAGCCAGGTCCTAGCTTGGGAAGCAAGGTTGGATGAAACTCTGGCTTGGGAAGTCAGGTCCTAGCTTGGGAAGCCAGGTCTTATCTTGGGAAGCAAGGTTGGATGAAACCCTGGCTTGGGAAGTCAGGTCCTAGCTTGGGAAGCTAGGTTGGATGAAATCCTGGTGAGTGAAGCCAGGTCCTAGCTTAGGAAGCTAGGTTGAAGTCCCAGTGAGTGAAACTGGGCACGGAGTCTTGGTCCGGGGGACTGAGCACGAGTCAGAGAAGGCTAGGAGCCTGTTCTCTTGACTTAGAGTGGATTTGGCCTTGCCTGGATCGGTCTGGTGACCGATCAGGGAAGTTGGCACGGAGTTCCTTCGTGGATCAGTCTGGTGACCGATCCAGTGATGTCTGATCGGTCTGGTGATCGATCAGGAGCATACAGAGACTTTGGAAACCTTTCTGTTCGGATCCTGATCGATCTGATGACCGATCAGGGAGACTATTCAGATCGTTCTGGTGAACGATCAATTGTCGCGAGCTTCTCACTATAACCGATCAGGCTGGAGCCTGATCAGTCAGGAGGTGCTCTGATCGGTCCCCAGACCGATCAGGTCACAACTTGATCGGTCTAGTGATCGATTAGTGAGGTTTGGCTGCGAAAGTTGGGAATCCCAGCAATGCTGTGGATCGATCCGGTGACCGATCCACGATCTGTGATCGGTCAGGGTGACCGATCACCAGAAGGTCGCGATTTCTGATTTCTCGCTGTGGACCGATCAGGCTCGGCTGGAGCCTGATCGGACTGGGCCTATCCTGATCGGTCTGGTGACCGATCAGGAGTTACTCTGATCGGTTTGGTGACCGATCATAAGCTGAACTTTAATTTGAAATTGCTGTCAGAGTTCTGATCGCGTTCTGATTTCTACTGCTACTTACCGATTATGTTTGATATGCTTTGCTAAGCTCCTGATAAGTGTGCAGGTGATTCAAACAATTGAGGAGAGTCAACTGAGGGCTTTGCATGGAGCAAGTTTGGCTCTTTTCTCTTCTCAGGTCTCAACGGGCATCTGGCGCGGCTGGCAACTGACGAAGGCTCAACTGAAGTGGTCTTCAGTGGACTGAGCGCTTAGGGAGTCAGGGGGTCAGGTTGTGGCTCAGTGGTGCTGATGGAGCCTAGCGACGTTGAGCAGAAGCTTAAGACAAAGTGGAAACAGAGGAGCGAGACAAGGGTGAACAGACAGAAACTTGGAAAGTTTGGCTGGGTTGTGCTTGTGCTCTCTGTTGCTTTGTGCTTGAGTGTTCTTGCTTGAGAGTTTCTTGTGAGCGTTCCTTCTTGTGTGATCTCTTGTACTGAAGTTCAATCATCCGTGAGATCTGTGGAGAGGTTTTTCCACCGAGAATGAGGCTTCACTATATCTGAGTTCACCTGAGGCTTGATCTGCCGACGATCAAGAGGTCGCCCACCTCACGGGCACGCCAAGGAGTAGGGACAAGTTATCCCCGAACCTTGTAAATCTTTTTTGTTAGCGTTTTGTGCTTGTGCTTAATTTAGGGTTTAGCTTTTGCATCTCTCTATTTTGTATTACTTCCGCTGTGCTACTAACCCTTTAAGTACAGAAGTTTTAAAAGATTAAAGAAGTTTGTGTCTGGCTACATTCACCCCCTCTCCCCCTCTCCCCCTCTCCCATCTCTAGCCATCCAAGGACCAACAGGAGCGAACATTTCGTCATTTTGTTTTTTTTTTTTTTTTTGCCACTTATGCATAACTGAGACACTTAGATATATTACAGGTACTTCAATTATAAAATTAATTTTTTTTTTTCTTTTTAGTTTTTACTGCGGCCTTCAAAATTTATCCAAGCACCTTGACATTAGAATTTTTTTCATATTTTATTCCGAAATTAAGGCAATTAAATTTTATCTTAAAGTTTAGGAGTTAAATTAAAATGTTTGTGTTAAAATAAAAATAAAATAATTTAGTTACTGAATATAACATGTAGTATTTATGGTCCATATTTTGTTTTGATTTTTTTTTAAATTTTGGATTTATAATTTAAGATATAATATTGATAGCGTGTGATTTTTTTTAGAGCTTAAGATATAATATTTATGAAATTTAAAAAATTTAAGATTTTAAAAATAACTTATGCTTTACTAAATCTCATGTGCTTGAATCAATACCAAATGCCTCGACTATTTATAAATAGTTGCACAACGACAACAATCACTTATATATATATATATATAATTTTTTATTTAATAGTTTAAATTTTGAAAGAAAATTTAACTAGCGAATTTAAAAAATTAAAAAATTAAAAAAATTAAATTGTCGCGTACGAAATCCACCGAGACAGTCCACAGTAAAGCAATAAATATTAATATTAATATTTATATGTATATTATGTGAAAAAAATAAATATACCTTTCACATCCAGCTTCAATCAACGATGGCAGGAAGCTTCCTGGAACCTCACCTTCCCGTCTCTCTTTTTAACTCCTCCCTCTTCTCCTTTCTCTCCCTCTCAAGTAATCACCATGAAGATATTGGATTCCTTCCTCAGATCCTTCCAGAAGGACAGGAGCAGGAAGAAGCGTAGTAGCCTTTCCGTCGCTTCCTCCTCTTTCTCTTCTTCCTCCTCCGACGAATATTCCATCGTCTCCGGCGGCGGCGGCGCCGCCGGGTCACAGAGCACCCCTCGATCCGTCCTCACTGCCGCCGCCATCGCTGGAGACTCCTCCTCCTCCTCCTTCCTGCGCGACCTCTTTGCCCTCTTCGACTGCGACGGCGACGGCAAGATCACCCGCTTCGAGATCGAATCCGTGCTGCGTCGCCTGGCCCCCGCCCACGACCCCCCAACCGCCGAGGAGGTCGCCTCCATGGTCGCCGAGGTCGACAGCGACGGCGACGGCTGCATCAGCCTCGACGAGTTCGCCGCCGTCGAGGCCGCGCTCGTCGCCGGCGCAGCCGGCGACGAGCAGGAGCTCATGAGGGAGGTCTTCGCGGTGTTCGACGCCGACGGCGACGGGAAGATCTCGGCGGAGGAGCTCCACGGGGTGTTCGATCTGCTGTTCCGCGACCGCGAGTGCACCGTCGAAGAGTGCCGGCGGATGATCCGCGGCGTCGACACCGACGGCGACGGGTTCGTGGGGTTCGACGAGTTCGTCACGATGATGATGGACGGCGGGGAGGCGCTCTAGCGGTGGGCGATGATGAGAGATGGACGGTTGGATGGACGGCGACTGTGTGAATCTCGATGTTTCTCGGTTATGTTTGGGATAATTTCTCATAAAGATTATGATCCGTTGTTAATATGCCTGCCTGACGTAAACAATTAATTAACTTTTTAATCCTCTTATTATTTAAACTGATCCTGTAGCTTAAAGGTGGAAACGATGGTTAAGGCTAGAAAAATAATGTTACCGATAAAGAGAGGTCACTTATTGGATATGGGTAGATGATGATTCAGGACTTTCACATCTCATTCAGGCAACTTAAACAAACAAAACAATTAGCGAAAAATAACTCAATAACACTTAGATAGAGCATACTAGTTCATTCGGATTGGAATGCTCTAAAACCCTTTCACAGTTCGCTATCTCCACTTTGAGGAAGATAGAATGCAACATCGATACCAAATAATTAGGATATTATTCAGGATTCGCGCGAGTTAATGGCAATGATGATGATAATCGCAAGCAATATCATTAGCAATGCTCTGAGCATCCTCTCCGGATCCATAAATCCCTCTCCTCGCGAATCCAGCACAATAAAGTCTGTTCTCCCCCTTCCAATTGTCCGGGAACATTCGTTTCGCCATTCCATCTTCTCCGAGTAGGGAGTCGTCGCTCTGCGAAAGACAATTTTTTCCACTCTAAAGTTTAATCTCCGGCCGTAAAGGGTAATTAAGAAGGATCAAAGTTTTATCGCAACGCAATCACCTTGAGCCATTTTTTCACAGTGCTCCTATAGCCCGTCGCTAGAATTATCGCGTCGTAGCTTTGAATTCTTCCATTCGAAAACATAACATAGTTACCCTTGATGCTCTTTATCGACGGCATGACCTATGATTTCCCATTGTCAAGGTAGTTGCCTCTAGCTAGTATACACTTGAAAAAAGTTTGAACACACAAGTAGTATACCTGAATTTCTCCGGATTTAATCTTCTTCACCGTGCCGGGATCGATAACCGGATACTTGGGGGTGTATTTTTTCAAATACAATGGCCCTTTCGATGGTCTATGTATGCCATATTTCGATAGATCGCCAAACTTTAAGTAACACAAGAGGAGAATTAAGCAATCTAGTAGACCCAATGGCAAAAACCTCATAATCAATATGGCAAACCACCATATCTCCCTTGATACAACATGAACCTGCATGAACAATAAATGTATAAATAAATCAATCATAAAGGAGAACTTAAAATATGATAAAATTCATTACGATAGATTCTACTCCCCAGACTTGTATTGATGGAATTTTGATGTACCTGATTTTTCTATTTAATTTCCTTTGATTTTATTTTTCCTTTCAATTAATTAATAAAGAAAATTTCACTTTTCTCTTAAATTTTTACACTAACAAATTAGCAAATTGCTATCTGCATCTATCTTTTAATGTAATTATTCATTTTCCGCCATTGTTTAGTGCAAGTCAGCCCCCTATAGTTTTGAAAACCATACTCTCTTCTTCTTCTCTCCATAACTTTATCAAAGTCTTTCAAAATTTGTTATTTTGTAAACTTCGAGTAAAATTTTTGCATTTTGGTTCACCGTTTTTTTAAATCGAAAATATAAGGGGTAGAATATGAATAAGTAAATTAGAACAATATTGAAAAGTTGGAGGGGCAGAAAGTGAAAAATTGTTACCTGGCTCCGGACAACGATGGTGGTGGATCGGGCCCCACAGTCGGCCACGTCGAGCGCCACCTCCATGCCGGAGTTGCCGGCGCCGACCACCAGCACCGCCTTCCCCTCGTACTCCCTCCCATTCCGGTACCGGCTCGAGTGAACCACCGGCCCCGGAAAGCTCTCCATTCCCAGAATGCTCCCCGGCATCACCGCCTCGTCGTTCTCCCCGCTCGCAACCACCAGGTACCTCGCCGCGTAGCACTCCTCTTCCTCCTCCTCCTCCGCCGCTCCTCCGCCGCCGTTTCCTCTTCTCCTGACCTCGATCCGCCAGCGCCCCTCCGCGGGGTCGTACTCGGCGGCGACGACCTCGCGGCGGAGGGCGAGGCGGAGGCCGAAGCGGGCGGCATAGTCGTCGAGGTAGCGGACGTAGAGGGGCTTGGGGAGGAAAGTCGGGGCGGAGTCCGGAAGCGGCGCGTGGGGGAGCTGCGAGAAGCGCTTGGCGAGGTGGAGCGTCACGCGCTCGTAGGAGCGGCGCCGCCACAGGGAGGCCACGCAGTCGTCGCGCTCCAGGATGAGGCAGGGGACCGATAGCGCCGTCAAGCACGCCGCCGTCGCCAGCCCGGACTGCCCCGCCCCCACGATCACCACCGCCTCCTCCCTCATTCTCTCTCGATCTCGATCTCGATCTCGATCTCGATCTCTCGATTTGGGGGAGATGCAGACTTATATTGTAAACAAGAAACCGAACACCCATTTTTCGCTTTTACATATTTCTCGTACTAAATTTCATTTCAGTCCTCACAGATTATTCTTATTTTCCAAATACCCTTTAAATTATAAACCAGATAAGAGATTGAAAGCTACTTTAATGGTTTATAAATTTCAATAGGTAGACTTATGAGATGTCTCCTACATTAGAAATATTTTTCATATTATATATTATCATGGAATATTATAAAACATTATATTTTCTATAACTTCAACAATTG
Organism: Boesenbergia rotunda; assembly: GCA_024364735.1. Lineage (NCBI taxonomy): Eukaryota > Viridiplantae > Streptophyta > Magnoliopsida > Zingiberales > Zingiberaceae > Boesenbergia > Boesenbergia rotunda. The sequence goes on from JAGFNQ010003473.1 coordinate 370,893, forward strand.
CATAGAATTATTATTATTTTTTTAAAATTAAATATTTTTTTAAAATGAAAAAAATAATTTAGAAAGCAACAACTTGTCTTCTTGATCTCTATACTTACTAGCCCTTCACATTTGTGTAGGGAATAGGTTTGGAATTCAGTGAGCAGTTAAAATGTTCAATCACTAACTAAAGTTGTACGATAATTTAATTATTTCTCCATTATTTGTAATATAATTTTCACTACATAATTTTTTTACAGACAAATTATTTAAAACTTAACTCGTGCATATAATTTAAGCCTTGGTGCTTTAGAGATAAAAAAAAGATTATTGAAAAGTGTCCAAGGATTTAATGATAAATATTAAGCATTATTATTATTTTTTTGAATTTTCAAGATTTGGTTTGAAAAATAGGAACAAGATTAATAATTGTACATAATTTGGTGCAACCTCAGAGTTTTCTTATGGGACACACAACTTGGTCCTTGGACTGCAAGCGAAGAAGCAGTGGCCCACAAGTGGGCGCATAATTTATAATTGGGAACTTTACTAAATCAACCTCTTTCCTTCATTATTTACCAACTCACGTTTTTTGTTCGTTTGGTTTATCAATTCAATCTCATTATTTATCAACTATTGCTAGAGGCTAGAGCCCCCTAACTTTCTTTAGATCGGCCTCCTCAAATTACAAATAAATTGAGTTGTATTTTGTAAGAGGTGAGGATCATACATTGACCATCTTTTTGCTAATGCAAAAGAACTTTGAGGGGGGAAATATAAAATATTTCAAAGATATAACAATAAACCAGTTGACATCGAACAATAATTTGGTTCTCAAAATAAGAAACAAACGCATGCTCATAAATCCTAGTGATCGGAGCTACTCCATATGATCACATGAACCATTCTTCTTTGTGTTTTTTTTTTACCGACAGCTGATAATATATGGAATATTATCGTCATCATGTTCATTCCGAATTAGTAGTTAGATTTTTTTTTTTTTATTTTTTCCCTGTGCTGATTACTATTAAGAGAAATCATCGATAATTTATCTTCTTTTATATAAAATTTGGAGATAGAATTGTGAGGAGTGATTATGCGATTGAATGTTATTATATTTTATCATCATGAATAATATTTTTTAAATTTATTCCCGATAAGAATGAATGGAATCGACTGCAAACCAATCTGAACCCATCAGAATGAACTCAATGCTGAGAGGTTCTCAAACTTTTCTCCATCTTTCTGGACATCTACATTTTGTATCGTATTTGACTATGCATCTCTAATTAGGAATGATAATGAATCAAATTCAGATTAAATTTTATATTTTTCTTGTCCATATCGATCAAATATCGGATATCAATCTGAATACTCATACCTATTAAAAAATCAAATATCTTATATACTAATAATTTTTTTCTTTAAATACAACTATATCATTAAAAAAATATATTAGAATTAATATCATATTTAAAAAATATATATTTATAATTTTAAAAATAAATTAAATATTTATATAAACTATTTTTAACGTCAATATAAATTATTAATAAATTTAAAAATAATATATATATATATATATTATTTAATTAAATATTCAAATTAAATATCGAATATTAAATATCGATAATTTCTCTATAATTTTTTTCCAATTCCAGTCAGATATTAAATCGCCTCCAACTCCTCTGTTGTGGAAATTAATAAGATAACATCCTTCACTTTGTTCAGACAGCAGCCGTGGAGCGTTTACGGCTGGGGGGCCCACGTCTTTCGACCAAGATCCGCGACGGGCGAATCTAACCCTCCCCAGAAGAAGCGCCGCCGTACCCACTTGTGTACGTCTCCGGATACCGAATGCGGTGCGGCTAGAGATGACCATGAGACGATCAATTTATCATCCTCACCTCCGTTTCTAAATTATATCTTCATCCACATTTCTGTACCGATATCTGATATTACTTAATGGGAGAATCTTCATATCTAATTATACATAGATTAAATTTTTATATCCGTCCCGTTCCTCATTTTTAAATTTATTCGATATCATAAAAAATTATGTAAATATACTTATGTTATAAAAATAATAATAATTATTATTATTATCGAGATTATCAAAATTATCGAGATTATCGGGGCGGATTCGGAGATGAGGATAGTATCATCATATTCGCCCCCAATCTACTACGAGAATTTTAAAATATTTTCGAACTCAAACTTATATCCGATAACGTTATCCGAATCTATCCCATTTCAAATCTTTTTCGCGGGGTTCTTAATCTACTGGACAAATAATTATCCCTGAGTGCGGTAGCGGCTTGTCAGGTAAATGAGTGGGTGTCGGAAGGGGGTCTCAGGTCGCTGTCGTAGCCCGCTGCAAATCTTAACGAACACGTGTCTGCATCCATCCAGACGCAACAGACGCACCGCCCGCGACTGGATAAGGGGAAGGCCCCCGCCAACCCGTCTGGCTACCCCGGTACGTAGCCCCTTCTCTTCACAGATCCTGGAAGACCCAGTTCCTAAGCATCTCCGGTTCTTCACTATACTCGAGTATGCTAGAACCACAGACCCAGAGGAGCACTTAATGAAGTTCGAGAGTGCAACCCTACTGCCTCAATATTCCGAAGGCGTGAGCCTTCTTGACGACGCTCTCGGGACTCGCTCAACGATGGTTTGAGCAACTCCCTAACGGGTCAGTGTCAAGCTTTGAGGAGTTGTGGAGGATTTTCCTCCAACACTTCGCCAGCAACCGGAGGCACCACAACACGAGCCTCAGCCTATTAACTTTGAAGCAGGGTCTGAAGGAATCCCTCTGGGCCTACATCAAGAGATTCAATGGGGTGGCGCTAGACGTGCTGACCGCCACACCCGAGGTGCTAATCAGCGCCTTCTCCCAAGGACTACAGGAGGGAGACTTCTTCCACTCACTGATTAGAAAGCTGCCAAAGGACTTTGACAGCCTACTAGGGCACGCTGTTAAGTATATCCATGTGGAGGAAGCACAAGTCGCTCGAAAAAAGAAGCGGTTAATGCGCCGACCCCGAGCCCCGCTCCAAATATCCGATCCCCGGACGGACCCAGTCGCAGTCCGAGGGGGGAAATTGATCGAGCGGGAATGGAGCGCAGGAACGTGCAGCAAGTGGCTCAGGGCTGTCGGCCGACCCAATAGAGACCCGATTGTGCGTTCCACCAGAGTGCCACGCACAACACGGAGGAGTGCCGACACGAGGGTAGAGGTCGAGCTCTTGCTGCTCGAGGACGAGGACGTCAGACATTTCTGGGACGCGACTCGAGCCACGGAAATCCGACAATCACCCCAGCAACCGGAGAACCTAGGCGAAACCCCGAAGCTGCTCGTGACTTGTTCCCATAGGAGGAGCGAGTCGAGTCCTACGAAGTGGACGAAGAACAGGCTAATCAACAAAGTGTCGTCCGAGGGGGAGTGCACGTGATCTCGGGCGGGCCGACCGGAGGAGACTCCCACCGAGCTTGGAAGGCATAGGTACATCGATTGGAGATTCACCAGGTTGGCACTAGCGTTGCGCAAGCACAAGGGTCACAGATCAGTTTCGGGTTGCAAGATCTGTAGGGACTGGAGGTCCCACACGATGACGCCCTGGTCATCACAGTCGTGATCGTAAACTACCAGGTCCACCGAGCCATAATGGGCGCTGACAGCTCAATCAATATATTATACAAAAAAACCTTTGACCAGTTGCAGATTGAGCCCTCGCAGCTGGAATTGGTGGCCACACCGCTGTTCGGGTTCACCGGGAACCAGGTGCATCTGATCGGGCAAATTTGCCTGGTCATTTCCTTAGGCAAAGAGCCGCTAAAGAGAACAAGATGGTCCACTTTCTTGATAGTGGACGCCCCTCCGCCTACAATGTGATATTAGGCCGACCGACCCTCAACACGTTCGGGCAGCAATTTCGACCTTCTATCTCAAGTTCAAGTTCCCGATCGGCGACAAGGTTGGGGAGGCCTGAGTCGAGACAGTCTCAGGTCAGCCGAGTGAGTAAGTGCCTGTAAGATAATTATACTCGGTAATGATAGTAGAAGACCCGAGTTCCCGTATAGCTTGCAAGCACTCCAGACTCTCGCTTCTAAGCGAGTTATAAGCGAGCATGCCCCCGCGCACCACTCGGCTCCGAGCCCGGACGTGTGGTGACCCACGCTCCCTGAGATTTATCCGACCGAGTGTCCAGACTCTCGCTTTCGAGCGAGTTATAAGCAGGCATGGCCCCGCGCACCCCTCGACTCGGCTCCCAGCCTGAATGCGTGGTGACCCATGCTCCCTGAGATTTATCCGACTGAGTGTCCAGACTCTCGGTTCCAAGCGAGTTATAAGCATGCATGCCCCCGTGCACCCCTCGGCTCGGCTCCCAGCCTGGACGCGTGGCGACCCACGCTCCCTGAGATTTATCCGATCGAGTGTCCAGACTCTCACCTCCGATCGAGTTATAAGGGGGCATGCCCCCGCGCACCCCTCGGCTCGGCTCCCAGCCTGGACGCGCGGCGATCCACGCTCCCTGGAATTTATCCAACCAAGTGTCCAGACTCTCGCTTCCGAGCGAGTTATAAGCGGGCATGCCCCTGCACACCGTTCGGCTCGACTCCCATCCCGGACGCGTGGCGACCCACGCTCCCTGGGATTTATCCGACTGAGTGTCCAGACTCTCGCTTCCGAGCGAGTTATAAGCGGGCATGCCCCCACGCACCCCTTTTTGGGTTCTCCCGGCACAAAACAATAAAAACGCAGCGGAAACAAGAACCCACGAACGATCCATGCGAAAGAAAACCTCGTACAAAGCTATCTATCTAAAAGATTTATCTACTGTTTATACTTTGAAGCGTGCCCTTCGGTTATCCCGCTCGTCCAAGATGCGCCGGATCTCTTGCACGTTCAAGCGTCCGTGCCTCTATTCGTATCCACACGGACACAATCTCTCAACTTCAGGAGAACTACCTTAGTTGTGCTAGCAACTTGAGGTAGCTCGAAAACACCAAGAACCTTACAATAAGGTTTCGGCCAAGAGTGGAGGAGAGGAAGAAGAGAGGAAAGGAAGGGGAAAAGCTAAGGCAAGAAGAAGACTTCATCCAAAGTCACAAGACCCTCTTTTATAATCATCACATGAATAAGAAGAGGTTTGTGTCTCTTTGGCTTCCCAATAAAGAGCACATCTTTTTATGTGGCTCTTCATCTTTTCCCATGCAAGAAAAGAATCTTTTCATCCAATGAAAATAGACTTTTCTCTCTTTCCTCCATGCAACTCCGAACGGGCCTCTCGGGCTTCCGACTCGGTCTCCCGACCAAGTCTCCCGAGTGGCGAGCTCCCGACCCAGTCTGCCGAGTGCCGACCCGATCCGCCGAGCTCCGACTTGGTCCGCCGAGCTCCGACTCGGTCCGTCGAGCTCCGACTCGGTCCGCCGAGCTCCGACTCGGTCCGCCGAGCTCCGACTCGGTCCGCCGAGACCCGACTCGGCCCGCCGAGCTCCGACTCGGCCCGCCGAGCTCCGACTCGGCCCGCCGAGCTCCGACTCGGCCCGCCGAGCTCCGACTCGGTCTCTCTCGATTTCCCAACTCGAGTCCCCCGAACTGACCTCCCAAGTTCTCAACTCGGGCTCAGGTCTCCCGAGTTCCCAACTCAGGCTCAGATCTCCCGAGTTCCCATCTCGGGCTCAGATCTGCCGATCAACTTTCCCGAAGCATTGTGTCCTTTGTGTGTGACCCAATAGGTTCTCGTGACGTTGGCAATGCGCCTAAACACTTTAGATACATAAGCAATGAGTGACATCTAGCAATGCATCATTGCTACCCAAGTAACAAGAAAATGTCGAGATCCGACTAAACCTCCGTGACTATGATAGTGTATGACCTTGTCCTTCTATCCTTGATATCTAGATTGACCAATGAGGCATAGACCGTGTCATCCTCAATCAATCTTGTGTTTCTTGATCCCCGAGTAGACTCACTCAAACAAATGAGCTCAATATCTCATATTGACTCATTTAAGCATGGTCATGCGTTTCAGTAGTACTACTCGATCAAGGGGCCCACAGATATCACTCCTGTCACATGGGAGGGATAGATCCCATCTACATCACTCACATCCCTCCGCATAATTCATTATAGTCCACCCTGTTACGGGTGACATTTGACGATACTAAAGTACATAACTCCTTATGTAGGGTACCGTAGTGACTTCTATTGGAACCCGGATGGCTAGAGAGGGGGGGGGGTGAATATAGCCAAACACTTGGACTTAGAGCTTTTATCAGATTTCTACACTCAATTCGTTAGTAGCACCGCAGCGGAAACAATGAAAGTAGAGAAGTGCAGAAATGCAGAAAACAAAAACAAACTAGAACAGTCAAACAGGATCGCTAACAAGGAGGGTTTACAAGGTTCGGGGATAACTTACCCCTACTCCTTGGCGTGCCCTTAAGGTGGGCGATCCCTTGATCGTCGGCAGATCAAGCCACGATGAACACCGGATAGTAAGCAACCTCCTTCTCGGTGGAGAAACCTCTCCACAGCGTTTCAATCAAGGATATAGTTTAAGCATAAAGAAACACAAGAAGGACCTTACTCAGCACTTAGCAAAGACAAGAACACAGCAAGCTCCCTCTGAGCTCCACCCAGCGACGATCTCACACAAGAACCTTTTCCCCGTGTCTTCTCGCTGTTGGCCTCGAAGCTTCTTGTTCCTTCCTCCAAGTGCTCAAGCAAGGGTTGGTTGCTTCAAAGATCAAAGTAGCTTTCTCAAGAGTGGATGATCAACAAGGAGCACAAGCACGCAACAAGTAATCACAGCTCAAATCCAAGGCAACAACAACTTTTCTTGCTCTGCTTCACATCACTCCTTTTGTTTCCCTCTTGAACGCCAGGTGACAACATCTCCCTGAAGCTTCCAGCTGCTCACCTGCAACCACCAGCCACCACTGAGCTCTTCTGGACTCCCTGAGCTTCCCTCAGATCAGCCCCAGTCAACAGCTCCAGCCAGCGCCAGTGCCCGTTGCAACCTGAGATGGAAAAATAGACAAACCTGCTCCAAGGAAAGACCTCCATTGACTCTCCTTGAATGTTTGAATCTTTCCTTGTCACCTGCAGCTTAATCAGAGTGTTAGCACAGCATATCAAGCAGAAAATCGTGTATCAGATGTTAAACGCAAAGAATCGGATACGTTCAGACGCGTTCAGAGCGTCTGACAGTGCATTTTGAAATAAAGTGATCGGTCACCGGACCGATCGGAGAGCCTCCTGATCGGTCACCAGCCCGATCAGGCTGGGTCCAGACCGATCAGGCTTCGTCTTGATCGGTCCCCAACGCTCAATCAGAAATCACGATTTCTTTGGGACTCTCCTGGATCGATCACCAGACCGATCCCAGGTTGTGGATCGATCACCATACCGATCCACCCCTTTATCGGGCGATTTCTGAGCTTCGCAGTCCAAACCTCCTGATCGGTCACCGGACCGATCAGGGAGCCTCCTGATCGGTCACCAGACCGATCAGGTCATGACCAGACAGATCAGGCTCCGTCCTGATCGATCATAGAGAGGAACCTGCGACGCTGGATCGTTCTCTAGAATGATCTGCACAGTGATCCTGATCGGTCCATAGACCGATCAGGAGCAGATCAGCAAGGGAACTCAACCTCAATGTGTGCTCCCTGATCGGTCACCAGACCGATCAGGAGCCAAACAGTGGGTGAAACGCAGACTCCCTGATCGGTCACCAGACCGATCAGTCATCGCTGGATCGATCACCAAACCGATCCACGAAGGAGCACCGTGCCAACTCCCTGATCGGTCACCAGACCGATCCAGGGGCTCCAACCTAGTCCTCCATGCTAGGGTTTCATCCAACCTAGCCCTCCAAGCTAGGACCTGACCCTCCAAGCCAGGACTTGTTCACTAACCCTCCAGTTGGGACTTTTCACCTAACTCTCCAAGTTAGGACTTTTCACCTAGCCCTCCAAGCTAGAACTTTTCACCCAACCTTCCGAGTTAGAACTTTCCACACCTAGCCCTCCAAGCTAGGACCTGACCCTCCATGCCAGGACTTTTTCACCTAACTTTCTAAGTTGGGACTTTTCACCTAACCCTCCAAGTTAGGACTTTTCATCTAGCCCTCCAAGCTAGGACTTTTCACCCAACCCTTCCGAATTAGGACTTTTTCAACACCTAGCCCTCCAAGCTAGGATTTTTCAACACCTAGCCCTCTAAGTATTCCTAAAATTAAGTTTTCAAATTTATCCAAAACTTAAATTTTCCTACAAATATAAATTATTTTGGAAAATATAGTTTCTGTTGAAAATTGTTCTAAGTAAAAATTAATCCATCTTTAGACTTAGAATTTAATTTTCAAAAACCCCACGAAGTTTTGAAATATCTAGGTGGAGATTCCTTCCAGGGGGAGGGAACAAAAAATTCATTTGTTTTATTATTAACTTAACTTTTTGAACCAGGGTTGCCATAAATCAAAAAGGGAGAGATTGTTGGTGCAGAATGCACCCAAGTCAAACCTGTATTTTGATAATGGCAACAGGGTTCAAAAGTTAAGGTATATTGTGTGTCTAACATGTTACCTAAGTGTGCAGGCAAAGCCCTAGCGAAGGACTGCTAGGCACCTGGCGAAAGAATGCCAGGATTCAAAGACCTAGCGAAGGACAGCTAGGCACCTAGCGAGGGAATGCCAGGATACAAAGCCCTAGCGAAGGAATGCTAGGCCCCAGGCGAAGGACAGCTTGGTACTGAAGACCTGGCGAAGGACTGCCAGGCACCGGGTGAAGGACAGCTTGGTATCCGAGACCTAGCGAAGGACCGCTAGGCAAAAGTTTTACCGGAGGAGCCGGTTGGCATCAGGTACATTCTCCCTAGAGGAGTAGGTGAGGACGCGTTCCCCGTTGAGGGAACAGTAGGCGTCGGTTCGACCTAGGTCTCCATTTTGGAGGCCTAAAGTCAGAACCAAGACAGCTGAGGCTGTATAAAATTAATATAATATTGCTTTATGTTGTTTTGGACTAACCCTGGATGCAGGATCGAAGGAACAAGTGTCTGCAGCTCAGAGAGCCTCAAAGGAGTGTGGCAACAGCTGACCAGGGCGCCCTGAGTATCCCGGGCGCCCCCAAGGTGAACACAAACAACTGAAGCAAAGGAACTGCTTCTGCAGCTCATGGGCAGGGCGCCCCCAGTTGAAGCTAACGAAGCAGAACCCCAGCGAAGCCAACGGATAAGAGGAGATCCGGTCAATCTGGGCGCCCCCAGCGTTCCGGGCGCCCCCGTCAAAGCTTGATCCCGAGTATTAAGGGATCAGAGCCGACCGAGACGGAAGCGGATCGACTGACATGTGGGGGGGGGGGGGGGCGCCCCCGACGTTCCGGGCACCCCCAGGTGCTATAAAAAGGGCCCTCGACCCCAAGGCTTCAACAATCATCCTTTCCAACGCATACACTCTCTTCTGCTCTCGCGCTCTGCTCCGGAAACCTCCCGACTCAAGACTCAAGAGCCGACGACGTCCTGCTGCTCCGAAAAGACAACTTACATCAGACGTCGGTAAAAGAAGAGATTGCTTTTTAAAGTTTACTTTGCTATACTTGTAAATTCAATCTTGTAAACTGATTTGCGCACTTATAGAATTGTCCGCAGAAAACGGTCAACGACCGTGGGCCTTGGAGTAGGAGTCGACCTAGGCTCCGAACCAAGTAAAACTACCTGTGTTCGCGATTGTTTTTATTTTCGCTGCGTACTTGCTCTATTATTTATCCGAAAAGTGTTTTACGATATTCACCCCCCTCTATCGTTTCTCTCGATCCAACAATGTTGTCTAATTAGACATTGACTTGGTTGAAAATCAATTGTGTAACCCGTGTCACACAATTGACTGACACTTAGGAGATTAAATGTCATCCCCATGACTAGAAGGACATTTGAAATTCTAAGACATTCGGATATTTGAATGTCTCCGATTCTTATGACCTTAAGACTACCATTGTTACCAAATGAAACATTACCTCTACTTTTCTTGTGAAGTGTGGTAAACAATGATCTATCCCCGGTCATGTGTTTGGAGCATCCACTATCAACGAACCAAGTTGATAGATGCTCCCCCTCAATCATAACCTACACAATTCGAAAACTAGAAGTTTTAGGTTTCAAACCTTGGGACCTAAAGCATTAACTAAACAAGACTTAGGCACCCATGCCTTGACAACTTTCTTTTGAACCTTGGGTGTCCTAGATTGTCTCATATCAGTCCTAGACATCAAAGACACGAATGAAGGTTCTTTGGGTCGGTAACCAATACCGGCCCTATTGTAGACTGCCCTTTGGGCATTCAAGATCATGTCTAGGGTCTTAGAGCTAGTTGAGAACTTCTCAAGAATATTCTTGAGTCTCTCAACTTCACTCTTCAATGATTTGTTTTCTTCTTCTAGCAATTCATTATGCAAATCATCTACATCCCCAACCCTAGAGGATTTCAAGTTTTTAACCTCAAGTTTCAATGACTTAATTGTTAGTGATATGAGAGAAGTATCCTAAGACAATCGCCTTATGATTGTAAACATTTATTTTAATAAATGATAATTCACTATTTGAGTATACATGTTTGTATTTGATTGGGATCTTAAACTCATCTACTGAATGTCCGCAATACAACTCACAGCATAAGAGAATTTGTGATGGGATCACAACTAGTGATTATCTCTAAATGTGCAAATGTGAAGTATTGAAAACATCCCTAGTCGATGAATTGATAAAAACGGACACTATCAATTCTGTTGAGACTAGCATGGGTTATTCTCTAATCAGCTGATTCTCACTAGCTGGTGACATTGGGATGTCCGGAGATAAACATGGATGCTAGTTAAGGGAACTAGTTCATTGGAGTGACTAGCAGTAAGACTTCATATGGAATCTATATATATAGAAATGTCAATGAAGTTCTTACTGCAGCTTAAGTGCGATGTTCCTTTGACTTGCGGTGTTCAAGTCATCTTGGTCATGGAGACTTATACTTTAATATCTTAAGCAAGCATCTCCAAGGAGGCGTGGACCCAGGATGATTGGGTATAAGCCGAAGTGCCCGAAGATGTTTGAACAGCCTACAAAGGATTCACCACTCCTTGCGAGGAGATGTATACCCAGGCCTATCGTCGGATTGTTACTCAAAACCTCTGGCCAGAGTATATCATGTTTAGAGTGCAAGTCTCTAAAATACATGAGAGTAATTAGAAATCCAAAGGACGAGAAAGATACTACTTGGGCTAGGTGTGACGTAGTCAGTCTAGTGGGGACTGACACAAACAGACCATGTCCTGAACCAAGTGGGTATAAGGTGGTGAAGAGAATGAGGCACGAATCATTAGAGCTGCTGAAGGATTTCAGAATAATTTCGTCTGAGGTCAAACCGTTGATCTTTCGATTAATTGGGGATCATGATGTACTACTAGGTGCCACTCATGATCGTTCTATAATTAGTTGATTATAGACGACCAACATAAATCGAAAGCCTATTTAGTCACACGCACTACGAGTAATCCGAGGGATTTAAAACGAGTTGAAAATTGGATTTTCCGATCAAGAGAAATAAGACGAATCTGAATTTATTAGAGGCGCAATGGAAGCTAAAAATGGCTAAGTCTTTTGAAGGTTTATTGGGCGAATTAAATAAGTTTAATTCGCGATCGGTTCGGCTTGGTTTGGTCGGCCAAAGAGGGTGCCAAACCCCTTGGGTTGGCCGGCCACATTAAAGGGAAGAAACCAATTTAATTGGTTTAATTAATAAAATAAATCTAGTGCGATTTGTTTTATAAATTATGGATAAATAAATTTGTGTAAAGAAATTTATATAAATAAATTTATAGAAATTTATTCTTTTTATGAAAAATTAAAATGATCCATGAAATGGTTTATTTTAATTTTATAAAATCAATTATGAATTGATTTTTTCATAATAAGAAAGTTTATAAATTTCTTATAAAATTTATTCCATAATAAAAGGGGAGATTAATTAGTTTTATTATAAAGTTAGTTATAATAAAATTCATAAGAGAATTTATAGGATAAATTTCTTATGATAACTAATTAGTTTTATTATAAAGTTAGTTATAATAAAATTTGGTTTAAACGGAATAATTCATAAGAGAATTTATAGGATAAATTTCTTATGATAACTAATTCCGTTAATTCCGTTAAGAGAGAGACTTGGCAAGGGAGATGCTACTATATATAGGAACCAAAGGCAAGCCCTTAGTTCTAATCGAAATAGCGATCAAGAGATTAACTTTCTCCCTCTCTCTCTCTTATTCTCTTCTCCCTCTCTTCCCCTTAGGGTCGGCACCCTCCTTGAAGATTAGGGCCGGCTCCCCTTGTCCAAGTTAGGGCCGGCGCACCCTCATCCCTCCAAGTGGTTGGCGTGAGCAAGGATCACCAAGGAGAAGCCAAACAAGAAGAAGAGGAAGCGGATCACATCTCCCTCCTTCTCGGAATTTTGATTCCGTTAACTTGGTGGTTAGTTTCCTATCTTTTCTCTTGTTCTTCTAGTTGTGCCTTTGGAGAATCTAGTAGTTCTCGTCGGCACAAAACTCGTGACTTTGCGAAGTCATCCCGAAGAGAACTCGGCGTGGGCGCGAATAGAGGCGAACCTTCCAAGGGACGCTACGGTTGGATCTCGTCCCTTACTTCGAGTTACGCGAGGTACTTGGTAAATTAGTTTACTTTTCCGCAAAGTTTCAATTTATGATTATGTCCACACATCATAAGGTTGCATGCTAGATACGTGGTTAAAATAATTTAGGAAATTATTTTATGCTAATTCTTCCGTTGCACGTAAAAATTTAAAATTTTACGAACCCGTATCCTTGTCAACATGCACCCGGTCCCAACATTAATCTCATCCTCTAACATTTCAGCATGCAAATCATCAATGTTATCATCCCTAGATGACTTCAATTGTTCAATTTCTAATTGCAATGCTTTAACCTTATTTTTGACTTTTTTAACATATTGGTTAAACATGCAATTGCTCTATAAGATTTTTCAAGTTCGGGATAAGTTACCTCTTCATCATCCGAGGATGATGAAGCCGCGTTTGAGGAGTTGGAAGATTCATCACTGCTCTCTTCTCCAAGAGCCATGAGTGTCACATGTCTTGTGCTCTTCTCCTCCTTCTCTTCATCGGATGAGCTTGAGGAGGATTCATCCCAAGTGGCCTTCAAGGCCTTCTTCTTCTTCTTGGATTTTTCTTCTTTCTTTTTGGATTTCTCCTCCTTTTTCTTTAGCTTTGGGCATTCATTCTTGAAATGCCCTTTCCTACCACACTCATAGCAAGAAGCATTAGTCTTATCAACCTTAACTTCACTAGAGTTACCTCTACTCTTGAAGCGTCGACCCCTTCTCATCATCATTCTCACAAAATTTACCATCTCGGAGGATGAGGAGCCGCTGCCATCTTCCTCGGAATCGGACTCGGATTCGGAAGAGGATGAAGATGAAGTGACTTCCTTCTCCTTCTTCTTCTCCTTCTTCTTCTTGTTCGATCGGTCCCCTGCAACTAAGGCAATCCCCTTCTCCTTGGGGCCTTTGTTAGACATTTCATGCAATTCCATTTCACAAAACAAATCATCTAACTTAACAATTGATAAGTCCTTGGATACTTTGTAGGCATCCACCATGGATGACCACAAAGCATTCCTTGGAAATGCTTTTAGCACATACCTCACAAGGTCATGATTCTCAACCTTTTCATCAATCGAATGAAGTCCATTGAGGACTTCCTTGAACCGGCTATGGAGCTCACTTACGGTTTCATTCTCCTTCATGGAGAGATTTTGAAGTTGATTGAGGAACAAGTCCCTCTTGGCAATCCTTGAATCTCGGGTGCCCTCGTGGAGTTCGATGAGCTTGTTCCACAAGTCTTTTGCACTTGTGAAAGGACCAACCTTGATGAGTTGGTCGTTGTTTATGCCGCATTGTAGAGTGACAACCGCCTTCGCGTCGGCTTCACTCTTTCGAGTCTGTTCGGCCGTCCACCGCCATGATTCAAGTTCCTTGCCTTCATTATCCTTTGGAGGGGTAAAACCCTCCTTTACAGCGAACCAAGTGTTGATGCTCATCTTAAGATAGTACTCCATCTTTGATCTCCAATATTGAAAGTCAGCGCCATCAAAGAAGGGAGGTCGGGTGGTGGAGAAACCTTCTCTCAAAGCCATGGATGATAGCTCTCGGTTATTAATCCACAAAAACAGAGCCCCAAGCTCTGATACCACTTGTTGGAACCCAGATGGCTTGAGAGGGGGGGGTGAATATAGCCAAACACTTGGACTTAGAGCTTTTTGTTGATGCAGTCTGGCCCTGGTTGGTGTTTTGGTGTTGACAACGATTTTAGTTTAGGTTGATCATTATGATGATTATGATTAAGTCTTGATCGAGGATTAGACATGATATGGAGGACTCTAGCCTGGAGGGCTAGGTTTGGAAAAATCCTAACCTGGAGGGTTAGGTGTGAAAAATCCTAGCTTGGAGGGCTAGGTGTTGGAAAAGTCCTGATTCGGAAGGGTTGGGTGAAAAGTCCTAACTTGGAGGGCTAGGTGAAAAATCCTAACTTGGAGGGTTAGGTGCAAATTCCCATCCTGGAGAATTAGGTGAAAGAGTCCTGGCTTAGAGGGTCAGGTGCCTAGCTTGGAGGGCTAGGTTGGATGAAATTCTAACTCGGAAGGGTTGGGTGAAAAGTCCTAGCTTGGAGGGCTAGGTGAAAAGTCCTGGCTTGGAGGGCTAGGTGAAAAGTCCTAACTTGGAGGGTTAGGTGCAAATTCCCAACTTGGAGAGTTAGATGGAAAATCCTTAGCTTGGAGGGCTAAGGTGGATGGAAACTTAGCTTGGAGGGCTGAGTTTGAGTCCCTGGATCGGTCTGGTGATCGATCAGGGATTCTGGCACGTTGCTCTTTCGTGGATCGGTCTGGTGACCGATCCAGCGATGACTGATCGGTCGGGTGACCGATCAGGGAGCACACAGTGAGGTTGGGAACCTGCTGTGCTGCTCCTGATCGATCTGGTGACCGATTAGGGAGTATGCGTTTCACCCATTGACTGGCTCCTGATCGGTCTGGTGACCGATCAGGGAGCGAGCAGTGAGGTTGAGTTCCCTTACTGAACTGCTCCTGATCGGTCTGATGACCGATCAGGATCACTGTGCAGATCGTTCTGGTGAACGATCCAGCTTCGCGGGCTTCTCACTAAGATCGATCAGGACGGTTCCTGGTCGGTCTGGTGATGACTTGATCGGACTGCTGACCGATCAGGTGACACTCTGATCGGTCAGTTGACCGATCAGAAGGCTTAGCCTGCGAAATTCAGAAATCGCCCAATATAAGGGTGGATCGGTTCGGTGAACGATCCACGACCTGGGATCGGTCTGGTGATCGGTCCAGGAGAATCTCAAAGAAATCGCGATTTCTGATTGAGCGTTGGGGATTGATCAGGACGAATCCTGATCGGTCTGTAACCAGCCTGATCGGTCTGGTGACCGATCAGGAGGCTCTCTGATCGGTCAGGTGACCGATCACTTTAATTCAAAATGCACTGTCAGACGCTCTGATCGCGTCTGACCATATTTGATTCGCTACTGTTTGTCTCTGATATTTGATTTACTGCGTGATTTGCTGCTCTAACAGTCTGATTAAGTTGCAGGTGACAGGGGAGGATTCAACCACTCAAGGAGAGGTCAATGGAGTTTTTCCTTGGAGCAGGTTTGTCCGTTTTCCCTTCCCAGGTTGCAACGGCGAGCTGCAGACTGGAGCTGAGACTGGAGCTTAGCTGAAGGAAGTTCAGTGAGTCCAGAGATAGCTCAGTGGAAGCTGGCGTTGGCAGATGAGTAGCTGGGAACAGCAGAGATGTTGTCACCTGGAGCTGTGTGGAGAATGAAAAGGGCGTAAGTTGGCTGCGAGAAAGTGCAATTGTGAAAAACTTGTTCTTGTCGTGCCTTGAGTTATCCACAACGAAGCTTGCTGTGTTCTTGAAGTCTTCTTCACTTTTGAGCAAGCAATTGAGAAGCAATCATCCATTACTTGAGCGCTTGAAGGAGAAAACAAGAAGCTTGGAGTCCGACAGTGGGAAGACACGAAGAAGGGTTCTTGCGTGAGATCGCCACTGGGTGGAGCTCAGGGAAGCTTGCTGTGTTTTTGTCTTTGCTAAGTGTTTGAGTAAGATCCTTCTTGTTGTTTCTTTGAGCTTAAACTATATTCTTGTTTGAAACACACTGTGGAGAGGTTTCTCCACCGAGAAGGAGGTTGCTGAATTATCCGGTGTTAACCGGGGCTTGATCTGCCGACGATCAAGGGATCACCCACCTTAAGGGCACGCCAAGGAGTAGGGGCAAGTTATTCCCGAACCTTATAAAATCTCCTTGTTAGCGATCTTGCTAATCTTGCTAGTTAGTTTTCTGTTTTAGTTTCTGCATTTTCTGTCTTCCAAACTTCCGCTGTGCTACTAACAACTTCAAGTGCAGAAACTTGCTAACTCTTCAAAGAAAAAGTGATTGGCTATATTCACCCCCTCTCTAGCCATCTCGTCACCAACACTTTTATCAGATTTCTGCACTCAATTCGTTAGTAGCACCACAGCGGAAACAATAAAAGTAGAGAAGTGCAGAAATGCAGAAAACAAAAACAAACTAGAATAGTCAAACAAAATCGCTAACAAGGAGGGTTTACAAGGTTCGAGGATAACTTACCCCTACTCCTTGGCGTGCCCTTAAGGTGGGCGATCCCTTGATCGTCAGCAGATTAAGCCCCGGTGAACACCGGATAGTAAGCAACCTCCTTCTCGGTGGAGAAACCTCTCCACAGCGTTTCAATCAAGGATATAGTTTAAGCACAAAGAAACATAAGAAGAACCTTACTCAGCACTTAGCAAAGATAAGAACACAGCAAGCTCCCTCTGAGCTCCACCCAGCGACGATCTCACGCAGGAACCCTTTCCCCGTGTCTTCTCGCTGTTGGCCTTGAAGCTTCTTGTTCCTTCCTCCAAGTGCTCAAGCAAGGGCTGGTTGCTTCAAAGATCAGAGTAGCTTTCTCAAGAGTGGATGATTAACAAGGAGAACAAGCACGCAGCAAGTAATCACAGCTCAAAACCAAGGCAACAACAACTTTTCTTGCTCTGCTTCACATCGCTCCTTTTGATTCCCTCTTGAACGCCAGGTGACAACATCTCCCTGCAGCTTCCAGCTGCTCACCTGTAACCACCAGCCACCACTGAGCTCTTCTGGACTCCCTGAGCTTCCCTCAGACCAGCCCTAGTCAACAGCTCCAGCCAGCGCCAGTGCCCGTTGCAACCTGAGATGGAAAAATAGACAAACCTGCTCCAAGGAAAGGCCTCTATTGACTCTCCTTGAATGTTTGAATCTTTCCCTGTCACCTGCAACTTAATCAGAGTGTTAGCACAGCATATCAAGCAGAAAATCATGTATCAGATGTTAAGCGTAGAGAATCGGATACGTTCAGACGCGTTCATAGCGTCTGACAGTGCATTTTGAATTAAAGTGATCGGTCACCGGACCGATCAAAGAGCCTCCTGATCGGTCACCAGATCGATCCCAGGTTGAGGATCGATCACCAGACCGATCCACCCCTTTATCGAGCGATTTCTGAGCTTCGCAGTCCAAACCTCCTGATCGGTCACCGGACCGATCAGGGAGCCTCCTGATCGGTCACCAGACCAATCAGGTCATGACCAGACAGATCAGGCTCCGTCCTGATCGATCATAGAGAGGAACCTGCAATGCTGGATCGTTCTCCAGAACGATCTGCACAGTAATCCTGATCGGTTCACATACCGATCAGGAGCAGATCAGCAAGGGAACTCAACCTCACTGTGTGCTCCCTGATCGGTCACCAGACCGATCAGGAGCCAAATAGTGGGTGAAACGCATACTCCCTGATCAGTCACAAGACCGATCAGTCATCGCTGGATCGGTCACCAGACCGATCCACGAAGGAGCACCGTGCCAACTCCCTGATCGGTCACCAGACCGATCCAGGGGCTCCAACCTAGCCCTCCAAGCTAGGGTTTCATCCAACCTAGCCCTCCAAGCTAGGACCTGACCCTCCAAGCCAGGACTTTTTCACTAACCCTCCAGTTGGGACTTTTCACCTAACCCTCCAAGTTAGGACTTTTCACCTAGTCCTCCAAGCTAGGACTTTTCACCCAACCTTCCGAGTTAGAACTTTCCACACCTAGCCCTCCTAGATAGGACCTGACCCTCCAAGCCAGGACTTTTTCACCTAACTCTCTAAGTTAGGACTTTTCACCTAACCCTCCAAGTTAGGACTTTTCACCTAGCCCTCCAAGCTAGGACTTTTCACCCAACCCTTTCGAATTAGGACTTTTTCAACACCTAGCCCTCCAAGCTAGGATTTTTCATACCTAACCCTCCAGGTTAGGATTTTTCAACACCTAGCCCTCCAAGCTAGGATTTTCCATAACATTCCTAATCCCCGATCAGGTCTCAACCATATTCATAATAATCATCAACCTAAACTAAAATTAATGTCAACATCAAAATAACAATTAGGGTCAGACTGCATCAACAACTTCAGGTCTAAGGACTATTCATACCAATAGTCACATGAGAAAGTCTATGACACTCATATGACAATCTATGAGACTTTCTCATGGCGGGTCATTCAGTACATATTCTCCAATGCATACCCATGTGTCAACTTGATATCACATATCCATGACTTGTGAGCTGAAGTCATCAGTTGACCTACATGCTAGTCTCCATGCATCTATATTGTCCCTGAATAATTGATGCCTGACTAGGAATAATTTAGTGTAGTGTTCTCTACATTATCTCACTATCGATTCAACCAATCGATATAATGTAGATAGGAACCTACTACATAAGGACATTATTATACTTAGTCATTCGGCACAGAATACAAAGTAAGTATAATAACCAAACATGCCTTTATTAATAATAGAATATGATACAAAATATCCCTAGTCAATCATCACATGATTGGCTCTAGGGCTCCTACTAACACCCCTCGGCTTGGCTCCCAGACCTGACGCGTGGCGACCCACGCTCTCTGGGATTTATCCGACCGAGTGTCCAGACTCTCGCTTCCGAGCGAGTTATAAGCGGGCATGCCCCCGCGCACCTCACGGCTCGCCTCCCAGCCAGACGCATGGTGACCCACGCTCCCTAGGATTTATCCGACCGAGTGTCCAGACTCTCGCTTCCGAGCGTGTTATAAGCGGGCATGCCCCCGCGCACCCCTCGGCTCGGCTCCTAGCTTGGACGCATGGTGACCCACGCTCCTTGGGATTTATCCGACCGAGTGTCCAGACTCTCGCTTCCGAGCAAGTTATAAGCGGGCATGCCCCCGCACACCCCTCGGCTCGGCTCCTAGCTCGGACGCGTGGCGACCCACGCTCCCTGGGATTTATCCGACCGAGTGTCCAGACTCTAACATCCGAGCGAGTTATGAGTAGACATGCCCCCGCGCACCCCTCGGCTCAGCTCCCAGCCTGGACGCTTGGCGACCCACGCTCCCAGGGATTTATCCGACCGAGTTTCTAGACTCTCGCTTCCGAGCGAGTTATAAGCGGGCATGCCCCTGCGCACCTCTCGGCTCGGCTCCCAGCCCGGACGCGTGGCGACCCATACTCCCTGGATTTATCTGACCGAGTGTCCACACTCTCGCTTCCAAGAAGTTATTAGCGGGCATGCCCCCGCGTACCCCTCGGCTCGGCTCCCAGTCCGGACACGTGGCGACCCATGCTCCCTGGGATTTATCCGACCGAGTGTCTAGACTCTCGCTTCCGAGCGAGTTATAAGCGGGCATGCCCCTGCGCACCCCTCGGCTCGGCTCCCAGCCCGGACACGTGGTGACCCACGCTCCTTGGGGTTTTTCCGGTCGAGCATGTAAACCCATCTTTCTAAGCCAACGACAACATACTTGGCCAAGCTCCCCGATCAGATGCGTGGCGACCCATGCCCCCCGGCGTCAGGTCGATCAAATATCTAAACTTCTCCTCTCGAGCAGGCAACTCCATGCAGGACTCAAGCAAGCACATTCAAACATGAGTCGGTCATGCGTGGTTAGTCCCCCGGGTGAGTGTATAAGGTAAAGGTTAGTCCTTAGCCTTAACCTAATTTGAGTTTCACGACCGAGGTAGCCGAGTCGAACTCGTAAAGAATGGAGTACGGTAGGGGCCCGAGTATTTGTCCGAGCTACCAACACGTAGGCGTGACAAATATAACAAACACGCTTAACAAAGCAGAGACTAAAGAGAACTTTCATTAAGAGTAGTTTCATTACAAAAGAGGAGTCAAAGCCTCTACAGAAAAGAAAGAAAAGAAACACAAAAATCCGACCCTCACTTAAAGGATTGGAGAGTCTCCTCAGGCATTTGTTGGGTCAAGCCCGAGAGCTTGACCGCACTGAGAGGTAGGTCGGGGAATAGGTGTCTGCCATGCTTTAGCTGATCAAAGATACTGAGCATTTGATGCTTTAGTATCGGGCGCGGCCTCTCAGACACATGCTGGTTGAACTCCAGAGAGTTGATATACTCAACTCTTCGTGCATCCCACCGAGCTGCCTCCCCCGCCTTGTAGGTCGGAGTTCCTCAAGCTCTGACTGGGCAGCCTCCCAAGCATACTGCTACCCTTGAGCTGGTTGAGCTCCTCTAACCGGGCGTTCAACTCCCCATCCCGTGCAGTCAGCTGGATCGCGAAGGTCTCCGTCTTCTCCACTTGGACCGCCAGCTCTTGCTCCTTGGCGATCAGATCGGCACGCAGGGCGAAAGCAGACTGGGACACCTCCAAGAGCTCCGTCTTAACTTTCGCCAGCTTGTCCCTAGCTTGACCCTCAAGGACCCAGGCCTTGAGCTCCGTGTACTCCAGGTTGGAGACTCGGTGCTGCGCCTGGGCGGCCGCCGTATCAACCGAGTCGAGCTTCACCTGGGTGGCCTTGAGTCGCTCCTCCGAGCGAGCCAGACGCTCTTGCGAGGCCAAATTCTCGGCCCGCAGACCACTCAGGGTCTCCTCGTTGGAGACCAGCTGCGCATACCGGAGCTGAGTCTCCAGCCTCTTCACCCGGCACTCCGCTTGGTGCCGAGCCTAGGTGTGGGCTATGAAGGAAACGGTCAAGCTGTAAGCCAAGCCAAAGAGCTACAAACAATAAATAGATCTTAGTCTCAAGTTAAGAATAAGCAAAAGGAAAAACACTAGCGTAAAACAAGCATACCTGATTGACCTCAGAGAGGAAGGCGTTGGCTCTGCTGGTCGGGGCCCGAAAGTCTGCCTCCCGCAGGCCGTGATAGAAGTGTTCACCTAGGGGACCATACAGATGGACCTTTTGGGCCCGCTTGGTCTGCTCGTCGGTTGACCTCTCGTAGCCCGTGGCGGAAACAGTGCAAGATGACATGACCAAGTGAAACGGCTGGTAACTTGATTCTTCAGTAGGCGGGGGAACGGGGTCCCCCTGGGGTGGCGGCACCGGGGCACTTGAAGTGCCCGCCCGAGCCGGAGTCGGGGTTGGGGCTGAGTGTTGGGCCACCGTCTTCTTCTTCTTCTTCGGTCGGGAACTGGTGGAGGTGCGGCCTCCGAGTCAGCCGATCTATCCCACCGACGCCTTGTGACTAGAGGCTGGTCGTCCACCTCTATCGGCTCAGGGTCGGCAGGCGTTATAGCTTCCTCGCCTGACGGGGAGGACACGTTGACAGTGTAAGTACCCCTGGTTGATTTTGATGTGATCAACCGATTTAAGTTAGGTCCTGGTATGTTTAATCCCTCTGCTAAGTGTGCAGGAGCTTAGGTACGGAGGAAGTCGAGCGTAAGACGTAGCGGACGAGAAGGATTGTGCGGGGAAGTGAGCCGACGGGCTTGGTACAATCCGAGGGACGCGGAAGCTGCGGAAGAGTACGCCGGTGGAGCGAGAAGGACGTGCGCGGTGTCCGAGAAGCCGGGAGGAAGGACGCTCGAGGGGCGAAAGGCCGAAGTCGGGTTCGGGTGAGCCTAACTCCGGTTGGCCGGAAATCACCCAGAAGACGAAGAATCAAAAAGACTGGTCCAAGCGCCCAAAAAAAAAGAGAAAATTATTTGGTGCCAAGAAGATTCGAACCTGTGACCACACTGCTGGATGTCTCCATACTTACCAAATGGGATAAACAAGTGATGTGAATAAGTTGATGTGAGCCGAAGATAAAGTTAATCACCTGCTGCGAATAGAAGCAAAGTTTTAATTAAACTTTATCTTCTAAAGGATAACCTTATCCTTTAATCAGATCTAATGGATGCAGTTTAATTCCATCCAAGATTAACTGTCCAGATTATATCCATGGATCAACGGCCAAGAGAAAATTCATCAAAAATCAACAATCCAGATTTATTCTCTTAGGCTATAAATAGGCTTAGAGATTTAGCTTTAGGAATCACTCATTTATTTCATTCTTGTAAAATCTCTAAAAGTCTAGCGTGCTATTTTTGTAAGCCTTCTCCGCCACAAGGAGATTTTTATTGAGCGTCCACTGCCTTGGAAGCAACGTTCTCAGTTGCAACCAAGTTTCTTTTTTTGAAAGACGAGTGCCTTCCATTTTTCATATTTTTTTTCGTCTATTCACCCCCCTCTAGCCGGTCCAACCTGATCCAACAAGTGGTATCAGAGCCAAGATCGTCGCAGAAGGACTAATCGCCGACTGCAACAATTTCAAGAAAAATGGTTGGAGTCGTAATCTACCCACCGAAGTTTGAGGGGGAGTTTGCGATGTGGAAGCGTCGAATGCTGGTATTTTTTAAAACTGATATTGAATTGCTAATAATAATGAAAAATGGTTTTTCAGTTCCTAAAGACAACAACGGCAAGGATAAAGAAATAGAGTCATGGACCAAGAAGGAGAAATCAGACTTTGAAGCAAACGGCAAAGCTGAATTTCATCTACTAGCCGTTCTTCCCGCACAAGAAGTTAACTGCATCGAGAATTACAACTCGGCAAAAGAGCTCTGGGAGAAATTCCTAGAATTGCATGACAAGAAGAATAAGAAATCAGACATCGCCGCACTGAATACAAGGAAGATCCAACTCGACGATCAGTCCTCGTCAGAAGAGTCGGAAGGTCAAGAATACGTGGGACTTGCGCTGATGGCAAATCATCAAGAAGGGAGCACTGATGAAGGGGGAGAGACGTCAGAAGAAAGCGACGATGAAAGAGGAACTTCGCTTTTCGAAAGCGACCCGGTAAGTGAGGTTTGCTTTCTTCCTCATGATCAATTATATGCAGGAGTTAAAACCTTGCTCAAATCTAATTGTAGATTAGAAAAAGAAAATTTAAAATTAAAAAATGAATTAACACTTACATCCTCGTCTGAACTTTTGAAAAATGAAAATGATAATTTGAAAAACTTAGTGCAAAAATTAGAACTTGATATTGCATATTTACGCCAAAAGAAAAATAGCTTTCCTGATAATTTAAATTGGTATTTTAAAAATCATAAGGGTCAATTTAAAAGGTGCCCAAAAGTTATATTCCGCCTAAGTTTTTAATTAATCCTGTAGACAGAAACTTATTTTGGGTTCCTAAATTTGTATTAAACTGATAATTTTTTTTTGTTATTATATATGTGTGCATTTTGTTTCTCTAACAAAAATTATGTCATTATTTTTTTGCAGAATTATGTTGTCTATCTACTGGAACGTCTTTCAAAATTTTTCAAATATTTTTTTCTCGACATTTGAAATTAAGAGTTTAGGGGAGTATTTTTTCAAATTTTTTAAAATTTATTCTTCAAGAACTCTTATGTGTTGGTTTGTCATTTTTTGGACTTGATCAACCAATTTAAAGCTCAAGATTTTTGTCTAAACTCATATCTTTATCTTCGACTTGACAAAAATATTCAGATTTTTTCATAAATGTTTATGAATCGTTTATTGAACTTTATTTTTTTGATTTCTTATGAATTGTTTATCGAAATATGATTTTTTTTCAAAATTCGATAGAAAAATATTTTGACAGGATTCGATTTTTTTTTGGAACTCCTCATCAGCTGTGGATTTTATCAAAAAAAATAGATTTTATTTAAGTGATTTTTTAAAAAAATAGAATTAACTTTGCAAAAATATGTTATTTTAAAATTTGAAAAATCTATTGCAATGCGATTTTTTTTCACTTAGAATATTTTTTATCGCACTCAAAAAATTTTCTTCTTCCCTACTTATATTTCCCAATTTTTTTAATGTGATCAAAGGGGGAGGAATAGTATTAAGTTAAGGATTAGAATTGTAATTTACTCGAAATTTAAGTTTTTTTTGAACTTAAACTGTTTACATTATTATGTATGTTTTTTATTTTGATTACCCTAATTTAACTCGGATTGATGCACATCAAAAAGGGGG
Organism: Boesenbergia rotunda; assembly: GCA_024364735.1. Lineage (NCBI taxonomy): Eukaryota > Viridiplantae > Streptophyta > Magnoliopsida > Zingiberales > Zingiberaceae > Boesenbergia > Boesenbergia rotunda. The sequence goes on from JAGFNQ010003473.1 coordinate 395,280, forward strand.
AGATTGTAAGTACCCCTGGTTGATTTTGATGTGATCAACCGATTTAAGTTAGGTCCTGGTATGTTTAATCCCTCTGCTAAGTGCGCAGGAGCTTAGGTACGGAGGAAGTCGAGCGTAAGACGTAGCGGACGAGAAGGATTGTGCGGGGAAGTGAGCCGACGGGCTTGGTACAATCCGAGGGACGCGAAAGCTGCGGAAGAGTACGCCGGTGGAGCGAGAAGGACGTGCGCGGTGTTCGAGAAGCCGGGAGGAAGGACGCTCGAGGGGCGAAAGGCCGAAGTCGGGTTCGGGTGAGCCTAACTCCGGTTGGCCGGAAATCACCCAGAAGACGAAGAATCAAAAAGACTGGTCCAAGCGCCCAAAAAAAAAGAGAAAATTATTTGGTGCCAAGAAGATTCGAACCTGTGACCACACTGCTGGATGTCTCCATACTTACCAAATGGGATAAACAGGTGATGTGAATAAGTTGATGTGAGCCGAAGATAAAGTTAATCACCTGCTGCGAATAGAAGCAAAGTTTTAATTAAACTTTATCTTCTAAAGGATAACCTTATCCTTTAATCAGATCTAATGGATGCAGTTTAATTCCATCCAAGATTAACTGTCCAGATTATATCCATGGATCAACGGCCAAGAGAAAATTCATCAAAAATCAACAATCCAGATTTATTCTCTTAGGCTATAAATAGGCTTAGAGATTTAGCTTTAGGAATCACTCATTTATTTCATTCTTGTAAAATCTCTAAAAGTCTAGCGTGCTATTTTTGTAAGCCTTCTCTGCCACAAGGAGATTTTTATTGAGCGTCCACTGCCTTGGAAGCAACGTTCTCAGTTGCAACCAAGTTTCTTTTTTTGAAAGACGAGTGCCTTCCATTTTTTATATTTTTTTTCGTCTATTCACCCCCCTCTAGCCGGTCCAACCTGATCCAACAAGTGGTATCAGAGCCAAGATCGTCGCAGAAGGACTAATCGCCGACTGCAACAATTTCAAGAAAAATGGTTGGAGTCGTAATCTACCCACCGAAGTTTGAGGGGGAGTTTGCGATGTGGAAGCGTCGAATGCTGGTATTTTTTAAAACTGATATTGAATTGCTAATAATAATGAAAAATGGTTTTTCAGTTCCTAAAGACAACAACGGCAAGGATAAAGAAATAGAGTCATGGACCAAGAAGGAGAAATCAGACTTTGAAGCAAACGACAAAGCTGAATTTCATCTACTAGCCGTTCTTCCCGCACAAGAAGTTAACTGCATCGAGAATTACAACTCGGCAAAAGAGCTCTGGGAGAAATTCCTAGAATTGCATGACAAGAAGAATAAGAAATCAGACATCGCCGCACTGAATACAAGGAAGATCCAACTCGACGATCAGTCCTCGTCAGAAGAGTCGGAAGGTCAAGAATACGTGGGACTTGCGCTGATGGCAAATCATCAAGAAGGGAGCACTGATGAAGGGGGAGAGACGTCAGAAGAAAGCGACGATGAAAGAGGAACTTCGCTTTTCGAAAGCGACCCGGTAAGTGAGGTTTGCTTTCTTCCTCATGATCAATTATATGCAGGAGTTAAAACCTTGCTCAAATCTAATTGTAGATTAGAAAAAGAAAATTTAAAATTAAAAAATGAATTAACACTTACATCCTCGTCTGAAATTTTGAAAAATGAAAATGATAATTTGAAAAACTTAGTGCAAAAATTAGAACTTGATATTGCATATTTACGCCAAAAGAAAAATAGCTTTCCTGATAATTTAAATTGGTATTTTAAAAATCATAAGGGTCAATTTAAAAGGTGCCCAAAAGTTATATTCCGCCTAAGTTTTTAATTAATCCTGTAGACAGAAACTTATTTTGGGTTCCTAAATTTGTATTAAACTGATAATTTTTTTTTGTTATTATATATGTGTGCATTTTGTTTCTCTAACAAAAATTATGTCATTATTTTTTTGCAGAATTATGTTGTCTATCTACTGGAACGTCTTTCAAAATTTTTCAAATATTTTTTTCTCGACATTTGAAATTAAGAGTTTAGGGGAGTATTTTTTCAAATTTTTTAAAATTTATTCTTCAAGAACTCTTATGTGTTGGTTTGTCATTTTTTGGACTTGATCAACCAATTTAAAGCTCAAGATTTTTGTCTAAACTCATATCTTTATCTTCGACTTGACAAAAATATTCAGATTTTTTCATAAATGTTTATGAATCGTTTATTGAACTTTATTTTTTTGATTTCTTATGAATTGTTTATCGAAATATGATTTTTTTCAAAATTCGATAGAAAAATATTTTGACAGGATTCGATTTTTTTTGGAACTCCTCATCAGCTGTGGATTTTATCAAAAAAAATAGATTTTATTTAAGTGATTTTTTAAAAAAATAGAATTAACTTTGCAAAAATATGTTATTTTAAAATTTGAAAAATCTATTGCAATGCGATTTTTTTTCACTTAGAATATTTTTTATCGCACTCAAAAAATTTTCTTCTTCCCTACTTATATTTCCCAATTTTTTTGATGTGATCAAAGGGGGAGGAATAGTATTAAGTTAAGGATTAGAATTGTAATTTACTCGAAATTTAAGTTTTTTTTGAACTTAAACTGTTTACATTATTATGTATGTTTTTTATTTTGATTAGCCTAATTTAACTCGGATTGATGCACATCAAAAAGGGGGAGATTGTAAGTACCCCTGGTTGATTTTGATGTGATCAACCGATTTAAGTTAGGTCCTGGTATGTTTAATCCCTCTGCTAAGTGTGCAGGAGCTTAGGTACGGAGGAAGTCGAGCGTAAGACGTAGCGGACGAGAAGGATTGTGCGGGGAAGTGAGCCGACGGGCTTGGTACAATCCGAGGGACGCGGAAGCTGCGGAAGAGTACGCCGGTGGAGCGAGAAGGACGTGCGCGGTGTCCGAGAAGCCGGGAGGAAGGACGCTCGAGGGGCGAAAGGCCGAAGTCGGGTTCGGGTGAGCCTAACTCCGGTTGGCCGGAAATCACCCAGAAGACGATGAATCAAAAAGACTAGTCCAAGCGCCCAAAAGAAAAGAGAAAATTATTTAGTGCCAAGAAGATTCGAACCTGTGACCACACTGCTGGATGTCTCCATACTTACCAAATGGGATAAACAGGTGATGTGAATAAGTTGATGTGAGCCGAAGATTAAGTTAATCACCTGCTGCGAATAGAAGCAAAGTTTTAATTAAACTTTATCTTCTAAAGGATAACCTTATCCTTTAATCAGATCTAATGGATGCAGTTTAATTCCATCCAAGATTAACTGTCCAGATTATATCCATGGATCAACGGCCAAGAGAAAATTCATCAAAAATCAACAATCCAGATTTATTCTCTTAGGCTATAAATAGGCTTAGAGATTTAGCTTTAGGAATCACTCATTTATTTCATTCTTGTAAAATCTCTAAAAGTCTAGCGTGCTATTTTTGTAAGGCTTCTCCGCCACAAGGAAATTTTTATTGAGCGTCCACTGCCTTGGAAGCAACGTTCTCAGTTGCAACCAAGTTTCTTTTTTTGAAAGACGTGTGCCTTCCATTTTTCATATTTTTTTTTCGTCTATTCACCCCCTCTAGCCGGTCCAACCCGATCCAACAGACAGGAGTCACCATGGGCGGAGCTACTTCTCGTTGGGCAAGCAACTCAACGACCCGAGATTCTAATTCGGCGTCATCCAGGCCAAACCCCTCCTCCAAAGCGGTTGCCAGCATCATATTTGCTGCAAAATAAAAAAAAGGTTTAGTTAGCTATAAACATTCGAAAGACAGAATGAAAAGCTAACCCAGAGACCGGGGTCGGCGGAACAACACTTGGCTGAGGCCGAACATGTACAAAATGTCCTCACTCAGCAGATGAATCCTGTGGAAATGTCAGCCGCCAATTTTAGATAGGGCTGACTGATAGGAGGGAAGAGTTCGGTAATTTTTGGGGGGTGGGGGAGATGAAGGCAAATCGGAGATCTAGGTGGTTGGCCAACTCGGGGCCGGGATGGTGAAGAAGTGTTCCTTCCAACCCTTATTCGAGGTTGGAAGCTTCGCCAGGAAGGAGGTTTTGGCTCGGGCTTGAAAGAAGAAGTCGCCCAGCTCTTGTTTCTCGGGATAGAAGAAATAGTAAAAGATTTCAGGCTAGAGGGAATTTTGTACAAGGAAAAGACGACCACCAACCCACAGATCAGTCAAATAGTGTTCGGGGCTAACTGAGACAAAGGTATCTGAAAGAAGCAACAAACAGAAGAGATAAAGGGGTGGATCGGGAAATGCAGCCCGACCTGCAGATGGTCCTGGGAGATAGTGATGTAGCTAAGGGGGAGGTCTCAGGTCGGTCGGTCAGGTCAGGTAAGCGAAGAAGATAGTCTGTGGAAATATGGTAGTCAGCTCGGATTTGCTCAAGGTCATGATGGTCGAGCTCGGACACCATGGTAGAATACCAAGGGTCCGAGTGAGAAGAGGTGGAAGTCATAAAGAGTAAGGAGAAGAAGACTGACTGAGTAAGAAACGGGCTCACCGGAGAAGATAACCGGGGAATGAGCGTCGCTGGGAGTTGGCAGAATCCTAGCAGAGCGAAGCGCCGGCAGCAATTCGGCGGCGAAAGTGAAAAGCGATTGTAAAAAGGCGAAGGGTAAAGGCCTATTTATAGGGTCGAGCGGGCAACACCGACCGTCCAATGACGATCCAGACAAAAGGCGAGAAAAAGCTCTGGGTCGTCCAACCAAACTCGAGGTAATTCTCGAGGCTCGGCATCGCACGCATGTGTCACCCATTCGCTGCGTCAGGTGGCAATCGCTTCGTTGCCCGGGAAACCAATAGCCCACGAACACGTGGCTCCTCCGTTAATACGGTAATTAAGGAGGGAGATTCGATTGGCTCAGCGAGAGTCGAGGACAAGACAGACAGGACAGGTAGAGGGGACAGGTTCGGCGTCCCAGGGAAGGGGCACTCGAGCAGCAGGTTACACAACTCGGTCGAGCCAACGCTCGCTCGGGGGTGCCAGGCTTGTTCTAAGCTAGTGGTCCAGTTAGTTGGACTCAACGCATCCTTCAACTAAACTCGAAGGAGATGCTTATGATCCTCTAAGTTGGACTAGCCATACATAGGAGGACGGGTCCGGTTGGCAAGCCAAGGCTACCAGGGTTCACTCGGCCCGGAGCGCTCGACTAAGCGGTGGGCAAGGCGCACCTCGCCCCGAGTTCCAGTCGGCGTTCTCCCCATAACTTAAGCAGGCGACTCAGGACTGGATGAATTTATCATATCCGAGCGCTCCATCACTCGGGGATTGCCTCACATCTCTAAGATACTACTCGAACAACCCGATTTCACTCGGGCCTGCCAGTCGGCGATCCGCCTCAGAACCTGTCCCGTTTCCTTATGATACATGCTCCCTGGCATGGTACCAACAACCGTGGTACGGGGGTTGGCGCAGACCTTACCTAGTTATAGCGCACACTGCGGATACCTCATCGACATTGTACTTTTCTGGCATAATCGGATACCCTGCACCACGCTACCCGCCATCTGTGTCAGGATGAGCAGCGCCGATCGGCACCATCCTATGAGCTGACAACACCCACACCCCTGTCTCATTCGGGTACCAGAGGACAGTTGACGCATATAGGAGTTGTCAGCTCCCTCGGCTATATAAGCCCCTCCCCGCTTCATTCCGTAGGTATGCACGATTGTGCTTTCATCCACAATTTCATTGCATTATTCTGTTCTTGCGAATACTGACTTGATCGTCGGAGGGCCTTGCTGGGGACTTTTCCCGACGGGTTTGTTAACGGTCATTTTCTCGTAGGGCGGAGCCAGCATCAGCAGCTCGTAACACTCGGGGGACCACATCGCTCTTGGGATTCCACCTCACATAGCAACAGGATCATGCTGCATGCAATAATCAATGAGCTAATAATCGGACTCACTAACCTTGAATGATCGGTATCAAATTGATACTCAATCAGATATGCTTTGAAATATTTTCCAAGAACGTAAGAATGAACTTCGATCGTAAACTCGTATTACATTTCGAATAACATTGAGGTAAGTAGTTTAGAAGAGCTATTTTTTGTTGGTGCAGGAAGCACCATATCGAACCTTGTTTTGATATTGGCAAAGAGTTCAAAGTTAAGTATTATTGGTGATCTAACAATGTTACTCAAGTGTGCAGGAAAAGTCATAGCGAAGGGCTGCTAGGCACCTGGCGAAGGACTGCAAGGAAACAAAGTCCTAGCGAAGGGCTGCTAGGCACCTGGCGAAAGACTGCCAGGAAACAAAGTCCTAGCGAAGGACTGCTAGGCACCTGGCGAAGGACTGCCAGGAAACAAAGTCCTAGCGAATGGCTGCTAGGCACCTGGCGAAGGACTGCCAGGAAACAAAGTCCTAGCGAAGAGCTGCTGGGCACCTAGCGAAGGGCTGCTAGGAATCAAAGACCTGGCGAAGGACTGCTAGGCACCAGGTGAAGGACTGCTTGGAACCGAAGACCTGGCGAAGGACTGCTGAGCACCAGGCGAAGGACTGCTTGGAACCGAAGACCTGGCGAAGGACTGCTGAGCACCAAGCGAAGGACTGCGTGGTACTAAAGACCTGGCGAAGGACAGCTAGGCACCTAGAGAAGGACTGCTGAGCAAAAGTCCAACCGGAGGAGTTAGTCGGCATCAGGTAAATTCTCCTGAGAGGAGTAGGTGAGGACGCGTTCCCCGTTGAGGGAACAGTAGGTGTCGGTTCGTCCTATGGCTCCATTTTGGAGACCCAAAGTCAAAACCAAGACAGCTAAGGCTGTAAAACTTACTTATATATTTGCTCCATCTTGTTTCGTACTAACCCTGGATGCAGGACCAAAGGAACGAGTGTCTGCAGCTCAGAAAGCCTCAAAGGAGTGAGGTAGCAGCTGGGTTGGGCGCCCGGAAGGACCCGGGCGCCCTAAGTACAAGGCAAAGAGGAGATCAGCACAAGCAAGCTTCGGAAACTCACTGGGCGGGGCGCCCCCGTGCTCCCGGGCGCCCCGAGCGCCCGGGCGCCCCCGAGCGCCCGGGCGCCCCCGAGCGCCCGGGCGCCCCGCGCTCAAGCCAACGAAGTAGATAAAATTTATCCAGCCGAGAAGCCCGCTGAAAGGGTCAACCAGGGCGCCCCCAGCGTCCCGGGCGCCCCCACAGTCAACCCTCAGCCCTATTCGAGTGGGATAAGGGCTGACCGAGATTTGCTCGGATCGGGTGACACGTGGGGGGGGGGGGGGGCGCCCCCAACGTTCAGGGCGCCCCGGGAGGCTATAAAAAGCCCCTCGACCCCAAGGCTTCAAGCATCAAGTTTTCCAACACAAATACGCTCTTTAACTCACACGCTCTGCTCCAGAAATCCTTCATCTAGTGATTCTAGCGCCGGCAACAACCCTACGCACTGAAGAACGATCTACACCAGGCGTCGGTGACGAAGAGCCAATTTTTAATTGTATTCTTACTGCACTTATAACTGTACAACTGTGTGTAAGATTTTGCGCGATTATAGTGTTGCCCACAGTAAACGGTCAAGGACCGTGGGCCTTGGAGTAGGAGCCGACCGCGACTCCGAACCATGTAAAACCGATTGTGTCTTTGTGTTTTGTTTATTCCGCTGCGCATTTGCTCTTAATTTTATCCGAAAAACGAGTTACGATATTCACCTCCCCCTCTATCGTTTTCTCTCGATCCAACAAGTGGTATCAGAGCGGGGAAGCTCAAATTTGGTGCAACCACCAATTTGAGAGTTTTTTGGATTTTCAAATTTATTTTATTCTTTTTTCTTTCTCGTTAATCGAGGTTGGTGCAACACCACTCGATCGCCTTTTTCAAATTTGAATTCTCATTTTTTCACCATAAGTCAGAATTGATAATACGATCAATTATTGAAAATTTGTCATAAATTTTTTTCTCATTATTTTAATATTTTTTTCCGAAATTCGTGCTACCTTAACTCGAGCAAAATTTCTCCCAAATATTGAAGTCTTACTTTTTCAGAATTGATAAAGCCATCATTTTCTAAAAATTTCTCTCAAACTTTTTATTATTATTCTGCCTCGAAATTCGTGTAATATATTTGTTGGGTTATTTTTTCTTTCTCACACACTACTAATCCATGACCAAGTCTTGGTACATTCTGTTATTTCTTTTGTGTGCAAGGATTACTTTAAATGGACAACCAAGAGTGGAACAGTGGTCGTCCACCGCTCTTCTTTAGAGAAAATTTCAATTCCTGGAGAAGTCTAATGGAATCCCACTTGAAGGGTAATCTGGATTTATGGTTGATAATCCAAACGGGGTTCACATTCCCCACAGAAGATGGAGCATCGATCGCCTGGGACAAATTGGACGAACCAACTCTAAGGAAGATCGAGACTGATGCCAAGGCAACAGTAATCCTACAATGTGGCCTGACCAAAGAAGAATTGAAGCGGGCCGGATCCTTCACATATGCCAAGGAGATGTGGGAAAAGCTAATCAATCTACACGAAGAGAGCTCCGATACTGAGATCTTAGAAGAGTCAGCGCCCGACCTCAAAATTAACTCCGGATCAGAAGATGAGATAGAATCCATACTTGACTGCGAATTCGAGCCAGAGTCAAAAGACAAAGTGACTGAGACAAAAATGGTAACCAATTTTGAATTTTTTCCAGAATTAAATAATCAGACTGATACTATAATGGTCGAGGAAGGTATAAATTCTATTGCAGGGAAAATTCCAAAAGAACCACCAAAGAAGGAGCTTCCACCAGTACCCGAGTCCGACTCAGACTCGGAATCAGAAGATAATGAAGGAGATCGACCCAAACTGGTCTGATTAGCTCGTGATCATTACAAGAGTACTAGACAAACGATTGGAAAAGATAAGTTTTCAATATTAAAAATCCATTATTTATCTCAAATAACTTGATTAATTCGTATAAATTAGTTAAGGTTAATACGTTAGAAAACTTATTTCACAACCTTGCTGATTTTAAGAAACCAGAGTATTATTTCAATTATGATATAACTTAGATCATTCTTTGTCATGTTTGCTTATTTTTTATGCTTAGAATTAGGATTAATTAGTTTAAGGACTAGAGAGTTACTTAAAACTTGAAAACCTAGTATTGGGAGGCGGTGAAGATGATAGTACGTTAGGGAAGCCTTTTCTAATAAGGTCAAGTATACTCTACTTGGTCTGTTTAGACTGGTGAAACTAGCCGAAGCTACTGATCCAAGACCCAAACTAGTTAGACCAAAATCTTTCAAGGAGTAACTTGAAGATGAATATTCTATAAAAGGCTTTGTCAAGGAAAAGGTTGACGATCCAATAAGGCTACGGCCAAAGAAGGCCTAGTGCCTCGCCAAGACCTGGAAGCCAATTATAGAAAATCAAATTCACTTTACTATTGTCAGATTTGAATCTAACACAAATTTTAAGTAAATCTTAGATTCATAACAAATGTTTTCAAATTAATAAACTTAATCATTTTTTTATTAAAATGGTTATCTCACAAAACTCATAAGGTTAACATGTTTGATCACGTAGAACTGGGTGAGATATCTAGGACCTAAGAATATATGTCACTATCTTTTTAAATAAAACTCAAAGTGCTTTCAAAAGTTATTCAAATTTATCTCAATTTTTTCAAACTAATTTAGTTTACTATACCCACTTTTTCATCTCTAACATTTTTTTAAATATTGAATTTCATGTTAAATATCTCAATATACTCGTTTTAAATAGAATTTAGGGTTTGTTTGATTTAGTTATTTGATTGGTCAAACATAGTCAACTAAGTCAAACCTGGTCAACACAGTCAACCCTAGTCAACATAGTCAAACATGGATAACACTGAAGTCCCCTAAGACATTAGATTGAGTTAAATGGTACAGGGGGAGTGGTTTATTCGTTTTTAATTTTCTTTCAAAATATCTTTGAAAAATTATTATCATTTCAAAATGGTTTTCAAAATCTGTGCTATCATACCAAATTATGTTTTCAAAAATCTATCTCCTTGAAAATTATCATACTCAAAAGGCATGGTCAAAATTGTTCCTTTAATTTTTGACAAACCCTAAAGACACAGAGGAGATTTTCTTCATGATCAACAAGGACTCCTAGGATGTGTCAAATTTAGGGGGAGTCTAAAAGAAAACTATCTGAATATTATTTTTCAAGAATTTTCTGACAATTACTTTTTGGAATTATTAGATAATTCTTTTGATCTGAACCAAATCCTAGGGACTTAGAGGAAGAGGACTTGTGGCCAACAAGCTTCCTAGGACTGTGTCAAGTTTAGGGGGAGGTCATATTTAAAGAGTTATTAAACATTTCAAAATAATATATTTGCATGCACTACATTTTCAAAATCCTGTTGAAAGTACAAGTAATTAATCTTTCAAAATACTATTTTTCAAAACTTTTGTGGCTTATAAAATTGTTTTCGAAATACTCTTTGAAATTATATTTACTTGAGTTTGGAGAATTTCCAGGACACTTAAGGAAATGCCCTTGTAGTTAACAAGGTTTCCTAGGATTGTGTCAGACTGAAAAAAAAGGTCAAGTAAAGTATTATGTTTTCAAAATATCATTGTTCAAGAGTACTTATTAGTACTTATATTTGTCAAAAATGCATAACATCCTCCAAAAGTACTAATACTGTTTCAAAGCACTAATGTTTACAAAGTACGAATATTTTTTTAAAAAATGCAATACTAAACATGTTTCAAAGAATAATTTTTTTTCAATCTTTTTCAAAGTAAAAATGTGTTTCAGATTTTCTTTTGCATAACATTTTGTTAGTATGCTTCCAAATGTACTATTTGTTAAATAAAAATATTTTTATGAGAGCAATCTTTCGAAAAATATTTTCTAAATAAAAGTTTTTCTAAGGCAATAGTGTTCTAAGTGCGTGAATTTTCTAAAGACTTGTCTACAAATACAAATATTCTTTTAAATTCACAATACTTTTCAAAGTGGAGTTTTTCTTTGATACAATTTAAGCTGCTTGTTATACTTTCAGAATTATATTAAGTATTGTTTTTCAAAACTCATAAGCTCTGATACACACATTTCTTTCTTAAATCTTCTTTCAAAAGCTCCTTATTGATATATGGCCAAGGGGGAGAGAAATAGAAAAGAGAGAATTTTTTTTGTTTTCACAAAAGCCAAGTATTTCTAAGTGCTTTAAAATTGGTCTAAGCATTTTTCAAAGTACCTTCAAAATTTCTGAAGAACTTCAAAATTGTCTAAGTGCATTTATTTTGAAAATAGTTTTATTCCTAAGTAAAATTTTCCTTAGTAAACAAAGTTTGTCTGAGCAAAATCTTTGAAAATTTTTTTTGGGCAAATGTTTATAAGTAAAGTTTTCTTAGTAAACAAATCTTTATTTTGGCAAAAACTTGTCCATTTAAAGATTTTTTTCAAAATAGTTTTAAATGCACAAAATATGTTCTAAAGAAATTTTTCTATGTGTGCAAAAGTTGAATTTTTTTTAAAAGGTAATTTGTTTTCAAAATATTGGCTAAGTAAGCTACTGTTAAGTTTTTCTTGAAAATTATATTTTTGATATCCTAAAATATAAGGAGAAGAGTTGTCACATTAAGAGGGAGCTTCATACATTTTTAAAAACATCCATTACTTTGAACATCATTTTTTGAAAAATTATGAAATCCATTATTTAAAGTTTTTTTGACAACTATGTTTTTGGGAAATTATTAAATCCATTACATGAATTTATTTTAGTAAAACTCACTCTCTATTAGAAACCTTGTTCGCCCATTATGTTTTTGATATATGTCAAAGGGGGAGGAAACGTCAAAGTTAAGTGTTTTAACACAAGAATTCAGGGTGTTAAGTGATTTAACACAAGAATTCAGGGTTTTAGGAGAGTATGAGAAATAAAGATTTTTTTTTACATTTATTCAGTTCATAACTGGTATATACTTCATTGATTTCTATCTTCTTAAGATTGCTATACTTTATTGTTTTCTTACCTTCTATTATTAACTGTTTTTACTTAACTTTGAATTGTGTTGTCATAAATCAAAAAGGGGGAGATTGTTGGTGCAGGAAGCACCATATCGAACCTTGTTTTGATATTGGCAAAGGGTTCAAAGTTAAGTATTATTGGTGATCTAACAATGTTACTCAAGTGTGCAGGAAAAGTCCTAGCGAAGGGCTGCTAGGCACCTGGTGAAGGACTGCCAGGAAACAAAGTCCTAGCGAAGGGCTGCTAGGCACCTGGCGAAGGACTGCCAGGAAACAAAGTCCTAGCGAAGGACTGCTAGGAAACAAAGTCCTAGCGAAGGGCTGCTAGGCACCTGGCGAAGGACTGCCAGGAAACAAAGTCCTAGCGAAGAGCTGCTGGGCACCTAGCGAAGGGCTGCTAGGAATCAAAGACCTGGCGAAGGACTGCTAGGCACCAGGCGAAGGACTGTTTGGAACCGAAGACCTGGCGAAGGACTGCTGGGCACCAGGCGAAGGACTGTGTGGTACTAAAGACCTGGCGAAGGACAGTTAGGCACCTGGAGAAGGACTGCTGGCAAAAGTCGAACCGGAGGAGCCGGTCAGCATCAGGTAAATTTTTCTGAGAGGAGTAGTTGAGGACGCGTTCCCCGTTGAGGGAAGAGTAGACGTCGGTTCGACCTAGGGCTCCATTTTGGAGACCCAAAGTCAGAACCAAGACAGCTAAGGCTGTAAAACTTACTTATATATTTGCTCCATCTTGTTTCGTACTAACCCTGGATGCAGGACCGAAGGAATGAGTGTCTGCAGCTCAGAAAGCCTCAAAGGAGTGAGGTAGCAGCTGGGTTGGGCGCCCGGAAGGACCCGGGCGCCCTAAGTACAAGGCAAAGAGGAGATCAGCACAAGCAAGCTTCGGAAGCTCACTGGGCGGGGCGCCCCCATGCTCCCGGGCACCCCGGATGCCCAGGGCGCCCTGCGCTCAAGCCAACGAAGTAGATAAAGTTTATCCAGCCGAGAAGCCCGCTGAAAGGGTCAACCAGGGCGCTTACAGCGTCCCGGGCGCCCCCACAATTAACCCTCAGCCCTATTCGAGTGGGATAAGGGTTGACCGAGATTTTCTCGGATCGGGTGACACGTGGGGGGGGGGGGGGGGGGGCGCCCCCAACGTTCAGGGCACCCCGGGAGGCTATAAAAAGCCCCTCGACCCCAAGGCTTCAAGCATCAAGTTTTCCAACGTAAATACGCTCTTCAACTCACGCGCTCTGCTCCAAAAATCCTTCATCTCGTGATTCTAGCGCCTGCAACGACCCTACGCACCGAAGAACGATCTACACCAGGCGTCGGTAACGAAGAGCCAATTTTTAATTGTATTCTTACTGCACTTATAACTGTACAACTGTGTGTAAGATTTTGCGCGATTATAGTATTGCCCGCAGTAAATGGTCAAGGACCGTGGGCCTTGGAGTAGGAGCCGACCGCGACTCCGAACCAAGTAAAACCGATTGTGTCTTTGTGTTTTGTTTATTCCGCTGCGCATTTGCTCTTAATTTTATCCGAAAAACGAGTTACGATATTCATCTCCCCCCTCTATCGTTTTCTCTCGATCCAACATTTTTCACTTTCGAATTACACGAATCTAGATGTGCAGACTTAAGAAAAGAAAAAAGTCGAATCAAAACCTAGTACTGCAAGCCGAGAAATACTAACCAGAATTGGGATCTTCCCTCACCGAAGATGAAAAAACTTACATAGTAAGAAAATTTTCAATGTTTTTTTTCAACTTTGACAAGAAATAGATAACGAAGTTACTTCGAGGGAAAAGAAAAGTTCAGTGCTACAACTGTCAAGAAGGACATATCAAAGATGACTGTCCGAAGTTGAAAAGCAAAGAAAAAGAAAAAGATAGCACGAACGAAAGAACCTTAAAACCACTTGGGATGAATCATAATCATCCGAGTCTGAGATAGAGAAATACGTCGGACTAACACTAATAGCTAGTCACCAAGAAGAATATAACGAATCCACTATAGAAGAGAGCAATGATAAAGAAAGAGGATCTACCTACGAGTCTGACATGATGAATGAGATACGTAACCTTTTTTATGATCAATTATGTAAATGCATTAAAATGCTAAGTAGATCATATCCTAAAACTAGGATAAAATATGTAAATTCAAAGAAAAATGATACATGCCTAAAAAAGATTTTGACAAACTTAAGGGTGTAAATGCAAAATTAATCGAACAAATAGAAAAGTTAAAATTAGAAAAAGATTTCGCACGTTGAAACTCATATGCCCGACGAAATAATTTTAAAGTTTATAAAAAACTAAATTTATCTAAAAAATTATAGGAGCCAAATTATAAAAGTACGTAAAAAATTATATCCTATCAAATTTTTGATAAATTTAGTAAATAAATATTTATTTTAATCTCTAAATCCAAATTTTTTTGATAAATCTAGTAAATAAAAATTATTTAGATCCTTAAATCTGTTCTGACACTACAAAAAAAAACATGTTTTGCCGACGAAATTTCCGACGGAAAATCTTTCCGTCGGAAATTTCCGACGGAAAATCTTTCCGTCGGAAATTTCCGACGGAATACTGGTGTCGGTTGGAAATTTCCGACGGAACTAAATATTCCGTCGGAAATTTCCGACCGAATATTTAGTTCCGTCGGAAATTTCCGACGGAAATATAAATTCCGTCGGATATTTCCGACGGAAATTTATTCCGTCGGAAAATTGTAATATTAGGGCTGCCCTACCCTTTTGCCCTTTTCGCTCGCTCCATCCTCTGCCATCCGCGCCGAAGCTCCGGTCTCCTCGCTCGCAGTTGCTCGTTCTCCGGTAAGTATTGTAATTTTTTTTCTCCTTTCTCCACTTTGTCTTGTTCTCCGACTAGCGGGGGCGGGTCACGTGTTGGGCGCGGCCGACCGGATCTGGCCGCGCGCGACCTGCGGCCCGAGCTGGCCGCGGCCGTCCAGATCCGGGCGCGCACCGGCGTGGCCGGGCAGATCTGGGCGCGGCCGGCCAGATATGGCCGCGCCAGGCCAGATCTGGCTGCGCCAGTGACCAGAGCTGGTCGCGCGCGGCCAGTGACCAGAGCTGGCCGCGCGCGGCCAGTGAGCAGATCTGGCCGCGCCCGGCCAGTGACCAGAGCTGGCCGCGCCCGGCCAGGGCCACAGCTGGCCGCGCCCGGCCAAGGCCACAGCTGGCCGCACCCGCATCCGGCCAGTCATGGTTGTGCCCCTCATAGGGTATGCGGGCGTGCGCCCGAAGCTCTTGTTTACGAGTTCTTGTTCATGTTAATTGGCACGCTTATGATTTAATAATGATTATAACTGTAATTTATTATTTCTTAGGTTATTGTTTTTGTTGGTCGTCTCCGACTTTCGTTTAATCTTCAGGTATAATTCATTCTTATGTTTTTTGTTATGTTAGAATTTTATTAAATTATCAATTATTTGTTATTTTAGTCTTTAATAATGAGGTATTTTTAGTTATTATTTGATTTCATCGTCCTTGTTAATTTAGCATGTTATTTTATAACTTATCTTGAATACCCTACGAAAAGAAGGAGATCTAGTGAATGGTTGTCTGTTTGTCGAATGAAGCCTCGCTCGACTATAGAAATGCCGAACACCATCACTGTTCAAAATCATGATGCATTTCAGAATGACGAAGTAGAGAGACATTTAATTGATTCACAACTTCCATCCACGTCTGAATTACTTGTAGATGTTAACATGGCTTACGAGGATATAGATGATGAAGAGATGCCCAGTAGTGAGGATCTTGTTGAACTATCAGAGTCTAGTGAGGAGGACATCGATGCTAATGATATATAAATAGTGTCATTATTATTCATCTAGTAAGTGATGTGTTGTTATATTTATTATATTTTTATTACTCTGTTACTCACCTTTATTATGATGTGTTGTTATATATTATTTTGCAGATATTTCTATGGCAGATCAGCAACCAGTGATTCCCCGTGGCCATAGAGTTTTATCCGTTGTTGGAGATGTGTAAGTATTTGTTGTTAGATGTAATTATTATTCATATATTAATTTTTATATATTATATTGATATGTTTATTTTTGATTATGCAGTTTTACTCCTGATGGTCATCGGGTTTCTAATTATATCACAAGCAAATTCAAAGAACAAGCACGCAGATCTACGACATGGAGACATGTAGATCATGAGATAAAGACATTTTATTACAATGAATTTGTAGTAAGTAAAATCAATATATATTTGATTTTTATATTATATTTACCAATTTAGCATGTTAAATTTTGAATTTATAATTGCAGAAAATATATACATGGGAGGAGGGCCAGGAGGAAAATTTTAAAGCAACATGGAATAAAAATTGTGTCAAGCTTTACAAAGACTACCTCTACTATATCAGAAAAAAGGGCGTAAAACCGACGTATGTTCCTGAGGAGATATGGGGTGCATGGACGACCACCTGGTCTGAAGAGAGGTGGAAAGAAAATGCCGATAAGGCTCGAGCTAATAGAAACACCGAGCCAGGTGGCCCGAGTACCGGGACTGCTCACCATACGTCTGGTTCTAAATCTATGGTAGAGCATGCTCTGATTTGGTGAATTTAATTTAATATTTGCACGAAATATAATTATCATACTTGTATAATATTCGCCTAATATATATTTGTATACAGGAACAAGAACTAGCTCGACCGCCCACTAGTATGGAGGTCTTTGTGAGGACGCACAAGAAAAAAGATGGCACATTCGTAGATTCTCGTTCTGCGACCATCCATGTAAGAACATTACTTAGTGTTTATTTTAGTTACATTTTAGTACGATTTATCAAATTACTTATTAATCATGTTCTATTTTACAATATAGGCGGAAATGACCGAGAGAGTCGCTCAGGCATCTCAGCCTGCAGTAGAGGGGGGAGAGTCTCAATCTCTATCCACCGAGGCACTTAATGACATATATTATGATGTTGTCGGTGGACGGACAAAGAACTCTACCATCTACGGCCTTGGCTCTCAGGCCAGAGTTGCATTTGATGATCGCTTGAGGACTCCGAGGGGTCGATCCAACTACCGTTCATCTTATTCCAGCGAGATGCATAGAATATTAGAAGAAAATCGAGATCTGCGCAGTCAAGTTCAATCAATGCGTGGAGAGATGGCGGAATGGATGGCCGCTGAGAATGAGAGGAGAGCCGCTGATGAAGCGGCGAGGGCAGCTGATATGGCAAGGAGAGATGAGGATCTCATGAGTCGTGTGCGATTCCTCCTAGATGGCTTGCCTCGTCCGCCATCACAGGACACCCCAGGACCCTCTCATCCGCCGACTGATTAAGTTTTTTTGAGGTATGTTCAATTACATATTAAACCTTGTAAAATATATTTATTCTGTTTATATATTCTACTAATCATGTTAATTTGATTTTTATTTCAGGAATCCTTTTAAAGATTCAGGTATGTTTTTAATTATATCGCTTTATGATTGTAGTATTAGCATCCTCTGATCTGCATTTTATCTCAAGCGTTTTCGTATAGAGTTTTATGTTTATCCACTGTAACTATTCCCTTGTGTGTGTGTTTTAATTGATGACACTATCTTCAGATTTAGTTCTAGTTAGGAAATAAATAACATGCAATAAAATGCAATAGTTAAGTTTGAAGAAGATTGTTCTATTGCATTTACCATGAAATCATATGTGAAGTTGGTTACTGCAAGTCATAGTTGTCCAAGATAATTTAACTCGTCAATGTTCAGTTAATTAAAATACACTCTCATCCAGTTGATTAGCTAGAACGAAACTAATTTTACTCTACTGTTTTATTTAATCTGAATGTCTCCATTTAATATTTTTGAGTGTCTAGTTACAAGCAGAAAGATGCTGATTTTTATAAGCAGCAAGCAAAGCTTTTATTTAAGAATCACTCTAAAGGTCATTATGAGGCTTCTAAAATGTCAATTGAGACTGTGGCCCATACTTCTTCCAGTATCCTAATCTTTTGCATGGTTGGTTTTCTCAGTATTCTTGTCCTATCAAGTGGTCCAGCACTTCTTATAATCTGGTCGAGCAGTTCATACATTATGAAAATAATCAGTGAGCATGATTGGCTATGATCTAATATGTACTTATAACTCTCTCTTGTTTACTAGCCTAATATACATGCCTTAATTAGTCATAGATGGATGTTTCTTTTCCTAATAAAAAAATTTGCTTAAGGGAACAATCTGTACATTACTTCTTGTTGCAAGAAATATTTGTAGAATATCTAACCAACTCCACATTAATGCTTGTTGTAGATCTTGCCAACTAACACATCATTTTAAGCTAATTCTGTTGCTTTTCACAACTTAAACCAACTCTTACCATTCAGTATTTATTCATTTATTCATTATAAAGCTCTTTGAGCTCGTAAGAGATGTTTAACATAATGAATTTGTTACTTGTAAGAGTCAATGGAAATCAAATTGAAACAGCTGCAAGACCGTATACTTTTATCAAATTTGGTATAATTTTCATTGAGAATAACAGTTTCTGTACTTTCGAAGCTCTTTTCAAACCTTGATGTTTTATTACTCTATTTGTGCTTTGTCAGATACCTTCATACAGAAGACTAAGAAGCTTTATTTGGATACTCGTACCCAGCGAAATATTGCTAAACTGAATGATGAACTGTATGAAGTCCACCAGATAATGACTCGCAATGTGCAAGAGGTTCTTGGTGTTGGTGAAAAGTTAGACCGTAAGTTCTAAACTTAACTATTGCATGTTATGTATTTCTATGCAAACATTGAAAGTAGAACAGGTGTGTTTCTTATAGACCGTAAGTTCTTTTCTTCACTTATCAGCAGATCTACTTTTATGCTGCCTAGGCTTTCCTTTCCAGTCCGTGTGCTTCTCTTTCAGAAACATTTGGTGACGTCAATGCATATGGAATGAATATCGAGTTATATGAGATTGTAGTTTTGATTTTAAAAACTAAACATATGATATTCTGTATAGCAACTTCCATTTTAATATATGTTTGTATGGATTTTGTGTTTAAATGTGAAATAGTTATGTGATGATTGATGTTGTGAATGTTGTAATTGTGTTGTGAATGTGATGATGCAAATTATATTTGTGAATGTGATGTGTTTATTTATATCAAAAAATGTGATGTTTTGTATGGATTTTTGTGAATATTAATTATATCAAAAAATGCATCAATCTGTGTAATTTTTTTTATTTTCCGTCGGATTTCCGACGGAATTACGATTCCGTCGGAAAATATCGCATCGTTTCCGATGGAAAAAATTTCCAATTCCGTCGGAAATTTCCGACAGTTCCGACAGAATACTTATTCCATCGGAAATTTCCGACGGAATCACTTATTCCGTCGGGAATTTCCGACAGGAACCCTTTTCCATCGGTAATATTTTCCGACGGAAATCAAATTCCATCGGAAATATTACCGACGGAAAAGGGTTCCCGTCGGAAATTCCTTACCGACGGATTTTGGTCCGACGGATGAAATTCCGTCGGAATTCCGTCGGTAAAGCCATTTATCGACGGAATTCCGTCGGTAAATTCCGTCGTTAATGTTGTTTTTTTTTGTAGTGTGACTTGTTATTTTTTTTCTTTGTTTGCGTGCTAAAATTTAATTATTTATTTTTGAGAAAATAAATTATGTTTTTAGTTCCATTAAGAAAAAATAGTTTCGCTAGTATCCTGTCAAATATTAATTCATTTTAGATTTTACTATGATAAGTAATTAAGCTATCTGTTGGCACAAAAATTTCCAGAATTTTTAGACAATTAAACGAATTTTATGAATTTTTTATCAAAAATCAAAATTTAAAATTTAAAAATATTTCTGAGATTAATTTTTAATAAATCAGATTTTTTTTTAAATTGATCAGTATATTTATATTATTCAGAAAAATTTTTGAAATTTTTTCAATTATAAAATTTATTTCCAAAACTTATACTTATGTAAAGAAAATAATATTCATCGCAGAAAGAAAAATTATTTTCTAATGAAAATTTTATAGAATTATATTTATTATTTTGACACATTGACAAAAATTAAAAATTTTCTGTAGATTTTCTTTCAAAAAATAAAATTTTAAATTAATATTTTTGTAAAACTAATTTTTCAATATATATATATATATATATATATATATATATATATATATATATATTATATATATATATGTTATATTTTACTTGTTCAGACAGATTAATTACTTATTTTATCTGATAATTCTAGTTTTAAGAATTTATTTTTAAAAATAACCATTTTAGATAAAAAAAAATTATTTTGTAAAAAAAGAAAATCTTTTTTGTGAAAATTTTATTGGAAAAATAATTCCTAATGGTGACAATAATTTTCAGGGGTTTTCAACAAATATAAATGAGTTTTAAATTATTTTTCAAAAATATGAGACTAAAATTTTTAAAAATTATCTAAGTTGCAAAATATTTTCGAATTTTTCAAAATCTCCGATCGATGTTGTGCTACCTTTGGGTCATTTTTGGATTTTATTCTAACCTTTTCACTTTCGTTAACCCAATTTTTTATATGATTAGAGGAAGAAATTAGAGGGGTTAAGTTAATGGGAGGTGTTTCGGAAGGAGTCGTCGGCGATGGTCAATTACTGAGGCTCAGCCCCTGTGAAAGTTACCGTGCCGAGGAGGAATTTGGGGTCCTGCGAAGTTAACACACGCATTAGGGGACACGTCGGCAGGGGTCCGGCGGAGTCCACTCCGACACTCAAGTTAGTAGGTTATCCGATGAGTAATCGCAGTGAGAAAGAAAGACGGTATGTAAAACCGAGAGATTGTAACCCCTTTACCGGAGGGGTCAGCCTACCTTTTATACTGATGACGTCAGGATAAATGTGGCCCTCGATCGGTGTCATATCTCCGATACATAAACCATGTCCTCCTCTTTCGATGGTTATGGACCATTGAAAAGGTCTGCACCCTTATCGGCTTCTGCCCGCTTCAAGATTCAGGGGTCGTGCAGACCTTCCACGATGGAAATGCTTATCCGTACCTCCAGGAAGGGATCAATGTTTGAGGCCGGTTATTATGGGGACTCCAACCCCCGAGGAGAGCTCGGGGGTTTCCATGCGTCATAGCTCTCGATGTGCTCTCGAGACCTAACATTCCGAAGTGCCCCTGAAAAGGAACTTCAGCTGCCCTTCCCGGGAGCCTCACCTTCAGGGATTTCCCGAGACCCGGGACAGAGGGTCATCACCCTCTATCGTTGTTGTCTCGAACAGCTTCTTAATCCTTTGTCCTGGCCAGGACTCATTCAACCCTATCATGTTCTCGGAGACCCAATCTCCCGAGGCGAGCCCGGGGGTCTTCTAGCCGACTGTTCCGGGTGGATGTCCGAGGAGGATCCCTGGGCCTAGGCAAGAGAATCTTTCCGATTCGAAGTGTCTCGCCCTTTAGCTTCTCCATCTTACATGCCCGCCAAGGGCTTATTCAACCCTATCAGAAGGCTTTGTTTGTTTTTTTAACTTAAATTGCAAATATTATGTTCTAGATGTAACAAATTTTTTTATTTATTCTTGTTTAGTTTAAACCCTAATTTAACTTGGGTTGATTATCCCGAGTTAATTTTGATATAGTCAACCGAATTAAGTTTGATCCTGTGATTGTTTTAATGTTTTGCGTCTAAATATGTAGGAACTTAAGTACTTAAAAAATCGAGCGAAAGATATAGTGAACAAGAAGAATGATATATGAAGCGTATCGGCAGTCTAAGTGCATCCGAGTTATGAGGAGGAATTTAAATTCTAAGGATTAAGATGAGAAATAACATTAGAAAATTTTTTGAGAGTTTTTAAAAAAATTTCGTGAAATTTTTTGGAGTTCTTTTAAGATTTACGGGCGATTATTGAATATTAAGAAAAAAAATTAATTAATTTTTTTCACTTTTCTCTCCTCTTATAAATCCCGCTACACACTGTTCTCTCGTTGAGATCGCCGAAGCCTTGATGTCCCCCGATCCCTTCTCCTTCCGCCTCTTCCACGACGCCAAGCTCTCTCTCTCTCTCTCTCTGCTCCGATCCCTCGATCGACGCCAAACAACCCGATCTCCCTCCTCTCGCGAGTCATTGCCATTGGCCTTCCTCCTCGAGGCATCGCGAGTCGTCGCTGTCCTCGACTCCATGCCGCACCCCGAGCCTCTGTTTTCCGGGAGTCTAACTTAATTTAATTTTAAACTTAATTGAAACTTAATTTAATTTTAAATTTAATTAAAACATAATTTAATTTAATGTTATACTTAATTAAAACTTAACTTAATATTAACATAATTTTTTAAATTAAATCTTAACTTAATTAAAATCCAATTAAACTTTAAATTTAAACTAAACATTTCTAACTTAATTTGAAAATAAAAGACGATGAGAGGTGGGTACATACGAGGCACCCGAAACAAAGGAGGCAAAACTCCCACCTAAACTATGAAGGTGCTTTCATTTCCAATGAAGGCTCTTCAATTCTGATTGAAGACATCGTCCTTCACAACTAAGACGCCTCAAATAAAAAATTTACTACGAATGTATGCAAACTTTGGCAAAAACATATGTTTTTTCCAATAAAGGCACCTTTAAATGATCTTTACTCCACATTTTCTTCACTTTTCCCTTCTCAATCTTACAAAATGCCTCCTAGGTATACCCTAACTCGTTTATCTTAAAGCAATATTTTTCATATTTATAATCAATATGTGATTGTTTAGGAAAAAGCCGATCCTAAATCCATCTATTACTACCACTAAGGATACCCCCCCCCCCCCCCCCCCCCCCCCCTACTAATGATAGATTTACCACTAAGCATCTCAGGCATAGGTTCATAGATTATGCATATATTCTCTTAAAGACTAGTTCATAGATTATGCATATATTCTCTTAAAGACTAGATATTTGAGCCGCTCTTATTTTACTAGTCATTGCTTAGGTGTTATTGAGATATTTGACTATTATCACTTAGATTGAGTGGTATATTGTAACCAGTCAGTTAACTTAGCCCTCCGTGATCAATTTTATAATAACTTGATTAGGGTTAATTAATCACTTGACCTACTCTACTAGAATAGTTGGGAGAGACTTTAGGTTCTCCCTTAGTCTTAAGTGATCACTTAGGACTTCGAGCCTCCACATGTTCATATCTATGTTACCCTCAATAGGGAGTTGCCGTTTGGTAAGCTCTACTCCCACATTATATTAGACACCATCCATTTGTAATTTTTTAGGGTTGAGCATACCCCCGCAGTGACTGGCTAAGTCACTCTCATTTAGAGTACAGGACTATGTTCTTTACAGAGTACTCACTACCTGCATCCTACCAGTTATATCTCAAGATATTGCTATGATGCGTCTGTGTCATTCCTTTTTCCTTTATGCATTATGTCAAAGACTAGACATAGATACTGCATTACACATGTTTCAGAAAATTATCCATGCATCTAGCATTGCCATGAATGTAAGTACTCCGAGAGAGTTTTGATGTAGTCAACCGAACCAAGTTAGATCCTATTATATTTGATTCCTGTGTCTAAGTGTGCAGGAGCGTAGGAGCACAGAGAGTCGAGTGGAAGACGCAGCGGTCGAGAAAGATGACACGGAAAGAGAGTCGATGGGCTCGATGGATCCGAGGGACGCGAAGATTTGCGGAAGAGTACGCTAGTGGAGCGAGAAGAACGCATGCGACGTCCGAGGGACGAGAAGCCAGGCAGAAGCATACTTGAGGAGAAGGTCGAGGAGGGTTCAAGTGAGCTCGACTCTGAAAGATCAGAGATCACCCAAGAAGACCCGCCGGAAGATTGGTCATGAAAGAGCTGACCAAAGTCAACTCAGGCATCCGTATGCTTTAGGGTGCCCGTATACCCAGGCTCCCCTATGCTTTAGGGTGCTCGTGTTCCCAGGCGCCCCTATGCATACAGGCGTCCGAGATGGAAAATATCATCCACAATTAGCCGTTCGTGAACATTGCGAAGGAGATGTCCCTTAAACCAGGTGTCAAGTGCCCCTAAGCTCTCGGGGGCCCGAGTAGTGTCATGTCAGCGTTCGGATAGACTTGACCAGGGCTATAAATAGGCCCCTAGATCTCAGTTCCAAACACCAATTAACTTGTACTCAAATATAATTTCTGTCTTCTGAGTTCTATATTTGTGTAAGAGGCTTCTCCCCCCCTGCAAGGAGTTAATCAGGAGGTCGAGCTATATTTTTGCCTTGGATTAACAACCTTCCTAGTTGCAAACCAAGTAACTGTCTGCGCCTCTTTACTTTTTAGTTAAATTCTTTCTTATGTTTATCTTGCTTGTAAACTAACCAATATCTTTGTTGAGCAAGGACAAAAAATAGATTTTTTTTTACAGGGGCAATTCACCCCCTCTTGCCAACCGTACGATCACCGACAATGAAGTGATAGATACACATGCCCTATTGATGTGCGTATATTACATATGAATTTATACATTATTTAACACATATCTACTCGTATTTCACGAACATAATCTATTTTATTGCACCTTATTTCTTATAACTTTGCTACTATCTTCCCTTTTGTTCAAAGATCTTCTCTTTGCTCATTTTCATTGACAGGGTGCGAATTAGAGTGAAAACAAAGTGGAACTAGTGCGAAATGAGAACGGAAGCCGAGACGAAGATAGAAGCAGCCAACACAAGGGCATGTGGGGGCTGGGATGCCCCTGGCACGGTCATGCCTCACTTGGCGCAAGATGCATGCCCAGGACGTGCTATTTGGTACGGTTGTGCCCCAGTTATCTAGGCTAAGGCACGACACGTCTGTGCCTCCTTGGCACAGTCGTGTGGAGCACGGACAGCCTGTGCAAGGCTACACGACCCGTGTCGTGGGTCGTGCTGCCCCTATATAAGGGGTTTCCCTTCCCTTCATGCAAGATCTTTGGCTAGGGCTTTATCCTTTTACCTTGGGGAAGAGTTCTCCCCTGTAGGGGAGACCCTAGGGTCGCGTCGTGACCTCCTCCATTATTCATCCACCTCCAGAGTGAAGAGAAGCTCCAAGAAGACCCGCACATCAACGATAAACATCCTCTTCCCTCTTCTCTCTATGTATAGGGTTGGATATGCTTTTATCTTGTCTTCTTGTTGTTTCTACCTTTGCAATGGAATAGTTCTCCATATTTTAGATGTAGGGAGTAGTTAGGATGTGATAATATTATGTGAACTATATATTTGTACATTTTCTTATTCAATGAAATGTTCTTGTCTTGTTCTTTGTGTATTGTGTCTTGTATGTATTTGTTGAAATGTGTATATGGAGAATACATGTAGTTGTGAGAGTTTGGTCGTCACATAGAGGGAATGTCCAAGATCGTATGACTGGGGAGCCTTCGTGACAAAGGCTAGTTTTAACCGGGCATCTCAGGTATTGCCTCAAAATGGAGGTCAATTCCTTATAAGAGATTAGCTAACCTGACTTAATGAGTTTCTCTTTATCCCATGTTAGGAATTGTTTAGTGTGATCTAGAGACGTATGACCGAGGACCCTTAGTGATAGAGGGTTACCTTTAACCGGGCTTTCTAGTTTATCTACTATACTTAATAACATTGGATGTCCAAGGGGGAAGCACTCCAATGTGCTTCTGCAGGGTTAAGACCGATACTTAATTAGGATCTCTACGAGCATATAAACATGAATATTAGGATATGAACAATCCATAGGATATCAATTAGCATTGTAGCGAAGCCAAAATCCTAGATTCTACCCATCCAACCCTTCCCCTAAAGATCATCTTTGTCTCTCTCTTCTCTTCTCTCTTCCTCTCCTCTCTCTAGCAAGCTTTCAAAACCAACCCTGAGATCATTTAGATAGCTTACTTTTGCATAATTAACTAGTGTTTAATCAACAGTCCCTGTGGATCGATATTTTATTACTTGACAATGTTTCCGTGTACTTGCAGGTATGCATCACCTACTCTCACATATTGATAGCTTTATTTTCGACTATAGGGATAAACATCTCCCAAGATACACTCACTCCTCTAAGTTAGTATGATACAAAGACAGCTATCATTAGTGCATATATCGATAGATGCTCAAGGGATTTGACTTAGAGAGAGGGTGGCTCGCCAATTGGACTAGATGAGGCACACGAGGTCGACGAGCTAGCAGAGAAGGAGATCCCAAATATCACATTTTCTAACTTATTTGGAACTACCTCCACCCAGCCTTTGGAGGAGCGGGTCATTAGGCTAAAGGAGTCAGCATCACTTCTACAACAATCTTCCTCTCATATTGAGTAGTCAATTTCCAGCCTTCGAGAGGAGATCACCATTAGATTCCAGAGGATAGTGGATCTAATCCATTCCGTTATGTTGATTCACCCTTCTCCGCTCTCACCTGCTGACGAGCTATAGACCTTCATGACTTGTTTGATTATACTTTTAAATATGTTTGTATTCGTACTAGTTAAGGCATTTTTGACATTTATTGTATTGACTTGATACTTTCTATGGTTGTTTAACTATATATTTCTTGTCTTCCGGTGTACTATAGATTATAACTTATTAATTTGTTGTTTATTGTTAAATACGGTGAAATCAAGGACCAACTCAGAAAATTTTCGAAACGGGAATTTTATTTGCAGGGCTTAGGTTCGAAATGTGAGGGTTAAAAAGATGTGAACCCTAAACTTCAATGGGCAAGGATAGTAAACCTAACAAGATATGAGGGATTGAGGGATTAAAATCAAACTATAAAGGGGAAACAGGAGATAATAACTTTTAATTAGGGACCTTGTTGTAATAGTCTGAATTCTAGGGACTAAAGAGCAAAATAAATCTCCCTTAATTGCTCTCTTTCTTCTCTTCTTCTCCCATTCTCCACCGTAACCATTTGACTCCTTCCTTTCCACGCTATCTACACACACCACCTCAACTCCGCCGAGCAAAGACCGTCGGTCGATTGGTCGATCGCCGGAGCTAGTGGATCTAGGGCAAACCTCCAATATCAGGTAAACATGTAGCTAGGTTCCTGTTAGGGGATCGATTTCCTTCCCATCTGGTTTCGGTTGGTGCCAAGATCTAATCCTAAAACCTGGGCGCAACTCTCGACAGGATTCCAGCATGAGTAGCTGACCGAATGTTGAGGGGTAGAAAATCTACATCCTAGTCATTTGCTGCTTGATATTCACTGCTGTCGGGACTGCCAGAGAGGAGCTTCAAGGGAAAGCCAAGGTAAGCAGATCGCTGGGAAAACTTTTTAGGTCTAAATCTGTGGATGTTTTGATCTGTCTCTCGGTTATGCTATGATATTGGAATTGTGATTGTTCTTTTTGGATTTTATTGAATTGGATCCTCGGTATTTAGTTTAGATAAGTAGTCATGATCTAGGGATGTTATTCTTCATGGAATTAAAGGTTGATGTCGAATTTGGTTGCGGAATTGTGCATTGGTCACATACGGTTTGATTAGTACTGTTCGAATTGGGATTTCTTCCTATCGTGATTTGTTTTCTGATCTTAGATGAGTATTCCTTTGGATCTTTCTCTGGGTTTAAGATGATTCCATTGATGCTCCCATTCAGCCGTGTGCCACTTGGTTGTGTAAGCTTATTTAGGTATTTGATTGTTGCCCTGTTCTTGATCCGTGTTGTTTTGAATGGTTCTGTTCTTTGTTTCCCATCCTCGTCGTGAGCTATGGAGCATAGGGAGTGGTTAATGTTTGATTATGCTATAGGATCGTGGGTTTTACGGATTGAGTATGTGGTGTTTGAGGGTTGTCGTGAGCCTTTGGCTTGGTTCCAATTGGTGCATGGTAGGGAAATTAGATTTGTGGCTTTGACATAGTGATCTTGTTGTTAAGTCGTGAGTTACAGTTGGTCGTGGAACTAATTAGGTCATGGGTTGGCATTTGGGGTTAGCTCTTATTTGAGCTTTAGGCTTGGTCTAAGCAGTAAATGATCACTAATTAAGGATTTATTAATGATAATTACCTTAGGAGGGTGATTCATTAGGCTTGTGAATATGTTTTAGCTAGGTACCATTAATTATAATAGCTAAAACTATGCCTATGATACAAGATGTTGATTTGCTTCTAGACTTCTCGACTGGAGGCTTCTCTTCATTGCGAGCGACTATATTGGAGGCGGGTATTTCTTGCTTGTCTTCATTAGTGCTACTTTATCTTATCCATGACTTGCTTATGATTTTGTAGTAGGTTTTATTACCTTATATCTGCTACTGAAGTTATCCTGTTTGATACTTATTGCTTAATCTTTGAGATGATCTAATTCCTGTCTATACAGTCTCGTTATTTGGCATCTGATTCTGTATAGTATATATGTGTGCATGTGTCCATAGATATAGGGGTATGTTACTTTATATCTAGATTGATTGATTGCATGGTATACTTGTATGTGTACCTAATTATATGATAGTTAAGTTATGATACATGTGTTCGACCTGTGCATGTTAGGTTGAGTTATGTAAGATGATCTAGTGGGTGTTGCATGGGTTAGAGTCATGCACCATCCCTACACTGTTGCATGCTGATGATCATCGACATTCCTTATGGTCTAAGCCCATCGTCAGTCACATTCTGGATCTGCACACACTATCATTCACTGGTTAGTGGATATCAGCGGGTGTGTGTAGTTGTTCTACACTGCTCCGCTTGGACGCTCTGTTGGTTGTGGTATGGCTTGGTGGGTTTCCTAAGCGAATACATGGTCGTCCTTGAGAGACCTCTCCATGTCCACAAATTAAAAATTAATCCGAAAAAAGACCCGTCTCCCAAACGATCGTCTCGTCATCTATCAATCGATTCGAATTACAACTTAGCCAATCACAAAGATCGAGCCTTGTAATTCGCCTAACCGATTGACTGCGGAAAAGACAACGAGCGGATCATCGATTTTTGTGTTTATTATCGGGGTCCAAAATAATTAATTATCAATTTCAATTAACAAATAATTAAACAAGATAATTAATTAAACATCCACATGAAATGATAAGAATACCAAGGAGCCAAGGAAGAAATTTATACCTTCTTTTACCTTACGGTCTTCTACCGTATACTCCTCCCCTCTTGGACGTTGTGTGGACAACGAGTTACCAAGAACCGGAATCATCAAGGGCCTACAATTAATCGCTTCTCCACGCACCGATCAAAACCCTAGCCAAGGGTTTCACCGCCGGCCACACCTCTCCCTTTCTTGCTTGCGCCGCCGGCCACCAAGGAGCTCCCAAGCTCGCCAATCGCAAGGAAGCACTCGAGAGGAAGATGAAGAAGAAGAAGAAGGAGAGAAGAGCACTCCTTCTTCATCAAACCAAGCCGCCTATCCACTTCTCTTCTCCCTTGCTTGCGTCACCACCTTCACCAAGAGAAGGAGCTTTCTCTCCACAACCGGGCGCTTTTCCGCTCCTTCTCCTTGCTGCTGAGCACCACAAAAGGAATAGGAAGACACCTCCTTGCCCTTGTGAATTTCGGCCAAAAGATGGAGAAGAGATGGGAAGAAGAGAGGAACTCGTTCCTCTCTTCTTGTGGGCGCCGACCGATTGACCTAGGAGAGAGAAAGAGAGGGAGAGAAAAGAGAAGCCTTAGTTTAGATGAAATCATGGGGTATATATAGGGCTACGATAGGGATCATGAAGAGGAGTTGGGTCTTGGCCTGCTAATGGATCCAAATCTGATCCATTAATGAAGATCCATTCCACTAAAGGATCTCCATTGAACTTCCTCACAAACCCCCATATTTTCATATGGACTCCACCTATTATGAGTACATCCATCTCCCCGTGTTTAAGATATCGAATGACCGTCGATTAATTTAAATTACTGACAATTTTAATTAATCAACTTCTAACTCCTTGACTAATACCACTCAACCTTATCATCATGTTGGATCAAATCCATCTACATGGTTTAACATGATGAACCTTATGAGCTCATCAAGGGGGCATCATCATCCCGATTCACTAGGACACAGATTCCATCAATAATCAATGGCACACCAAGTAAATAATATTATTTTTCAACTTACCGGGTATATCGATTTAGCAGAATAAATCTCGCTCATTGGTAAATCAAAGAAATAAAATACTAAATACACGTGCCCGTTATTATATCGGGATTTAGATATTGTACTCCATAATAAACCGAGGTCCGATCCAATTATAAAGTCAGTACAAATTGGATCGCCTCTATTTTGGTCCTGCTCAATGCACACAAAGCGCACTAGTGTAATTCTATGGTCAAGATAAACCACACCTAATTACACTACAATCATCCCGATGGTTTATCCAACTCCATCTCGGTTGTGAGCCTCTACTTATACTATGCAAGGGATTGATAACATGATCTTCTGTGTGTCACTACACACCATGTTATCTATAATGCAAAATATCAAACTGTTATACATATACTAATATAAACATGCAACTATGTTGTTGTGATTCTCTTTCAAAATGTGGATATCCATACAGAAAAGACAAGGCTTTTAGTATACATCCGAACACGCTCAGGGATAGTGGTTCTGGAGTGTGGTAGCAGGTAGGGATCCCTCCTCCTTCCAGTGATACGAGGAGATGAGAGAGTTATCTCCTCCCTTATGATTGGAGTCAGAGTGTTTACTTCACAACATCCCGTCCACTCAGTCACTCAGGAGCAGTAGTGACAGAGTGTGTACAGTTGTCACAACCCTACCCACTCGGCAGTCACTTATGACCTACGATGGTGGTTTGATTGGAGTCAGGAGTAACACATGTCATTGCAGCATGTGCATATGAAGCATTGTGCATTTGTTTGTGCTTATTGTATTTGATTGCTGCATATATTTGACATGCATATACATGGGACAGTAATACATTGGATTATGTTTTGTACTTGATGTTATTTAGGGGTTAATTGCACCACCCGCAGGATAGATAGATTCTGGTATGTATATTCATTCAGTACTTCAGTTTTGCATATTCTGATATTTCCTTGAGACTATATCTTGTTGTTTTCGTATAACTTATATAGTTATTTATGTGTCATGCATATCTATATATATACCCGTTAAGTCCACTTTGACTCACTACCCGTTACCATATTTTTTTGTTTTCAGATTGATGTCTGCTAGGAGAGCCCAGTTGCCAGTCTCAGGTCTCGACGACTCCAGCTTTGGATTTTCTGCCTTGGTTATGATTGTCAGTATAGCATATTTCATATTCTGTATTTGTTTTTGCATCATGGACTTGTATTTGCGTTGTACTGATGTGTGGATTGTACTTTTGAGCCCTTTGTTGGATTTATGTAATGTGTTTTACTGCGTGTCTACCCGGATGGTAGATCAGGTAAGTCTCGTTGGATTGTATGCTATAGATACATTTTCTTTTATATGCTCCTATTGGGATTAGCCGATATAATTTATTTAAGGCCATGAAGGTCATATCTTGCGTGTATATATGTATGAATGTTTTATATTGTCCTCCATACAAGGAAAATACTGTTCGATTGTATATTGGACCGACGACTCCTCTCCAGAGGCATGACATTTATAGTTCTTTTAGTGCTATTTTTTTTTCTCGAAATACCTTTGATTTTCAAAAACTTAACTTTTAAAATTTACCTTTTAAAATTATGTTTGTTTTTAAACTTATCTTTCAAAAACTTGTTATTTTTAAACTATGTTTTCAAATTTATGTTTGAATGGACTTAGCCTAGGTTTCTCACTAGAAAAACATGAACCTACAGTTCTAGGCAGTCGACATTTCGCAAGCACATTATGATTACTTTGCTTGTGTATTGAAACATTTAGAATAGTGTGAGATACTTAAGGAGGTGTCTAGAATTCAAATGCTTATGTCAGTGCATCAAAATAAGTTTGGGCGTTAAATAACAATTCAAATTGATCTGGTTAAATAATCATTCCTTAGTAAACAACTAGTTGGATAGTATTACTTAACTTAACTGACCAAGTGAAAACTACTATCATTTGATAACTAGTGAGTAACTGATGTTGAGATCGATGACCTAGCTAGAGGGGTGAATAGCTCGTCACCCTCTAAACACTTGTTCTTCCTACAAAGTTAGTAGCGTAGCGGAAATACAAAACAAACTATAAAGAACAAGCGCTAACACAAAACCTTTAACGTGATTTGGAGATGATGTTTTTACTCCACGGCAGTCCATCAGGTGGACAATCTTGATCCGCCAGTAGATGAATCATCGAAAAACCTCTAGTTAGCTCGTGTAGCTCCTTATGGGTGAAGAAACCTCACCACAAACTCACCAAGAACACTAGAGCTAAAGTAAACTACTAATAATCTTTAACCAAACTTATTTCGTCTACCCTAGCCAACCATCCCGAGTTCTCTTAAATAGAACTCAATTGCTGAACTAGCCATTACCAGTCGACTGGTACCAACACCAGTCAACTTCTTCACTCAAATTCGAATATTACATCCCAAACATTCGAATTACAACTGACCAGTCGACTGCACAGAAGATCAGTTGGCTGATTCTTTTGTGTCCTCTACCAGTCGACTGCTCCAAGCAACAGTTAACTGCTCAAACCATAAACCTAAGCTTTGAGCCCCGAGTATAATCACTCTGCACTCGTCCTAGCCTGATCAACCTAGACTTAGCCTTCTAGCCTCCTCCATCAACCTTGCGTCCCTTGGATGTCTCTCCATCTTTCACAACTTGTCTTCTGGAGCTATCTTCGTCCTCTGTCCTTGTTGTTGGGTTTTTCTTTACCAAGATCTCACTTGAACTTTCCTTATTATATTTGTATCATGCACACTCACAATACATATCAAATATAACAATAAACCTAACTTAAACCTTTGCCCAAACATTAAAACATAGGGAGCCTAGATTGCTCCAACAATCTCCCCCTTTTTGATGTTTGGCAACCCGTTTAAGTTAGGGAATCAATAATAAAGTAAAAATCATGAAACCTAACCTTAGACTCCCCCTTTACCTAAACTCCCCCTTGAACTTGGATTTCCTTGCAAAGATACTTCTTCCCCTTTGATAATAAATGAGCAATCATTGCTCCCCCTTCACCTAAGCTCCCCCTTGAGCTTGGATTTTCTTGCAAACGTACTTCTCCCCCTTTGACAACAAATGAGCAACCATTGCTCTCCCTTCACCTAAGCTCCCCCTTAAGCTTTGATTTCTTACAAAGGTGTATTGGTTTCCCACTTAAATCTAACACTTTTTCCCCTTTGTCATACATCAAAAAGAACTCTAATAATATCCCAATTATTAGATTCTTTAACTTCTAATGATTATAAACATTGTGTATTAACCCCATAAGATTATACACCTATTTACAATCATTTGAATACTTTTTGATTGCTGAAAATAGTTTTAGTACGTATTAGTCGACTAAGACAGTTACCAGTCAATTGATCTTTATCGAAAATAACCTTACAGAATTATCAGTTGATTGATCCTTGCATTAGTCGACTGATACCCTAATATCAGCCTATTTATGCATTCTGAACCCAATTTCAAAAATACTCCAGAAATTTCATAAATCTCCAAAAATTCTCAAATTTTGTGGAGAGGTTTGTGGTACTCATATCTACTTGGAAAAAATATATTTAAAATATATATATCTCAAATCACAAGATTGACACAAAATCCAAAATGTATATATCTTAAACCTTGACCTAAAGTCCTAGTTTTGGCCTCCTCCTGATGTATCTGCTCATACCAAACCATAATGTATCCCTAGCATTGATTTATATAGTATTTATACATCAACACTCACATTTTCATGCAATATGACCCCAATGTCTTATTTCTTGCACGATACACAATCCACATGTGCCAAAAACTAAGGATTGATACTCAAATCCATCATCAATTCTTTGGCACACTCCATGGTCCATCTAGACTTCCAGGAAATATCCTCCTGAGATCCATTGACCATGAGCTTCAATTTGACTCTTTGAGCTCCCTCTTGAGCTCTTGGCCTTAGCCTTAGCCACCCCTTAGGTGACTTATCCATAGTTAGTAGGCCACACGGGTGTACCTCCGGTGACATTTGGCCCATAAACTTTACCTTCTTAATCTTAGATACCTTATTCTTGATTACTCCTCCCTTACCAATGTCTTGTGTCATTCTAGCATTTGACATTCTTTTGGTCTTGGAGGTACCTAATTTGACATTTTTGGGCTTTTACCACCCAAACATATGTCAAGTCCCTTAGGTTCAATAATGAACCTATCTAGAATTCTCTCCATTTCCTCAAGTCTTGCCTTCAAGACTTGATTTTCCACTTCTAAGGTTGTAACCCTAGAGTCAACATGTCCATCTTGGACATTCCTAGACCTACCCACCTTCCTAGACATATGTCTCCCCTTCTTAGGGGTGTAATCGAGCCGAGCCGAGCCGAACAGTATGAGGCTCGAGTTCGGCTTGATTAGCTTTTCCCTAAGCTCGAATTCGGCTCGAGTTCGATTCGAGCTTTAATTATTAAGCTCGAGTTCGATTCGTAATAAAATTAAAGAGTTCGTGAAAGGCTCGAGCTCGGCTCGAAAATAGCTCGTTTTAAAGTCAAACGAGCTTAGTTCGAGATTGGCTCGTTAAGATTAATCGAGCTCGAGTTCGAGCTCGTTTGGCACATAATCAAGCTCGAGTTCGAGCTCGTTAAGCACATAATCGAGCTCGATTTCAAACTTGTGAAAATCACCAGCAGTACATGAAAATCAATTACAAGACTTACAAATTGTTTGTAAAAACAAATATATAACATACCAGCCACACAAAACTTGAAATGGAGCTGAATCCATACTTGGAGATGAATTCTACATGAAATTCTGATAAATTCCAGAACAGTTGTTGGGCATAATGCATAAAATAAGAGTGAAGCTATATTATCTTAGGCAGTAGCTATATATCTTAGGCAGTTTAAGATTAGGAATAACTAGACCAACCAAAAGAACTGCATAATCATACGAAACCAAAAAAACTACACAAGGATTTCCTTATATAGCTCTTCATTAGCACCAAAAACTGCCTTTGATAGCATTAAATGTGAAACATACCTTCACAAGGATTTCAACTGCCTTTGATAACTACACAGCTAAAGAAACTAAATGAATTTCAAACCTGAAGTTTTCTAAAATCAAAAGTTGTGTGATTTCCTTATATAGCTCTTCATTAAATGAGGCAAAGGCCTTTAAATCCTTCACAAGGATTTCAACTGCCTTTGATCGGTCATGCCTATGAAACAAAAAAAGTTTGAGAAAACCAATGATCAGAAATATTGATATATAACACCAAAAATTGAAGCTACCTGTCCAACGTTTCGAGATACTTCTGCTTCCGTATTTCAAAGAATATTTTCATAGAGTGTCGATTGTCATCAACCTTGGTAAATCCAGAGAGATACTTCTCAAATGAGTACCATTCCAGAAAAGCTTGTTATTAGAAGGCTCTTCCTCCCTCGCTTGTCCATTAGAGAAGATGCAATAGCAGGCGAGAGACGCTAGAGAGGGAGGCGTCGTAGGTTAGGGTTCGGAATCGCGAGAGAGGGAGGCTGGCGAGAGACGCGACAGAGGCAGCCGCAGCCCGCAGGTTAGGACTTAGGGTTAGGAGTTGGGACTTCAAATGAATCGATCTATATATATATATATATATATATATATATATATATATATATATATATATATATATATATATATTATATATATATATATATATATATATATATATATATATAACTTCTTAACAAACACGTTCGCGAACCTCTTAACAAACGTGTTCGCGAGCCTATAAACGAACATATTCGCGAGCCTCTAAACGAACACGTTCGCGAGCCTCTAAACGAATATGTTCGCGAGCTCACGAGCCAAATACTGCTAAGCTCGAGCTCGGCTCGATAATATTTTCGAGATCGAAATCGATCTCGAGCTCGGCTCGTTAACTTAATCGAACGAACTCGAACGAGCTTTTTTCCGAACTGAGATCCGAATAGCTCACGAGCAACTTGACTCATTTACACCCCTACCCCTTCTTAAGGTTAATGCCTTGATCATTTACTACATTCCTCCTCTTAGGTATGATAGTTTGGGTCCTATTGAGTCTAGCATTGGATAATGATTTTCTAAGTTTATCTACTTTGTTAATCCTATTCCTATTATTATATCTAAATCTAGGATTATGCTTGGGTAAATAATCTATATTATTTCTGACAAGCATATATGAATTGGAAATTGGATTAAACTTTAAATTAGAGATTACCTTCCCTTTTACCTTTGAAGCTCCCACTTGACTTAAGCTCCTCTTCTCCAATTTCTTCAAATGCTCTAGCTTCTTAAGCTCTCCTTTTGTTCGGCATTTTGTGTGGTAGTGGCCAAGTTCTTTGTGTGGTAGTAGCCAAGTTCACCACACGTGAAGCAAATTATATGCTTCTTATCCTTGACTTCATCCCTACAACCCACATTAGTTTTCAATTGAACTTTACCGATTTTAGGGTTTACCTCCTTTATCTTCTTGAGTGAAGGACATCTACTCTTGTAGTGTCTCATTTCTCCACACTCAAAGCATTTGATATATGATTTCCTACTCTTCTTGGTAGTTGAGGTTGAGGATTGAGCTTCCAAGATCTCCTCTACCTTGAATTGCTCTTCTTCTTCCTCACTTGAGGATGTGAACAATTCCACTTCCTCCTCCTCTTCTGATATTGAACTCGATTCAACTTCCGATTGATCCTTCTCCTCCTCTTGGGCCAATGAGCACATATCCTTGGGCTCCTCCACTTCTTATCCTTGTGTAGGATTCTCATGAAGAGCTATCACCTTACTCCATACCTCATAAGCATTCTTGTATTCACCTACACGCGACACAATATAAGAAGGTAACAAATTCAAAATAATTCTTATTACCTCCTTATCCGACTCCGCTTCCTCCTTTTGTTCCTTAGTCTAATCTTGAGGTCGGAGACGTTTCCTCTTTTTGTTTGTCAGAACTTCGAACGAAACCTCCAATGCGGTCCAATGGTCCTAATCCATTTGGAACTAAGTCTCTAACTGCTTCCTCCAATAATCGAAATTGTTTCGATCGTATGGAAGTGGGATCCAAGTATCCTATCATAGCGGACCTTCCGACTCCATTTTCCTCTAGTACTTTGCTCTCCCGGCGATTATTTCGCAGACGAGTGACCTCGCTCTGATACTACTTGTTGGGATCGATGACCCGACTAGAGGGGGGAGGCGAATAGCTCGTCACCCTCTAAACGCTTGTTTTTCCTATAAAGTTAGTAGCGTAGTGAAAATACAAAACAAATCATAAAGAACAAGCGCTAACACAAAACCTTTAACGCGATTCAGAGATAACTCTCCTACTCCACAACAGTCCATAAGTTAGACGATCCTGATATGTTAGTGGATGAATCTCAGAAAACCTCCGGCTAGCTCGTGTAGCTCCTTATGGGTGAAGAAACCTCACCACAAACTCACCAAGAACACTAGAGCTTAAGTAGACTACTAATAAGCTTTAACCAAGCTTATTTCGTTAACCTTAGCCAGTCATCCCGAGTTCTCTTAAATAGAACTCAGTTGTTGAACTAGCCGTTACCAGTCGATTGGTGCCAACACCAGTTAACTGCTCCACTCGAATTCGAGCGGTACAACCCAAATGTTTAAATTCCAATCGACGTCAGTCGACTGCACAGAAGATCAGTCGATTGATTCTTTTGTGACCTCTACTAGTCGACTGCTCCTAGCAGCAGTCGACTATCGAAACCCTAAACATAGGGTTTCAACCACGAGTACAATCACTCTACACTCATCCTCGCCCGACCAACTTAGACTTAGCCTTCTAACCTCCTCTATCAGTCTTGCGTCTCTCGGATGTCTATCCTTCCTTCACGACTTGTCTTCTGGAGCTTTCTTCGGCCTCGGTCCTTGTTATCGGGTCTTCCTTTGTCAAGATCCCACTCAGACTTTCCTTGTTGTACCTATATCATGCATACTTACAATGCATATCAAATACAACAATAAACCTAACTTAAATCTTTGCTCAAACATCAAAACCTAAGACTCCTAGATTGCTCCAACAACTGAGCACCCCCGTTAATCCGTCTCATGACCAATACAAAGGAGGTAAATCATAGGGGCTACTAACCCGAACGCTTTGGCTAGTGCGTGGGGAGAGCAGGTACACTAACTTTGTCAGGTTTTGACCCTCAGATCTCAAGATGGTAACACCACACACGCTATTCATCAGTCCATCTTATGAAGACATAACTTTGAAACTATTAGGGACGAGGCGATAAAGGACATCACCTCTCATGAATTGCCCTTCCATGCACAATGTAGCAGCATTGTGTGCATGAAATCCATCCATCTATCACCATGAATTGCATGTATTCTGATGGCTTCCAATGCCGCTTCCTTTGGTTTATAAATCAGTTATTGATCTACTTGACTACTTCTAGTCCAAGTCAGTAGATTCAGCGAGGGCATTCTTCTCAGATTCCTACATTTTGTCGCAATCGCATCAATTATAAGAAACAAATGAAATTCTGCAATATTTCATGAATTAAGACATCGAATTGAATTCGTACCATAGGATATGACCATTTGTTCTCCCACCACTTGAGTAGTTTTTGCCTAGGATTCTTTCAACAGTGATCCTGTCCAAAATATATAAAGCTAGACCACCAATGAGCTAGCTTACGCTAATTGGAAGAAGACTTCGAAATAAGGGCGCTTGCAAGATTACTAAGGAGAAGTGGAAAAAAGAATGGTGCAACCACTTCGACGCTCAAGTCAAATGGGATCGAAGAGATATCGAAGATAAATAGTAGAAAGGAAAATGTCGGATGTATACGTAAAGAAAGCATCCTCTATACATGGGAGCGGGACCCCCTTTTATAATCTCTTTCTATTCCTTCTCATTAATTAGGCATTCACTTTCTTTTCGATCTGCTTTCTCCACCTCCGCCACCGTGAACTCCGATTAAATTCAAGCATGATAATTTTTTATTTATTTGGAAAACTCAAGTATTTTCTTATGAATCCATGAAACAACTCTCAGAAAGTTTTTTTTCAATGTAGAGGTTGTTTGACTGAGCATTTAAGCTCTACAGGCTATTTTGGAGCTTATAAGCTCTTCAAAATAAGTTGTTTGATAGCATATAAGCTTTTCAAAAGAAGTATATAACAGCGAAACAATCAACCAATTGAATTGGAAGACCAAAAGGATTCTTTTAATATATCGTTTTAAGGTCCAATGGAATCCATAAGTATAGAAAGAAGCCCTATCAAATTGATATTTTTTTTTTTCGACCATCTTTCGATTGTCAATATGACATATATGAACTATTATTACAAGGATGATTTCTTAGATGATTATGTTAAGTTAAGTGGGAGGATCTATTTTTGAAAATAAATTCAAAAGTTTATTGAAAATATTTTGAAAAATGTCTTGAAAAAACTCTTAGAAAATATTTTTTTGAAACAATTCTTTGAAAATGTTTTTTGATTTTTTTTTTGAAAATATTCCTTTTGAAAAATTCTTAGAAATATTTTGTTGAAAAATACCTTAAAAATTTCTTTGAAATTATTTTAAAATGCTTTGAAAATATTTTTTGTTAAAAAAATGCTTTAGAAAAATGCCTTGAAAAAATTCATTGATTTTTTTTAAAATTAACGTTGCAAAATTCTTTCAAATATTTGTTAAAAATGCCTTCGAAAATCTTTTGAAATATTCTTCAAAAAAATACTTTTTCAAATACTTTTGTTCCGAAAGAAATCGACGTCGACGGCTAATTACCAGAGTTCAACCCACGAGGATGATGACGAGAGAGGAAGAGCTCCCACCCTACGAGATTAACATGAGCGTTAAAGAGAATACGCCGGAGATTGTCCGACGGAGCCCACTTCGATGCTCAAGTCAGTACGAGAGTCTCTGAGAAAGAGAGAGAGAGAGAAAGAAATAAGGAGAAGTGCGAGTCAGAATGAGCGTAATCCCTTTACCTGAGGGGTTGAAGTATCTTTTATACACGAGACGGCAGTCACACAGGTCCTCACGTTCTTCTCTACGTCCTCTTAATTGTCAGTTACTGGATAATCCTTGTAACGGTCCTTACAGTAATTAAATTCAGGTCGTTGCGATAATTAAGGGTTTAATGGCCGTGTATTATGGGTCATGATTATCCCATAATTATTGATGGTAATTATCCGCAGATCTGAAGGAAAGGGACGGTTACTTGAGGTTGAATCATAGGATAGGCTGGTCCTTGGGCACCACTACCCCGAGGTGATCTCGAGGTTCTTTGGCCCGGGAGGGTCCCGAGCGTTTGTCTTGATCTTGGGGACCTGACCTCCCGAGGTGATCTCGAGCATATGTCTTCCTGGGCAATCTCAAGAGTAGGCATGTCTAAGGTGGTCTCGGGCGTCTACCTTCCCGAGAGGGTCTCGGGGGGTCTGAGAGAGAGAGTCGTCCAGACTCGGTGAATTTTGCCACATAGCTTTTTCAATCCACGTGTCAGCCATGGGGTGCTCAACCTTCAAGTCTAATCGAAGGAAGTGTGACTGACTGATTAGACTAGTGATGTAACGAAGAAGCTATGTTGTGCTGGGTCCATGCACCCATTACTACTTCATTAGCGGCCTGTCGGGTCTAAGGAATCAACACATTCCTCCCTGGACCCAAACGACTTCTTGAACCAGTTCGACATCTCTACGAGTTTCGAGGCAGGGCCATGATGGCCCTTTAAGAGCGCCTGGGGTCTCTTAATCGCCCGACATTTTCTGCGTGGCGATCTCTAGCTGATACGCGCCGTAGGGTCATACGAAGCAACGACCATAAAGGATGGTGGCGCCTCAGGATGCCCCATCAGCTCCATTGACGTGTCGCGCTCCCATTGCTCACATGAGGGTGACTTCTCTCTATAAAAGCGGGTGCAACAGCACCCTTCCACCTTCTTGCCTTATCTATTTTCAACCTTCTCGTTCACCTTCTGTTAATCCTGTCGTTGCCTCCACATCTAGTGTAAGTCTCCTTCTTCTGTTTACTCCCTTCATTCACCATCATGAGTCCAGTAGAGAAGAAGAAGAAGACCCGAGGTGAGAGCGAAGATCCCTCAGAGGAGCAGGCCTATCGCCTGGAGTGGTATGATATCATCTCTTCTAGGGTTAGGTTAGAGATCCTCCAAGCCGCCTGCGAGAAGTATGGCATCCCGACCGACTTAGAGGTGGCAATTCCCACATTAGGTCAATCACCCGTAGAACCTCCTCTAGGTTTCTTTACTTTTTTCCTAGTGCGGGTAAAGTTAGGGCTTCGTTTCCCTATTCCTCCCTTCTTCATGAGTATTGCCACTTACTTTGACATCCACAGCACCCAGACCAAGTCTACTCACCTCGGGCATCCGCAGCACCACGAGGTAGTAGGGTTTTACAGCTCTTGGTCGGGCATCCGCAGCACCCG
Source organism: Boesenbergia rotunda (assembly GCA_024364735.1). Taxonomy (NCBI): domain Eukaryota; kingdom Viridiplantae; phylum Streptophyta; class Magnoliopsida; order Zingiberales; family Zingiberaceae; genus Boesenbergia; species Boesenbergia rotunda. The sequence continues at coordinate 436,653 of JAGFNQ010003473.1, forward strand.
GACCAAGCCTACTCACCTTGAGCATCCGCAGCACCGCGAGGTAGTAGGGTTTTATCAGCTCGTGGTGGGGCATCTGCAGCACCCGGACCAAGCCTACTCACCTTGAGTATCTGCAGCACCGCGAGGTAATAGGGTTTTATCAGCTCGTGGTCGGGCATTCGCAGCACCCAGACCAAGCCTACTCACCTCGGACATTCGCAGCACCGCGAGGTAGTAGGGTTTTAACAGCTCTTGGTCGGGTATCCGCAGCACCCAGACTAAGCCTACTCACCTTGGGCATCCGCAGCGCCGCGAGGTAGTAGAGTTTTATAACTCTTGCTCGGGCATCCGTAGCAACCAGACCAAGCCTACTCACCTCGGGCATCCGCAACACCACGAGCTAGTAGGGTTTTACAGCTCTTGGTTGGGCATCCGCAGCACCTAGACCAAGCCTACTCACCTCGGGCATCCGTAGCACCGCGAGGTAGTAGGGTTTTAGCAGCTCTTGGTCGGGCATTCGCAGCACCCAGACCAAGCGTACTCACCTCGGGTATCCGCAGCACCGCGAGGTAGTAGGGTTTTAACAGCTCTTGGTCGGGCATCCGCAGCACCCAAACTAAGCCTACTCACCTCGGGCATCCGTAGCACCGCGAGGTAGTAGGGTTTTATAGCTCTTGGTCGAGCATCCGCAGCACCCGGACCAAGCCTACTCACCTCGAGCATCCGCAGCACCGCGAGGTAGTAGGGTTTTAATAGCTCATGGTTGGCATTCGTAGCACCCAGACCAAGCCTACTCACCTCGGGCATCCGTAGCACCGCGAGGTAGTAGGGTTTTAACAGCTCTTGGTCGGGCATTCGCAGCACCCAGACCAAGCCTACTCACCTCGGGCATCCGCAGCATCTCGAGGTAGTAGGGTTTGAACAACTCTTGGTCGGGCATCCGTAGCACCCAGACCAAGCCTACTCACCTCGGGCATCCGCAGCACTGCGAGGTAGTAGGGTTTTAACAGCTCTTGGTCGAGCATCCGCAGCACCCAGACCAAGCCTACTCACCTCGGGCATCCACAACACCGCGAGGTAGTAGGGTTTTAATAGCTCTTGGTCGGGCATCTGCGGCACCTAGACCAAGCCTACTCACCTCGGGCATCCACAGCACGTGAGGTAGTAGGGTTTTAATAGCTCTTGGTCGGGCATCCGCGGCACCTAGACCAAGCCTACTCACCTCGGGCATCCGCAGCACCGCAAGGTAGTAGGGTTTCAACAGCTCTTGGTCAGGCATCCATAGCACCCGGACCAAGCCTACTCACCTCGGGCATCCGCAGCACCGCGAGGTAGTAGGGTTTCAACAGCTCTTGGTCGGACATCCGTAGCACCCGGACCAAGCCTACTCACCTCAGGCATCCACAGCACCGCGAGATAGTAGGGTTTTAAGCGGGCAAGTAATCGGTGTTCTTCAAGTAATATTTCATTTGCTTCTTTGTTTATTGAACTGCAAGGTAGTGCCAAAAGAATACCAGTTTTGTATGAACTACTTCAAATCTCACCGAGTACGATAAGGTCGAAGATAATTGGCGTGTCATGGCCTTTCCAGCCCCTTGCCTTGGTCATCCTCCAGATAGAAGATGCCTCCTGTGAGCTTTCTGGTGATGATGTAGGATCCGCCCCACTGAGGTTCCAACTTCCCGAGGTCGCCAACTGATTTGATCCTCTTCCAGACATTGTCTCCGACTTCAAAGCTGCGAGCGATTACCCGACGATTGTAGGCTTGTTGCATACGTCGTCGGTATGCTTCCAGTCGGGCTGCTGCTTTATCCCGGACCTCTGACACGAGATTTAGGTCGGTCAGCTGCTCTTGATCATTGTCCTCCTTGTTATAGTGTTGCCGTCAGATGGACTCTTCACCTACCTCCACCGGAATCTGTTGGATCGAGGAGCCCGATAGAGGGGGGGGTGAATATCGAAAAACTTTCGGATTTGAATAAGAGTAGGTACGCAGCGGAAATTAAATGCAAGACACAAAGACACAATCGATTTACTTGGTTCGGAGCCTGTGTCGACTCCTACTCCAAGGCCCACGGTCGTTGACCGTTTACTTTGGGCAATTCTATATTTGGCGCAAATAAGTTACACAATTTGATTTACAAAATTAAATGCAATAGAATATTAAATAAAAAAAATTACGCTCTTCTTTTTACCGACGTCCGGAGTAGGTCGACTCTTTCGGGGCAGCAGGACGTCGTTAGCTCGAGGTGAAGCGTTTCCGGAGCACGGCGTGAGCGTAGAAGAGCGTGGAAGCTTGGGAGCGAAGTTGATGTCGAAGGCTTGGGCGTTGGGTGCTATTTACAGCACCCAGGGGCGCCCTGGACATCGGGGGCGCCCTGACACGTGTCAAGCGATCCGCAAATTGCTTGGTCAACTTCTATCCCGCTCGAACAGGGATAAAGTTTGACCGTGAGGGCGCCTTGGTCGTAGAGGGCGCCTTCGCTGACTTCTTCCGCGCAGAGATCTCGCTGTGGATAAAGCTTGAGCTTCGCAGGCTTGGGCTGGAGGCGCCTTGGCTGCTGAGGGCGCCTTCGCTGATGAAGGCGCCTTCGCTGATGAAGGCGCCTTCGCTGCTGAGGGCGCCTTGCCCAGTAAGCAACTGAAGCTCATTTTGCTTCGCTTGGTTCTGGTTCACCTTGAGGGCGCCTGGACACTCAGGGCGCCTTACTCAGCTGCTGCCTCACTCCTTTGAGGCTCTCTGAGTTGCAGACACACATTCCTTCGATCTTGCATTCAGGGTTAGTCCAAAACACAATAAAACAATTAATTATTATTTTATACAGCCTTAGCTGTCTTGATTCTGACTTTGGTCTCCAAAATGGAGCCCTAGGTCGAACCGACGCCTACTGTTCCCTCGACGGGGAACACGTCCTCACCTACTCCTCTCGAGAGAATTTACCTGACGCCAACCGTTCCTTTGGTTGGAATTTTGCCTGACGGTCCTTTGTCAGGTCTTGTAAACTGGCAGTCCTTCGCCAGTTGCCTAGCAGTCCTTTGCTAGGGCTTGAGACTGGCAGTCCTTCGCCAGTGCCTAGCAGTCCTTCGCTAGGGCTTGAAACTCTGGCATTCCTTCGCCAGTGCCTAGCGGTCCTTTGCTAGGGCTTTCACTGCACACTAGATTAACTTGTTAGAAAACAAGAAAGACTTAACTTTTGACCTATGTTGCCATTATCAAAACACAGGTTTGACTAAGGTGCATTCTGCACCAACAATCTCCCCCTTTTTGATTTATGGCAACCCTAGTTCAAAAAGTTAAGTTTAAGCAAAAACATTAAAACAGTTTTAACTTTTATTCCCTCCCCCTGGAAGGAACAATCTCCCCCTAGATTTTTTAAAATTCGTGGGGTTTTAAAGACTTTACGTGTACTTTGAACACTTTAAGTTAAAAATACATAGTAGAGTTTTTAAAGCATAATTTGAGTACTTAAGGAATTTTAAAGTCTTAAGTTTTAAAGTACTCAAAATGTTAGCTTAAATACTTGGTAGGATATAACAAGCTTAAGTACTTAGTAGGTTTTGAAACACTTTAGTACTTAACAATTTTGAAAAAAACTTAAGCTTTAGGGTAAAATTTTTGACAAGCTTAATTAAGAACCTTTTGAAGGGCTAGAGTGTTTTGCAGAATTTTGAAAGCTTAAAAAAAATTTTGAAGCTAGAGTACTTAGCAAAATTTTGAAAGCTTGAGTAGAGAATTTTGGAGTTAGAGTACTTAGCAAAATTTTAAAAGCTTGGAGCTAGAGTACTTAGCAAAAATTTTGAAAGCTTAAAAAAACTTAGCCAAAAAATTTTGAAAGCTTGAAAAAAAACTTAAAGCTAGAAAGCTTGAAAAAAAACTTTGAAGCTAGAGTACTTAGCAAAAAATTCTGAAAGCTACTTAGCAACAATTTTGAAGGCTTGGAGCTAGAGTACTTAGCAAAATTTTAAAAGCTTGGAGCTAGAGTACTTAGCAAAAAATTTTGAAAGCTTGAAGCTAGAGTACTTAGCAAAAGAATTTTGAAGCTAGAAATCTTTTGAGAACTTAAGTACTTCTTCAAAAAGTTTAAGCTTTTTCATAAAGGATAAGTATGTTTTTGAACCTTTTTGAATAAAGGAAAAATTTTGAAATTGAAAAAATAATTTTTCTCTTTTCCTCTCTCTTTCTCTCCCCCTTTGCCATATATCAAAACAGATAATTAAAGCATGAATAACTAAAATAATTTACTGTACTGAACCAGTCAGATTTACACTAAATCAATCAATTGTACTACACTAAATCAATTATACTAAATCAATCAATTATCTCTATAGGGACCTGTCTAACCCAATTAGCTACTTACTGACTGTTATATACAGTAGTTTTTGCTAGGGTTAGTCAAGTTAAGTGTTTCTGTTCAAGTTAGATTTTCTAAGCTTGACACTTAACTTGATTGCTGTATCAGTTGTATTTAGTGCCCCAATTACTGCAGATGCATTGACTTAAAGCATCTTGAATTAAGGCAAAGACCTAAGCATCTCAACCCTTTCTAGGTTATCAATCAAAAGTACCCTAAGGTGCTTGTGAGATGCTGGCTTCTAAGTCTATAGGTGCATGCAGTTCTAAGGTTAGGGCCTAGACTAAGTCCATTTTCGAAAAAAGCCCTAATTTTAAAAAGGGATAGTTTTTAAATAAAAATAACACTAAGTCGAGAAAAAAATGAAAACTGATTTTGAAATTGAGTAAAGCAATTTTTCAAATTCTATTTTAAAACCAATTTTAAGAAAACTTTTAACCTATTCTACAGAACACAATTCTAACTGCCTTTAATTTGATCAACAGAAAATAAAGCAGGTAATCAAGGTTTGAATACAATCAACCAGTCAAACATTCAAACACAAGTCAACCCTACTGAGTAGGGGTAGTCAGATAGTTGCGAGTACAATGCGAAGTAAATCTAAGACGAAGGACCGGGATGATCAGATGGACCCGGCTGCCATGAATCGAATCGTGCCATCATCTCTAAGAATCGTGCATCATCCATCTCTCTATCAGCTCGGCGAGAGTCCATCTGCTCTATATGATATGCCTCGACCTCCTCTCGAAGACTCTGTATCTGTGTCTCCATACGGGTCACTCTCTCGTAGAGTGTCGGTGGAGCGGGCTCGTCTATATGAGCTCGGGCTTCTGCTGCTATGTCTGCGACGTCGTACTCGACTTCCTCGTCCGAATCGATCTGGGGAGCTGCTCTCCGACGTCTCCAGGACAATACCCCGGTACCGGACACCTCTATACCAGCTAGGGCAAAGTTTCTATAGCCTATTTCATCGTAGTCAGTCAAGGCGGCCATCTCTCCCTTGGTAATGTTTCTGCCATGGTGATGTAATATGGATGTGATAATGTGGCAGTAAGGTGTGCGTACTTGCCCTTGTGTGGTAACACTGGAGACGTGTAGGATAGTTTGAAAAATGTGAAGTCCTATATCGATGTCAAGCTGGTGAATCATGGCATACAATAGAAAGGCGTGAAATGGACGCATAGTGGTGACGTCCCTGGTAGATAATGGTAGGATACATCGGACTATGACCCTATATAGGGCGTAGTCCTGTACTTCTAATTCGACAGACTAAAATCGTCTGGCTACGGGTTGCCTAAAGAAATACGAGTGCAATGTATCTAAGGTAATCTCAGAGTAGGGAGCATCAAAGGGAGGCTCCCTAAAAGGGTAACAACAGAAGGTGGACTGCGAGGGTCGTAGTCCTAGAAATCAGTTGAGTAAAGTTGGTGTGATAGTTAGGGGAATACCTTGAACCATGGTGGAGAACACGAGATTATCCTGTCTAATGATATTATTGTAAAATTCTGCACATAAGGAAGTATTGATTGGGTGGGTGCAGAATACAAGATTGTCCAATTGGTAGTGGTTTATGACGTTCATAGCTAGGGGACAGGATTGGGTGAATAATAGTCTATTCAAGTAGCTTGTCTTAATAGGTTTATAGGTGGTACGAGAGAACTTATTACACAATTCTAAGTTGAGAAACCTAGGATCAGGACTAGGTTGAGTACCGGGTTCTGCCTGATTAGGTCGCCGTCTTCTAAGAGAAGGAATGTATACTTAAAGAAATTTGTATTTTAATGAAAAATTGAAAGGAAATTAACAAAAAAAATACCGGTTTGCTTGGGGAGGCATTCTTGAAGATGAGAGCTTGATAGCTTGAGAGCTTGAGAGGATTGGAAGGTAGAAAGTGTAGGAGGAGAAGTGTATTGGGTGTGAAGATAGGAAGGGAAGGGAGCCCCTTTTTATAGGCGGTTTTGGGCGCCCTTCCTCGGGAGGGCGCCTTACCTGGTGAGGGCACCCTTACCAGTGAGGGCGCCTTGAGCAGGCCTGCAGTTACTTTTCGGCAGCTTTCTGCCGTGAAAAGACTGTGGGAGGGCGCCTTGACTGGAGAGGGCGCCTCTAGCCAGAGCTGCAGCTGCCTTTTGGCAGCTTTTGACCAACAAAGGGGTATACCAAGGCGCCCTTAAGCTCCAGGGCGCCCTGGTCAGCGTGCAGTGGCAGAGGCACTTTTTGACCAGCCTTGGGGCGCCCACACGGATTAGGGCGCCCTAACGACTAGCTTTGAGCCCTAAGGGAGTGCATTTGACCAGATTTGACCTGATTTGACCGTGGTTTGACTTATGTTGACCGTGGTTTGACTATGTTGATTGTGGTTAGAATTTTAATGCAACACAGATATTAAAGGAATCATAATTTAGTCTTAATTTGACCGTCTCACCCAAATCTAGGGTCTTCAATCACGTTAACCTTATAGGTTTTGTGAGACAGTTTTTTGATAGTTTTGAAAACTTTTTTTTAAAAAAAATTGATTAATTTTGAAGGATAATTAAATTTTGAAAGTTTAATTAATTAATTTTGAAATTTTTGAAAAGATGTTTTAAATCTATACTTAGCTGAAATTTTGTGTTAGATTCGAATTTGACAAAAATTAATTTGAATTTGAATTTCAAAAATTGGCTTCCAGGTCTTGGCGAGGCACTAGGCCTTCTTTGGCCGAAGCCTTATGGGATCATCCACCCTTTCCTTGACAAAGCCTTTTAAAGAAATTTCATTTTCAAATTATTCTTTGAAAAATTTCTGGTCTAACTAGTTTGGATTTTGGATCGGTAGCTTCGGCTGGTTTCACCAGTCTAAAGAGACCAAGTAAACTTGATCTTATTAGAATTGGTTTCTCCAACGTACTATCATCTCACCTCCACCCAATACTATGTTTTCAAGTTTCAGTTAAGTTTGTTTGGTCCTTAAATTAGCCTAGGTCTAAGCATGGTAATTTGCAGAAATTAAATAAACAGGCAAACAATCAAGCAATTTAAATCAACAATAACAAGTTTACCTAATAATGAAAATAGTTTTCAGTTTGGCTCCCCCTGGACTAAAGCCACGGTGATGGTTAGGCAAGATGTGAATCTTGTCCTTGGGGATCCAATACTGATTTGATCCAGTTGGTTTGTTCAGGCACAGTTTAGGTACCCATGCCTGAATTTTTCCTCTGGACTGATTCAGTACAGACAAATATGATCTTTGTCGGGATTTGGTTCGGTAGCCAAGTCCGGATCGATTTAGAACTGATTTCTATTTTTCAAGGATCATGTCAAGACCCTTGGAACCAGATGTAAATCATTCTAAAGCTGTTCTAAATTCCTTAACCTGAGTTTTCAGGGAGGAGTTCTCCTTTTCAAGTTTTTCAACTTGAGTAGAAGTTCCTTCCTGAACCTTCTCGGTTAAGGGTTTAGAGTCAGCTCCCTCTTTCAGGAGTTTTACTTCCTGTCGGAGGGATTCGACTCGGAGTTTGGCTTTAGCCAAGTCTTGAGAATGAAAAGAAATCAACTCACTTAATTACAATTTATTAAAACCAGTTACCTTTATTTCTCCGTCTTCTGTGAAGGTCAGCTCGTCGTCCTCTTGTTCTAATTCTGACTCGACTTTTTCTGAGGCGGTCAAAGCTAGGAGATTGGACTGGGGTGCCTCTTCTTCTTCTTCTGAGGAAGACTCGTCCCAGGTTGCTTGTAGCGCCTTCTTTCTTCTCATCTTCTTGGACTCTTTGAGATTTGGACACTCTGACTTGTAGTGGCCTTTTTTCTTGCACTCGTAGCAGGTCACGTTAGGCTTGTTCGCGGGTTCAGTTGGTTCGTCCTTTCTTCGGCCGGTTTTCCTTTTGTTGGTTCGGTTCTTCAGCTCCTTGTAGTAGTTTCGAGCGAGCCGGACCAGCTTAGTTTGTTCTCCTTTTTCATCTTCTGAATCTGAGTCGGAGTTAGACTCGGGTTCAGGTTCGGGCTTCTTCTTCGTTGTCTTTTGAGTTTTGCCTGCAAGAAATGCAACACCTCTCTCGACCACATTGGTGTTAGTTTGTTCGTGCAGTTCTAGTTCGGAAAACAACTCATCTAATTTTATTTTAGAAAGATCTCTAGAGACCTTGTATGCATCTACCATTGATGCCCACAAGGTGTTTCTAGGAAAGGCGTTTAGAGTATTCCTTATTAGGTCACGGTTTTCAACCTTGTGACCTATTATGTGAAGACCGTTCATTACCTCCTGGATTCGTGCGTGGAGCTGGGCTGCTGTTTCGTTGTCGGCCATCTTGATAGTGTAGAGTTTATTCAGTAGCAGATCCCTTTGCTGATCCTGGTGTCCGAAGTCCCTTCGTGCAGCTCGATCAGTTTTGTCCATAGCTCTTTTGCACTGTTGAAGGGGCCCACTCGGTTCAGCTCTTCCTTTGTCAGCCCGCATTGTAGGGTTTGCGTTGCTTTTGCGTCAGCTTCTATCTTGCGCTTTAGAGTGTTGTCCCACTCCGAGTAGCTTTGTGGAAGTCCTTCCGCATTTCGGGGGATCTCCAGACCGTACTGGATAATGATCCACATGTCCACCTGAGTTTTTAGGTAGACCTCCATGCGACTTTTCCAGTAGGAAAAGTCTTCTCCACTGAAGAGTGGAGGTCTAGCGGTGCTGAATCCCTCTTGCATAGACATTTGTTCTGTAAATGGAAACTTACAAACAAAGGTGTCCCAAGACTTGGTCTTGGATTAGCAATGCGGGATAAAGATAATTAAAGAAAAAAAATTAATTAAATTCGAAAAAAAAATCCGAAAAAAAATTTCAAACTGGTGGTTGCACCAAGTTTGAAAACCCCGCTCTGATACCACTTGTTGGATCGAGGAGCCCGATAGAGGGGGGGTGAATATCGGAAAACTTTCGGATTTGAATAAGAGTAGGTACGCAGCGGAAATTAAATGAAAGACACAGAGACGCAATCGATTTACTTGGTTCGGAGCCTGTGTCGACTCCTACTCCAAGGCCCACGGTCGTTGACCGTTTACTTTGGGCAATTCTATATTTGGCGCAAATAAGTTACACAATTTGATTTACAAAATTAAATGCAATAGAATATTAAATAAAAAAAATTACGCTCTTCTTTTTACCGACGTCCGGAGTAGGTCGACTCTTTCGGGGCAGCAGGACGTCGTTAGCTCGAGGTGAAGCGTTTCCGGAGCACGGCGTGAGCGTAGAAGAGCGTGGAAGCTTGGGAGCGAAGTTGATGTCGAAGGCTTGGGCGTTGGGTGCTATTTATAGCACCCAGGGGTGCCCTGGACGTCGGGGGCGCCCTGACACGTGTCAAGCGATCCGCAAATCGCTTGGTCAACTTCTATCCCGCTCGAACAGGGATAAAGCTTGACCGTGAGGGCGCCTTGGTCGTAGAGGGCGCCTTCGCTGACTTCTTCCGCGCAGAGATCTCGCTGTGGATAAAGCTTGAGCTTCGCAGGCTTGGGCTGGAGGCGCCTTGGCTGCTGAGGGCGCCTTCGCTGACGAAGGCGCCTTCGCTGCTGAGGGCGCCTTGCCCAGTAAGCAACTGAAGCTCATTTTGCTTCGCTTGGTTCTGGTTCACCTTGAGGGCGCCCTGGACACTCAGGGCGCCTTACTCAGCTGCTGCCTCACTCCTTTGAGGCTCTCTGAGTTGCAGACACACATTCCTTCGGTCCTGCATTCAGGGTTAGTCCAAAACACAATAAAATAATTAATTATTATTTTATACAGCCTTAGCTGTCTTGGTTCTGACTTTGGTCTCCAAAATGGAGCCCTAGGTCGAACCGACGCCTACTGTTCCCTCGACGGGGAACGCGTCCTCACCTACTCCTCTCGGGAGAATTTACCTGACGCCAACCGTTCCTTTGGTTGGACTTTTGCCTGACGGTCCTTTGTCAGGTCTTGTAAACTGGCAGTCCTTCGCCAGTTGCCTAGCAGTCCTTTGCTAGGGCTTGAGACTGGCAGTCCTTCGCCAGTGCCTAGCAGTCCTTCGCTAGGGCTTGAAACTCTGGCATTCCTTCGCCAGTGCCTAGCGGTCCTTTGCTAGGGCTTTCACTGCACACTAGATTAACTTGTTAGAAAACAAGAAAGACTTAACTTTTGACCTATGTTGCCATTATCAAAACACAGGTTTGACTAAGGTGCATTCTGCACCAACAGAATCACTGTCTCAGCTCGGTACACCAGCTGAAAAGGGCTCTGGCTATTCCTTCTCATGGAGTGGTATAGTAGGACCATAAGATACTGGAGAGCTCCTCGACCCAGCTGCCTCCGACGAGATCTAGTTTTATCTTGAGTCCCCTGAGGATTTTACAATTAACGACCTCAGCTTGTCCATTGCCCTGAGGGTACACAACTAATGTAAAGGCTTGACGAATGCCTAGCCCCTCGCACCATTCTTTGAGTTTGCGCCCGGTAAACAACCTTCCATTGTCCGACACCAGCTTGTGGGGGATGGCATATCTGCAGACAATATCCCTCCATAGGATCTTCATTACTATGGACTCCGTGATATGTGCCAAAGGCTCGGCTTCTACCCATTTGAAAAAATAGTCCACGAGGACTAGCAAGACTCTTCTGCTGTGGTCCGATGAGAAAGGGGCCTACAATATCCATTCTCCACTGATCGAATGGGCAGGACACTGTGGAGTCTTGCAGGGGCTCGGTCGGTCAATGGGTCATATGTTGATGTCTCTGGCAGTCTTCGCACCCGGCCACGAACTTGAGAGCGTCAGCCTGTAGAGTTGGCCAAAAATACCCCCCTAAGATAATCTTCCTAGACAGAGACCTTCCCCCAATGTGGCTTCCATAGATGCATTCATGTACCTCCCGCATCACATAGTCAGCTTCTTCTGGCCTGACACATCTGAGGAGTGGTCGGGCAAAGGCTCTCCTGTATAGCTGATCTCCGACCAATGTGAATCTGGCAGCCCGACGGCGGAACAATCGGCTTCCTTGATCCATGTTTGGAGCGTTCCCACTGCGTAGGAACTCCACATATGGATCTCTCCGATCAGCTACGGTGTCGCCTTCCACCTCCTCTCCAATCTGTGCTACCATCTTTTCCAGGGCACTAGGTTCATCTAGCTGCAAGGTCGAGATGGAGCTAGCCAACCTGGCTAGTTCATCGGCCTTGACATTATCTGCCCTGGAGATCTTCTGCAGTATAACCTCCATGAAAGAGGCTTTCAGCTGCTCATAGAGGGCTACATACCTCTGCAGGCGTTCACCCCTGACTTTGAAGTCACCTTTTATTTGTTGTGCCACAAGCTGAGAGTCTGAATATACAATGACCCGAGTAGCTCCCACATGTTTGACTGCTTGCAGGTCTGCTAGGATTGCCTCGTATTCAGCTTCATTGTTGGTGACTTTGAAGTGGAGCCGAATGGATAAATGTAATGTGACCCCTCGGGGGGAGACCATTAACACCCGACTCCGCTGTGCCTACTGTTGGAGGACCCATCCACATAGATCTTTCAGAGTCCTTCGGCCTCAGGCTCTAGAACAGTCTCGAGCATGAAATCCAAGAGAGCTTGTGCCTTGATAGCGGTATGAGGCTGGTACTCAATTTTGTATTCACTTAGCTCTATCGTCCATTTGATCAACCAACCTGAAGCTTTGGGATTGGTGAGGACCCGTGCGAGCAGACTATTGGTGAGAACCACGACGGGATATGCTAAGAAGTATGGCCTTAGCCTCCGGGCCATTAAGACCAGAACATAGGCCAATTTCTCCATCGTAGTGTATCGCGTCTCGGCATCCTTCAGGAGATGTCCGAAGAAGTATATGGGATATTACACCATGCCTTCTTCTTGGACGAGTGCGGAGCCCATCGCTTGTTCGGCTGCAGATACGTAGACGAATAATGTCTCCCCCTCCACTGGCTTGTAGAGGATGGGGAGCTCGGCGAGATATGTCTTCAGATCGGCGAATGCCTTCTCACACTGATCATCCCAGTCGAACTTGGCTGTATTTCTCAGAATTTTGAAGAATGGCAGGGTCCTATCTGCAGACTTAGAGATGAACCTGGACAGATGTTAGGACCGGGTGCATGTTGACAAGGATACGGGTTCGTAAAATTTTAAATTTTTACATGCAACGGAAAAATTAGCATAAAATAATTTCTCAAATTATTTTAACCACGTATCTAGCATGCAACCTTATGATGTGTGGACATGATCATAAATTAAAAACTTGCGGAAAAGTAAACTAATTTACTTAGTACCTCGCGTAACTCGAAGTAAGGGACGAGATCCAACCGTAGCGTCCCTTGGAAGCTCCGCCTCTATTCGCGTCCACGCCGAGTTCTCTTCGGGATGACTTCGCAAAGTCACGAGTTTTGTGCCGACGAGAACTACTAGATTCTCTATTGGCACAACTAGAAGATCAAGAGAGAAAAAAAGGAAACTAACCACCAAGTAACGGAATCTAAATTCCGGGAAGGAAGGAGTTGTGATCCGCTTCTTCTTCTTCTTGGTCGGCTTCTCCTTGGTGATGGTGACTCACGGCAACCTCAAGGGAGGATGAGGGAGCGCCGGCCCTAGCTTGGACAAGGGGCGCCGGCCCTAGCTTGGGAAGGAGAAGGAGAGAAAGAGAATAAGAGAGAGAGGGAGAGAACTAATCTCTTGATTAATCTATTGATTGAAATTCAAGGTTTGCCTTTGGTTCCTTTATATAGTAACCTCTCCCTTGCCAAGTCTCCCTCTTAACAGAATTTTCATAAGAAATTTATCCTATAAATTCTCTTATGAATTATTCTGTTTAAGTCAAGTTTTATTATAACTAACTTTATAATAAAACAAATACTTCTCTCTTTTAATTATAGAATAAAATTTGTATAAAATTTTCTTATCATGGATAAATCAATTCATAATTGATTTTATAAATTAAAATTAAACCAATTCATGGTTCATTTTAATTTTCATAAAAAGAATAAATTTCTATAAATTTCTTTATAAATCTCTTTATATAAATTTCTTTATATATCAATTTATTTATCCATAATTTATAAAACAAATCGTGCTAGATTTATTTTATTAATTAAACCAATTAAATTGGTTTATTCCCCTTTTAATGGTCGGCCAAACCAAGAGGGTGGACACCCTCTTTGGTCGGCCAAACCAAGCCGCTCCCATCGCGAATTAAACTCATTTAATTCGCCCAATAAGCCTTCAAAAGACTTAGCCATTTTTAGCTTCCATTGCGCCTCTGATAAATTCAGATTCGACTTATTTCTCTTGATCGGAAAATCCAATTTTCAACTCATTTTAAATCCCTCGGATTACTCGTAGTGCGTGTGACTAAATAGGCTTTCGATTTATGTTGGTCGTCTATAATCAACTAATTATAGAACGATCATGAGTGGCACCTAGTAGTACATCATGACTCCCAATTAATCGAAAGATCAACGGTTGACCTCAGAAAGAATTCCGAAACCCTTCAGCAGCTCTAATGAATCGTGCCACATTCCCTTCACCATCTTATACCCACTTGGTTCAGGACATGGTCTGTTTGTGTCAGTCCCCACTAGACTGACTACGTCACACCTAGCCCAAGTAGTGTCTTTCTCGTCCTTTGGATTTCTAATTACTCTCATGTATTTAAGAGACTCACACTCTAAACATGATATGCTCTGGCCAGAGGCTTTGAGTAACAATCCGACGATAGGCCTGGGTATACATCTCCTCGCAAGGAGTGGTGAATCCTTTGTAGGCTGTTCAAACATATTCGGGCACTTCGGCTTATACCCAATCATCCTGGGTCCACACCTCCTTGGAGATGCTTGCTTAAGATGTTAAAGTATAAGTCTCCATGACCAAGATGACTTGAACACCGCAAGTCAAAGGAACATCGCACTTAAGCTGCAGTAAGAACTTCATTGACATATTTGTATAGATAACCATATGAAGTTTTACAGCTAGTCACTCCAATGAACTAGTTCCCTTAACTAGCATCCATGTTTATCTCCGGACATCCCAATGTCACCAGCCAGTGAGAATCAGCTGATTAGAGAATACCCATGCTAGTCTCAACAGAATTGATAGTGTCCGTTTTCATCAATTCATCGACTAGGGATACT
>JAGFNQ010003474.1:0-29591 GCA_024364735.1 Boesenbergia rotunda
GGTGATTTTCGGCCAACCGGAGTTAGGCTCACCCGAACCCGACTCCGGCCTTTCGCCCCTCGAGTGTCCTTCCTCCCGGCTTCTCGTCCCTCGGACACCGCGCATGTCCTTCTCGCTCCACCGGCGTACTCTTCCGCAGATTTCGTGTCCCTTGGATTGTACCGAGCCCGTCGGCTCACTTCCCCGCACAATCCTTCTCGTCCGCTACATCTTACGCTCGACTTCCTCCGTACCTAAGCTCCTGCACACTTAGCAGAGGGATTAAACATACCAGGACCTAACTTAACCTGATTGATCACATCAAAACTTACCGGGGCACCAACAACTTGCGTTGATGGTTTCGTACCAAGAAGAAGAGAGCATCGATGAAGGGGGAGCCACGTCAGAAGATAGCATCGATGAAGGGGGAGTTTCAGACTTCAAAAGAGATATGATAAGTGAGATATGTTTTCTACCTCTTGATCAACTCTATTCAGGTATAAAGGCTATGATAAAGTCCATATGTAAACTAAAAAATAAAAATACAGACTTGAAAAAATAACTAGCATCTGCATGCCCAATAGAAATGTTTGACAAATTGAGATTAGCAAATGAAAATTGAAAGGCACAAATCAAGAAATTGGAAAGTACTTATAGAAATTTAAATTTTTATCAAAATTCAAATTTTCAATATTCTACAAAACTTAATTGGTATTATAAATATCACAAAGGTCAAATTGTCAAAATTCCTAGGACCTACATTCCATCTAGATTTTTTATTAATCTTGTTGGTAGGAATTTATTTTGGATCCCAAAATCTATATTGAATTGTTTGATGTTATTACTTATTTGTCATTTATTTTTTCATGCCTTTTCTTGTTAATTTTTTTTAATAAGAGTTATAGAAAATTTAATTTAATATTTTTTGATGATAAACCCTGCTATGTACTATCTATAATTTTTTCAGAATTTTTAATATTTAAATAGATTTATTATGATTTTTTATTCAAAAATATATTTTTATATTTAAAAAATTAATTTCATCAAATATGATTTTTCAGAATCTTTGGAGTATATTTTGAACATTACAAAAAAAATAAATTTATTTGAGGTTGAAATTAAATTTAAAAATTATCTACTTTAAATTTTGTGTTTCAAAATTATTTTCATAAAGTTAATAAAGTTATTTTAGTTTGACATTTTTTCAAAAAATAAGTCTGGAAAAATTTTAACTAAGATAAAATTTTGATTAATTTTTCGAGAAAAAATAAATTTTTTAAAATTATTTTTCCAAAATTAAACTTTGCATTTTAAATTTTTTTTCATGCAAAAGTTGTAAAATTGGATTTTCTATAAACTAATTATTATGTTAGAAAAGTAGTCAAAGGAAAATTTTGGATGTCGAAATATTTTTTTATAAATTTTTATAAGTGTTATTATTTCCCTTAACATGTTTTAAAGTTTTGATGTGATCAAAGGGGGAGAAATATGATTAAGTTAAGAGGGACGGGTTAATTTTAAAATTTAAAATTTCTTGTGCTTTCAAAGACACATATTTATTCTTGTTCTTTTTATGTTCATTTGTTTTCCCTAACTTAACTCAAGTTGTACATATCAAAAAGAGGGAGATTATAAGTACCCCGGGTGAGTTCTGTTGTGGTCAACCCAGTCAAGTTAGGTGTTGTTGTGTTTTAATCTCTATGTCTAAGTGTGCAAGAGCTTAGAAGCATAGGAAGTCGAGCTGAAGACACAACGTTTGAGAAGGATGGCATGGGAAGGGAGTCGACGGGCTCGATGGATCCGAGGGACGTAGAGGTCTGCGTAAGAGTACGCCGGTGAAGCGAGAAGGACGTGCACGATGTCTGAGGGAAGAGAAGCTAGGCGGGAGCACGTTCGAGGAGAAGACCGGAGGAGGGTTCGAGTGAACCCAACTTTGGAAGGCCTGGAAATCACCCAAGAAGACCCGTTGGAGTACGGTCAGCATAAAGCTGACCAAAAGCCACTCGGGCGCCCGAGAATGAGGGCGCCCCTATGGACTCGGGCGCCTCTATTCCCGGGCGCCCTAGTGCATACAGTCACCCGAGAAGTAATTTTATCCACGACTCAGCCATTTGTGAATGTTGCAATGCGGATAATCTTCCAGGCCACGTGTCAGGCGCCTCCAAGCACTCGGCCACCCATAATGCCACGTAGCATTTGGATAGAGTTGACCGGGGCTATAAATAGGCTCCAAAGCTCAGTTCCAAATCAACAATCACTATAAACAAATTTCTTTTTATGTTTTCCATTATTTTCTGAGCTTTTCGTTATGTAAGAGGCTTCTCCACTCGAAAGAGTTATTCAAGAGAATGGAGCTACATTTTGCCTTGGATTAGCAACCTTCCTGGTTGCAAATCAAATAATTACCTAGCCTTTTTCTTTTTTAGTGTTATTTCATTTTGATGTTATTATTTTTATTGTGAACTAACTTCCATCTTTGTTGAGCAAGAACAAAAAATAAGTTTTTTTTGCAAGGGCAATTCACCCTGCTCTCTTGCCGACCGCATGATCACCTACAAAAAATATTTCTTTTCCTCCAATCGTATTTATTGACTCTAACATTGTACTTGTTGATATCGTCTAAACCATCCTGATATACTAGTAGAAATCTATAAATAACAATTTCATTAAACATTTCTTCACCTGACCTCAATTGACATATGTCATCATAACATCGTTCTGAGAAATGATGTTCGACCTTCATATTCAATAATCTTGCAGTAGTAGATAATTGAGAATGACCAGAAGGAATACCTTCTCATACTTCTCTTTCACTAGCCTTCAGCATGTCATACATTTTTTGAACTTTAGGCGTAGGTATTTGATCTACATTTGATAGATCAAATGCATTCATTGCATCGTAAACCATTGATTGTATTGCATCAGCAGGCCTATATGATGCTTCTGGACCAATTGGGTTGGATAATGAAGCGATAGAAGGTCCAACGGGTTCAAATACATACGACTCTCCGTGACAATACCAGTTGTAATAATCTGGAACAAGCTCATACATACATATATGTGTTTTCACTGTATCCTCATCACGGAAAGTTTTATTTCTACATCTGTACTGATTACATGGACACTTTAACTCAGCGCCATTCAAACACTGAGGATGACACATTGCAAAGTTCACAAAATCTTCAACCCTAGCAAAAAGTTCTTCGCAGATAAATCTATTATCTAACCTATTATACATTCATGCCTTGTTTATATACATTGTATCCTAATAACAATAAAATATTCAATATGGATACTCATGCAAACATTTATAACTACTTTAATAAATATACATAACTAATCAATGTCATATATTAAAAAGATTCAGCATAACTACTTTAACAAATAACAACATAGATAAACTAACTTGCAATTTAATTTGTCAACCACAAATAACAATCTAAATTATCCAAATTTGTTTCCGATTAATCAAACACAAATTAGTATCCTAAATTTGGATAATTAAGGACACTAATTATCCTAATTAAGGATACTAATCAATGTCCTATTATCAAACACTATACCGGAGGTGGCTGCGTGCGACCGCAGTATGCCTCGCATGCTTGTAGGAGGCCCCGCACAGCCGTAGGCGGCAACTGCGGCCGCTGGCGCCGCTGCGGGGCGCAACTGCAAGAGGCAACGCACGGCCGCATGCGGCAGTTACGGCCGAGCGTGGCCGCAAGAATGGAAGAAAACACACCCGATTTGCATACCTGTGATTGGAGGAGGAGATCGTCGAAGGAGGCCACGTCGGACGATGCAAACGCCAAAGGAGAAGGAGAACACACGTGCACGACCGGGGAAAAAACCCTAGCCAAAATAAATCCTAAAAATAGCAATGGACAAGTCAACCGTCACTAGCTACTTTCAGGGATTTGGCAAGGAAACCCTAAAATAGCGACGGATGTTTTTAATCCGTCGCTATTTAGAAAATTTTTTGTAGTGTATAAAGAATAATAAGAGCGAATTTCTAACTTTTATTAACTGTTATGAAAAATACATCTATAGAATATAGAGACGGCAACAAGAGGAGCGATTTTGTAACCGTTTGTAAAAGTGTAGCAGTTATAAACTGCTCATGAAAGTAAAAAAAAACACTCCTATACGCGTTTTTTTAGTATAGGTGAAGTCAGTTATATGAATCCTTCTACACCATTAGGTTATATCCTTTAGTATATCATTATTTATATTTAAATAAATTTTATATTATTTTATTGTTACTAACCAAGTATTTTTTTTGTCATCCTCTTTATCATTTGATGTACATATTTGTTATAGTTTCACATCGTCTGATTGAAACTGTAGATTCTAATGCATGATAAAGAACCAATCTGAGAAATTGTAAACGGAAAATACTTACAGCGATATTCGTAAATCCCCTCATGTTCTTCGCTCTTGTCGTCGGAAGTGCGATCACGCAATCGGAAAGCTCTTCCACTCTCGTATTCACGAACCAAATTCCTCTCACACTCTGGATGTTCCTCTGCTAGATTTCCTCCAATGATCCTCTCTTGGACGCACCCCCTCCCCTTTTATGGCAAAGGGTGGGGGGGGGGAGTAGGTTTTCCCACGTCTCCACTTCCTACAGAAACATATATTGATTGTTTATGTATATGTCTGCATCCTCTAAAATGTGTCCCAGAATTTTCCATCAATAGGTATAACTTTAACTTTCTCTCTAATATTTTCATTTCTTATCTTGTCCATTCTTGTATATGTGCACTTTCATCTTAACATCCTTATCTTTGAAACTCTCATCTTTTGTTTATGTGCACAAGTCATAGTTCAACATTCAACTTCATATAACATAGCAGGTCTAATCTTTATAAAATTTTCTTTTAAGTCTTAGAGGTACTTTATGGTCATCAAAAATATCTAATGTTTTTTTCTATTTCAATCATCCCACTTGTATTATTTAATTTGACGTGGCTCAAAATCATCATTTTTGGAGTTAATGGCCAGTACAATCAAGCAATTGGTGTTAATGAAGAATATTATAATTAATGTCAGCTAAGATTACTTAAACAACTGAACGATTTCTTGATCATGCCCATGATCACCGTAGGTAACTCTCCACCTCTAGGGTTGTCAATGAGACCAACCAAGCAAAGCTTTGAGTTGTTAAAAGGATAAGGTAGTTGAGTCGAGTTAAATTGAACCCTTAATGAATCAACATGTTGAAATAGTTGTTCAAATTTAGTTTGATTTTTTTTATATAAATTTGAGTTTGATTTAAATTTAATTTAAATTTAGTTAATTTAAATATTATTGAACTTTAAATTCAAGCTTGTTTGATTTTTTAACATTTTTAATATTATTTAATTGATTAGTAATGTGATATTGCAAGTTTGCTAGTTAGTTCTAAAGCCTTTTTATCTATTTACAAATACGATAAAAAAATTTATTGAATTCGTAATTTTTTTTATTAACGTTTTATATAGAGAGAGGATAATTTATTGAATTCATAATTTTTTTTATTAACGTTTTATATAGAGAGAGGATATTAGATGTCTGCTAAAACTAAGATTTCAATCTTTAAATGTCTAAAAAATTAAAAAGGTATCTTACCACTCTACCATTATCCGAGATGGTAAAAAATCATTCATTTGTCTTAGCGCCTCGGTCAATTCGTCCCAGGACTAGAAGAGGTAAATCACGAAATTAACTAGCTCAGATGTTAAGACTAACTGTCACGCTCCCAGAGGCCCAGGCTCGCTCGAAAATCGGGCAACACCTCCCTTGTACGGCGGACAATCTGAAACCTTTATACATACACACACCTCAACCATAATAATATAGCTCAGCCACACTCGGCTGGCGTTCACACCAACACAACCACGCAATTAAATAATATCACTGACAAATAATAAACATAATAAATATAATCTCCATAGCTAAGCGCAACAAACCAAAATCCAGCGGAAATAAATAAGTACATGTTCGAAGGAAAAACCATATACCATCCAAAACGATAATAAAACCAAAACAACACTAATGTTATAAAATGACTACGAGTGTACGAAAAACCAATAAAACTAATACTCAAACTGAAAGACTGACAGCTGGATCCTCTCCTGGCGACACGAGACACAGCTATCGACTACCTGAAACAAAAAGGAAAACGAGTGGTGGTGAGTTCCGGGTGGAACTCTGCGGGTATAAGAGTAGATAAATGTATTGTATATAAAAGGGTAAAACAAGCATAAAGATAGTTAAAGGGTATACAGTCTCCGGAATTATGAGCATAAACAAAATGCATTTATACAAATAAAACATACCTGAAAACCATGTAACAAGTAGGGACAAGATCAGAAATCCCCCTACTACCTCAATAAACTGCTAATACTGCTGAACAGATCTACATCATATAATGAATGCAAATCATATCCGTATATGCATGTCAGTCAAATGCAACAATCATAGCTCAATCAAATGCAACAAACACAAACAAATGCAAATGCATAATATGCACATGATGTCATGACCTGCACCTGTACACACACCAACCACCATTAGGTTGAGTGGACAAGATACAAGCGCCAAATACCTGGGGCTATGCAAATATACGACGACAACCGCGGCCCTGATATGAAAAGTCAAAATACTTGTGGCTTAAAATCCCAAAATACCTGTGAGAACTCCAAATACCTGGGGAGTATTAACTGTTTGCACACAACTCCGACCAAGCGTGGCACAACAGGAAAATATACCCGACGACCCGTCTCAACCACCAAGGAGCCCACGATCGTCGGCCTGAATGCTATGATGCATGTCACTAATATCCGCCTCCTCAATTAAATCCAAAACCATACGAAAACAGAAAACACCAATAACACCAAAATAAGAAAACATACGAAAAGCACAATCAGCACCAAAGTAAATAAACATGCACTAATCTACTGGGTAGGGTTATCTAATGTCAATCAAACCCTAGATAGGTCAAATGATTATTCTATAGTACACGCGGTACTCTTAGATCAGAAGTCAAATGATGAGACTGTATAACTGAACAATTTGGAATTATCACTCAAGGGTCAAGCACGAATAAGTATCAAGCAGAAAAACAAGGCAAATAGATTTAAGATAAAGCAAACCTACTCAGGAAGTAAAACGACCATGCATTTAAGGTAAACGAAACTACAAGAATCAAGGGAGAAGTACCCGCCTTCAATATAACGTGTATCCGAAAGCTCCAGACCAAGTAATCCGAAATCAATTAGTGTCCTATAACAACATATATAATTTAGCTAATTATATATGCAACCAAACGCTAAATCAAATCCTAAAACCAATTTAACTGAACCCTGTTTCGATCATTAATTAATAACTTGGTTAACTAATTGATCATCTTATAAACCCAATGGATTCGAAAACCCTTAATTTACCCAACCAAAATGGCATAAACTCCTCTATGAACTCACGGCAAAACACGGCCAAAGACCTAGCCAACACACACCCAAACAAAGACAGCAAACATCTAACTTATCTACCACCACTCACCCAAACAGAGGAAAGGAAAAACCCTACAGGAACCAAATTGCAACTCACGGCGAAACCAACTAAGCGTAGCGCAGAAATAATTCCAATCCAAATCTAACACACAAGATCGATCGAGACATACCAAAACAAACCCGAGCAGTAGGAATTCTACAGAGCAACCTAAATTCCCAAAACCGATTGCTATGAAGACGATTCAAGAGTTCCTATCAAAATCAAGAAATTCCATTCTATATAACCACAACGAGAGCCTTACCTAGCAGAGCAATGGCCAGAGATGGAGATCGCGATTGGAAACCCGACAGTGCCCTCTCGTAATGGTGCTGCGGCGTCGCCGAACGGCCTCAGCGATCGGCGTTGGCTTCAGCTCGCTCGTGCGGTCGGGGATTGCGTCGGAGGAAACCTACGTTTGGCGACCACAAGAGAGAAGGCGTTGCACGAGAAGGAGTGGTTACGGCTCCGGCGATCAGCCCGGAGACGAGATGAGAGAAGAGACGGGGAAGTCGGCGTGTTTAGGGCTTGGCAAGAGGAGGGGAGGTGCGGCGGAGAAGGAGATCGACGCCGGCGGTGGTGGGAAGCGGCGATCCGCGTGCACGAAGAGAAGGGAAGAAAGGATCAACGACTTTAGGGCTTGGGCATGGGGAAAAACTCGACGATGAGTTGAGGCGTATATATATATATATATATATATATATATATATATATATATATATATATATATATATATATATATAAAAAAGATAATTTCGAAAATAAATTTTTTCCTTAAATAAATCATAACTAACCAATTTTAAGCCCAATCAATCCCGCAACAATTTCCAAAAATTTCAACAAATTATACCAAATTTTTTCCTCTGATTGTTTTCAATCTCCAACTCCTATTTATGGTGTTTGTATATAAATTTATATATATTCTTTTATATATATATTTATTCTATACATTTATTTATTATTGTTATTATTATTTTTACCCGTATTTTACACTAACACGTGAAAAAGACAAATATACTAACTTTACCAAAACTAACTCTTTGTATACAGAACATTATAGCCTTATCCATCTCATACTTATAAACACTAAGGTATGTTAGTATAAAGTCTCTCTCAAATTGCTATCCTTACTGCGCCTTAGTAATTTAAGCATTGGAGACCTTATCAAAAATAACTTCAGCTCTCAACATTCACTTCAACATCTACCATGGCAACTGATTTCCAATGGCATCACACTAGATTTATGATTTGATTTTTATAACTATACATATAACAAAACTTTCCAGGAGATAAACGTATTGGAGTGCTTATTGGAACTAGCTAGTAACTTCTCCAACTTTTAATTTTTCCTAAAGAATAATTTTTTGGATTAGAATTCATTATAATTCCCAAAACGCAAATTAGACTGCAATTAATTCTTGACTAATGTTGTTAGTGAACTTTACAGAGAAGTTGGACCATAAGTTACATATGGTTACTAACTATTACGAGAGCAAACAAAAGGAATGCCAAGTGACGAAATTTGTTCAAAAAAGAACGCTAACTGCTGCAAATTAGAGATAATGCACATGGCATTAGCACATCGACATCTTTTCTATCTCTTCCAGTAGGTATTTTGACTCCGCCGAACAATCCACTGGAGCTTGAGCTCTGACCGTTATCCTCTGCCTCTTCTCGTGCATGTACTCAGTATGCACAACACTGACCCGGAACAAGTGTGGAACCCATGTTGCTTCCTTCAGCTTGAGCTGATACTTTTCGTCTCCTTCCTACAAGATCAACAGCTTCACTTTTCAAACAATCCAGGACAACAAGTAGCAAACAAAAGAATGTGAGTTTTAGGAGCCATAATTTTTTTTACCTCTGTTCTTATTCTATTAAGCTCATCAGCCGAGCACCCAACTATTTTCTCAGCTTGCTCATTGAAAACTGAAACCCAGGCTTCACCCGAAGGATCTGTGACCTTAACCACCATTATGTATCTGAAAAGACAAAATTGAAGTTTTTAACACCATTGTTTCTTGATTATTCCAAAAAGAAAGGAGCAGCTATGTGCTGTGTATTTACAGTTAGTTTGTTTACCTTAAAGAGCTCTCGTCGTCATTTTTCTGGCAGGATTCACACCAATATCCAGAACCAACAGCTTCTGTAACCTTCTTGTTGCAAGTATTGCATGCTCGATACCACATTGTCTGGTCTGGCTTAATGAAGCTCACATAGACATTTATGCTGAAGAAGGCAGGCTGTTCACAAAGTAGTCTGTGAGAACTTGAAAGTGCTATACCTACAGTTAGGTTTTCGTTGACAATTCGTGAATTTATACCTTATCTTGACCAAGACTTTGATTCTCAGTTATATGAGAAAGGAAAACTCTATCAGAATACATTGACCTCGACCCATTTTTGGTGGAAGAGACCATGCTTGATCCAACAGATGCCATTGAAGCCCCTTTCCCTTCTGAATCATACCTGCAAGGTAAAATAGGAAGGAAGAGTATTTAGAATAGTGGAAAATAGCTAAAAAAATATGTTAAAGACAATTTGACAGCTAACAATCTTACCAAGACTTCAGCTTCTTTGCTTCAGGTGAATCTGGGTTTATTGTCACTGTACTTCTACTTAAAGTTGACAGAGATACACCTATTATTGGAATACAAAAGTTTTCCATAGTAAGATAAGTGCATGTTTTATGATGATTCATTTATTAAAGCCTACATCAAAACTACATATGAGCAAATCATGCCTTGAAAATCTCCTACTCGGAGGCATTTTATGGCTACAACTGGTGAGGTATGAACCATATCTAGCAATTGCTGACCAACATCTGTAGCAAGATCATTCCACAAGGAGACGGTAACAGTTTTGTTCCTGTAACATAGACAAATACAAGATGAATCGTGTAACCAACATGTGTATCTAGTAATTGAAGTGTCTAGCAAGGACAAAAAAGTGACGGAAATAGATTACGTGTCATCCGCAATAATAAAATCCCGTTTTGGAATCAAATCATTGTTGCTTTTCCTCCGGATACTCATAGTTGATGAAACATTCTGAACAACACCTATCAAATCTTCACCCCAAATAGAAGAGTTGAGAAAGAAAGCTTAAAATACTATCAATATAATACAAAAATAGCCAGAATTAGCTTTACCTATGAGCTCCCTCCCATTCACATATGACCCCAATTGATCAATCTTTACAAAATTGTATTTAGTTTCAGGGATATAAGTTTCCCCCTCTACCTCTTCAACTATGGAGTTCTCATTTAGATTCATCTCATAGTCATTATTCACGGTTGTGAACTGCTTGTTTGCAACTCTGAGAAACCCTTTGGATATGTAATATACTTTTCCCAACTCAAACTTCGGATAGAATTTAGTTGCCGCTTCGTTAAACATTGTAGCCTGAATTTGAGTACCCTGATCAACATTTTGAACAATTGATCAGCAATATTGCATCTTGAATTACGTCAAGAGTAGGACACATTTATGCAATTATATAAAAGAAGACTTACATCTTCATCTGTCAATTCTACATTAAAAACCTGGCCTTCTCCTTTAGCATTCCTGTATGTTCTCAAATTTCCTTTATTGGTGAGTCGAACCTTTATGGTCCAATTACCTTGGTAAGGATTTAAGGAAACAAGAGGATGCACTCTTCTTGATATTGCAAGACGTGCAGCAGGAGCAGCACTGCAAATGTAGCAGCATTACTATTGTAAGGTAAAAAATCTATTAGAAAAAGAAAGACAAGATCATAAAAGAAAACTATAATGAACAAATTCTTCTAAAAAAATGACCAGTATATGATGGAAGCCGAAATTGCACAATTGTATTGACGACAGATTGGAAAAGGCCACTTACTTGCCATGCTGTTCCTGCACAATCTGGGTTGCAGATTTTGGCACAGTAGATTGTCTAGGCTTCAATACTATAGCAGGCTCATTTATTTTCACATCATCGTTGACAAGTTCCTCATCCTTCGGCTTAAAAGCCAATTCGAGCTTTTCTTTCTTCACGTCACTTTTAATTTCCAACTCAAGAGCAGGAGAAACTACTTCACACTTTGTCACTATTAAAGCCCTGAAAGAGGATGAATGAAGTAAATGGCCTGGCATCAGTGTGAGCCATATTGAAAGAGTCAAAGTCGTGATCATTTATGTATTTACTTTTCAGGTTGATTAGGAATGGAGTTGCAGGTATAATCCACAATACGAATGAGACCAAGGTTTTGCAATTTTCCAGATTGGATTTCTGTAGATAAATAAGTTGGAAGCATTGCTTTTAGCTTCTTCTCCCCATCACTAGCCATAAATCTGTCGTCAAGTATATTATTAGCTTCAAAACTTAACATTTACTTTAAGTCACACATAAGAATATCAATTCAACAAGATTCAATAATATATACGCTCAAGAAAAGTTGAGCATCATAGTACAATAATCGAATGAGTTTTGGAAATGTATTAATTAGTGCAAAAAGGAACACATAGTTGTACATGCAGAATCATCCAATATAAAGATAGCATAGTACAATCTTCTTGCATCCCAAGATTATTTTCCTTCATTATTTGACAATCTGTCTTTCCCTCTGAATCCCAAATATTAGAATTGGCAAGTTCAATAAGAACAGTAAAATAAAATTAAACAAATAAAACTTAATGGCTTATACTTGCATCAGCGGTTCAAGCTCAAAACAAATAAATAGCATCTAGGCGGTGCTAAATAAGTTAATCCTAAACCAAAGGGAGGAGCTAAGCGAAATCATTCCTATGGTTTTAAGCAGTCATTCAGCAATTCTAGGGAGCAACAGGTTGGTGTACTTTGTTACTGCAAAAATAATTTTCGCGCACAATCCAACAATTCTAACTCAAGAATACATGGGCAGATAAATTGTCAAACTTCAACAAGAAAAAATTGAAACGACATTAAATCCCCTAGGTTGAACCATTGCAGCTCTAAAGATGTAATTCACGAGACAAGTCAAATCTCATTGCGCAGATCCAGCCAATGTTATGCACGACTAAACTAATTACTCCATGCATAAAACTCGACAGAGAGGAATAAGTTAGCAAAAAATGAGGCGAAAAAGATGCGATCTGATTAGATGCAAAGAGAGAAGGATGTTTACGTGAAACGCGTGCTGCTGGTTCCGATGGGCTTCAGATCGAGAACCTGGACGACGATCTCCGGCACGTCGGAGGGCGATTCAGGAGAAGGATTCGAGAGGATCATCGAGACGGCTCCTGGAGTCACACATCTGGCCATTTCTAGAAAGATCCGACGCCGAGAAAAGAGAAGCAGAAGGTAAGAGGCGACGAGAGGGAATGAAGTGAGGAACCTTCTGTAACCTATTCTTAAGGAGCCATGGGAAATGGCGGGAACCTTTTGGTGGCAAACTCGACGATTCGCGCCCATGACCGCCAACACAATATTACTTATATGTTTTTATTTTAAAATTAAATATAAATGTTTAATAGTTGAATCGAATAAATCTTATATTAATAGCCATAATATAAAGTGTCTGAGTCATCCTTTAATCGATTATAATAATTATTTTCTTATCTCATTTTTAAAATTTGGAATATATTAATTTCTTTTATCTCTTAGCTAATGTTTTGGCATTTGGAATGTCTGTTACGAGATTTAAAACAAATGCATTATTTACATAGATAATTATAAGAGTCAAAAAAAAAAAAAAAAAAAAAAAAAATTAGTTGTGAATATCTATAAGAGTAATGATTGGGAGAGTGAATTTGGGAGAGTGAATGGGATAGTGAATGACGTGTAGCTAATGTGTACATGTTCGATCATCGATCGGACACCACCGATGACCTCTAATTGCCGTCCCGAATCAAACTATGTCTTGGGGGATCGTGAACCCGGCAGGGTCGCCGATAATTGAGATCTCGCCGGATTGACGGTGAATGCGACGAGATCATAATTGCGGCGATTCTCGATGAGTTCACCGATCTTCTTAGGACATAGTTTGATTCGGGACGTTGATCAGAGGCCGCCGGTAGTGTCCGATTGACGATCGGACGTGGATATTCATGGGGAAAAAATATCTGTATGATTTTTGACTTTATTAAAAAGTATCTTATATCTAATATTTTATATTATTTATTTATTAGTTGTATATTCTTTTTTTTAAACAAAATGTTAGTATAATTTAAACATCGATTGCGAGTTTATCGAAATTTAAAAAAAATTGCAAGAGACAATTAGATATCATGCTCTAATCAACCGGTGACCCCACAGTACCCTCAAGCGAAGACTTCTAACGTTCTTTTAGCGGCAATTTACTAAAGGACGTACCTAAATATTAGTATTTATCAAAAGGCATACCATAGTTTCAATGTTACCAAAGGGCGCACATATTTTAATAAACTTTCTCTTATACCCCTACCATCAAGTACTACATGCATCTCTCTTTCTCTTTCTCTTTCTCTTTCTCTTTGTCAGTAACGAATTTCGAGACGGACCATAAAGAGATATTCCTTTATATTTTGATTTTTATATTATGGAACCTTTCTCAAAATAAAAAAAATATTGAAATTAATTAAAATATTTTTATTAAATTAAACTAAAAGAACATATCAGACCCACGTTGGGCCTGAAATGGTTCCATTTCAGGCCCAACGTGGAGATGAAATGTTTCCATTTTAGGCCCAACGTGCCCAATATTAAGAGTCTTTTTTCGATTCTTTGTTATTACATTTTAACACCTCGGAGAAGTCCAAATAAACAATGGATAGCAAATTTGAACTCCTTGTAACCTCAGAAATCCATAGGAACTGAAATTTTTACAATCGGAGATCTCTAGGTCAATCAGTGGTCTTTTAGGGTCATTAGGGCTGAAATGGAAATATTTCAGCCCCACGTTGGGCCTGAAATGATTCCATTTCAGGCCCACGTTGGGCTTGAAATGATTCCATTTCAGGCCCAACGTGGGGCTGAAATGGAATCATTTCAGGCCCAACGTGG
The DNA here is from genome assembly GCA_024364735.1 of Boesenbergia rotunda. NCBI lineage: Eukaryota > Viridiplantae > Streptophyta > Magnoliopsida > Zingiberales > Zingiberaceae > Boesenbergia > Boesenbergia rotunda. The sequence goes on from JAGFNQ010003474.1 coordinate 14,489, forward strand.
GGCTTAAATGGAATCATTTCAGGTCCAACGTGAGGCTGAAATGTTTCCATTTCAGGCCCAACGTGCCCAATATTAAGAGTCTTTTTTCGATTCTTTGTTATTACATTTTAACACCTCGGAGAAGTCCAAATAAACAATAGATAGCAAATTTGAACTCCTTGTAATCTCAGAAATCCACAGGAACTGAAATTTTTACAATCGGAGCTCTCTAGGTCAATCAGTGGCCTTTTAGGGTCATTGGGGCTGAAATGTTTCATTTCAGCCCCAATGACCCTAAAAGGCCACTGATTGACCTAGAGAGCTCCGATTGTAAAAATTTCAGTTCCTGTGGATTTCTGAGATTACAAGGAGTTCAAATTTGCTACCCATTGTTTATTTGGACTTCTCCGAGGTGTTAAAATGTAATAATGAAGAACCGAGAAAACACCTTTATTATTGGGCCTGAAATGGGCACGTTGGGCCTGAAATGGAAACATTTCAGCCCCACGTTGGGCCTGAAATGGAATCATTTCAGGCCCAACGTGGGCCTGAAATAGTTCCATTTCAGGCCCAATGACCCTAAAAGGCCTAATGTGTCAAAATCCACTGATTGACCTACAGAGCTTCGATTGTAAAAATTTCAGTTCCTGTGGATTTCTGAGGTTACAAGGAGTTCAAATTTACTATTCATTATTTATTTGGACTTCTCTGAGGTGTTAAAATGTAATAATGAAGAACCGAGAAGAAATCACACATTAGGCCTTTTAGGGTCATTGGGCCTGAAATGGTTGGACACCTATTACATTGGTGATATCTAATATATAGATGTTTGGACACCTAAAACATCATCTCCTACCTCTGACCTCTCTATTCATATGGAATTTTCAGAAATCCAGATATGTGAGGTCCATCAGTGGGTTTTGGTCAAAACTCACTGATATTTCTAAACTACTCCTATTTGATTGGTGATATCTAATATATATATATGTTTGGACACCTAAAACATCATCTCCTACCTTTACCCTCTCTATTCATATGGAGTTTTCAGAAATCCAGATATGGGAGGTCCATCAGTGAGTTTTGACCAAAACTCACTGATATTTCTAAACTACTCCTTTTTGATTGGTGATATCTAATATATAGATGGTTGACACCTAAAACATTATCTCCTACCTCTAACCTCTCTATTCATATGGAGTTTTCAGAAATCCAGATATGGGAGGTCCATCAGTGGGTTTTGAGCAAAACCCACTGATAGAACTAAATTAGACCTATAGCTTTGGAAAAAATAAAAATTTTAGGTTATGGACACCTAAAATACTTTCTCCAACCTCATCCCTAAATTTTTAGCTGGGAGTTTCAGAAATCCAGATATGGGAGGTCCATCAGTGGGTTTTGAGCAAAACCCACTGATGGAATTAAACTAGACCTATAGCTTTGGAAAAAATAAAAATTTTAGGTTATGGACACCTAAAATACTTTCTCCAACCTCATCCCTAAATTTTTAGCTGGGAGTTTCAGAAATCCAGATATGGGAGGTCCATCAGTGGGTTTTGAGCAAAACCCACTGATGGAACTAAACTAGACCTATAGCTTTGGAAAAAATAAAAATTTTAGGTTATGGACACCTAAAATATTTTCTCCAACCTCAACAATAACTTTTTAGCTGGGGGTTTCAGAAATCCAAATATGGGAGGTCCATTAGTGGGTTTTGAGCAAAACTCACTGATGGAACTAAACTAGACCTATAGCTTTGGAAAAAATAAAAATTTGAGGTTATGGACACCTAAAATACTTTCTCCAACCTCATCCCTAACATTTTAGCTGGGGGTTTCAGAAATCCAGATATGGGAGGTCCATCAGTGGGTTTTGAGCAAAACCCACTGATGGAACTAAACTAGACCTATAGCTTTGGAAAAATAAAAATTTGAGGTTATGGACACCTAAAATACTTTCTCCAACCTCATCCCTAAATTTTTAGCTGGGAGTTTCAGAAATCCAGATATGGGAGGTCCATCAGTGGGTTTTGAGCAAAACCCACTGATGGAACTAAACTAGACCTATAGCTTTGGAAAAAATAAAAATTTGATGTTATGGACACCTAAAATACTTTCTCCAACCTCATCCCTAACTTTTTAGCTAGGGATTTCAGAAATCCAGATATGGGAGGTCCATCAGTGGGTTTTGAGCAAAATCCACTGATGGAACTAAACTAGACCTATAGCTTTCAAAACCCACTGATGGACATCCCATATCTGGATTTCTGAAAACTCCATATGAATAGAGAGGGTAGAGGTAGGAGATGATGTTTTAGGTGTCCAAACATATATATATTAGATATCACCAATCAAATAGGAGTAGTTTAGAAATATCAGTGGGTTTTGACCAAAACCCACTAATAGACCTACCATATCTGGATTTCTGAAAACTCCATATGAATAGAGAGATTAGAGGTAGGAGATGATGTTTTAGGTGTCCAACCATCTATATATTAGATATCACCAATCAAAAAGGAGTAGTTTAGAAATATCAGTGAGTTTTGGTCAAAACTCACTGATGGACCTCCCATATCTGGATTTCTGAAAACTCAATATGAATAGAGAGGGTAAAGGTAGGAGATGATGTTTTAGGTGTCCAACCATCTGTATATTAGATATCACCAATCAAAAAGGAGTAGTTTAGAAATATCAGTGAGTTTTGGTCAAAACTCACTGATGGACCTCCCATATCTGGATTTCTGAAAACTCCATATGAATAGAGAGGGTAAAGGTAGGAGATGATGTTTTAGGTGTCCAAACATATATATATTAGATATCACCAATCAAATAGGAGTAGTTTAGAAATATCAGTGAGTTTTGACCAAAACCCACTGATGGACCTCCCATATCTGGATTTCTGAAAATTCCATATGAATAGAGAGGTCAGAGGTAGGAGATGATGTTTTAGGTGTCCAAACATCTATATATTAGATATCACCAATGCAATAGGTGTCCAACCATTTCAGGCCCAATGACCCTAAAAGGCCTAATGTGTGATTCTTTTCGGTTCTTCATTATTACATTTTAACACCTCAGAGAAGTCCAAATAAATAATGGATAGCAAATTTAAACTCCTTGTAACCTCAGAAATCCACAGGAACTGAAATTTTTACAATCGGAGCTCTGTAGGTCAATTAGTGGATTTTGACACATTAGGCCTTTTAGGGTCATTGGGCCTGAAATGGAACCATTTCAGGCCCAACGTGCCCATTTCAGGCCTAATAATAAAGGTGTTTTCTCGGTTCTTCATTATTATATTTTAACACCTCGGAGAAGTCCAAATAAACAATGGATAGCAAATTTGAACTCCTTGTAACCTCAGAAATCCACAGGAACTGAAATTTTTTCAATTGGAGCTCTCTAGGTCAATCAGTGGCCTTTTAGGGTCCGTGGGGCTGAAATGTTTCCATTTCAGCCCCAATGACCCTAAAAGGCCACTGATTGACCTAAAGAGCTCCGATTGAAAAAATTTCAGTTCCTGTGGATTTCTGAGGTTACAAGGAGTTCAAATTTGCTATCCATTGTTTATTTGGACTTCTCCGAGGTGTTAAAATGTAATAACAAAGAATCAAAAAAAGACTCTTAATATTGGGCACGTTGGGCCTGAAATGGAAACATTTCATCTCCACGTTGGGCCTGAAATGGAACCATTTCAGGCCCAACGTGGGTCTGATATGTTCTTTTAGTTTTAATTTAATAAAAATATTTTAATTAATTTCAATATTTTTTTATTTTGAGAAAGGTTCCATAATATAAAAATCAAAATATAAAGGAACATCTCTTTATGGTCCGTCTCAAAATTCGTTACTAACAAAGAGAAAGAGAAAGAGAAAGAGAAAGAGAAAGAGAAATGCATGCAGTACTTGATGGTAGGGGTATAAGAGGAAGTTTACTAAAATATGTGCGCCCTTTGGTAATATTGAAACTATGGTACACCTTTTGGTAAATACCAATACTTAGGTACGCCCTTTGGTAAATTGCCATTCTTTTAGAGATGCACATCTCCTGTCATAGGTGGAGCCACGTCTTCAACTTGTCCCAAAGGGACACTTGAAAAAAGTATACTCCGTTTTATCTCTATAAAATGATAAAAGACAATTCGTTCATCTCTAGTATCCTTATTAATCTATCTTAAGATTAATACAGAGGAGATAAATCATGAGACTACTAGCTCAGATACTATGACTAGCGCATGAGGAGGGCAGACACACTGACTTTGTTAAATTTTGACTTTTATATTTCATGATGGTAATACTCACATACTAATCATCAGTCCATCTCGTGGAGACCCCTTTTCATCTATAAGGAAAGACTCCTTTTCATCTACAAGCTTACATAATACTAATAGATAGATGTTCTTTAGCAAAAATGGATAGATTAATAGAACAGAATAAAAATCAACATAAACATACCTTAAATGATGTAAAAGACTAGCAAAGTTTACTTGATTGCAACCAAAGTGATTGTTAATCTAAGATAGTTGAAAAGCGCACTAAAGATTGTTTTTCATACAAGGTGGAGAAGCCTTTTACAAACTTTGATAGCTCAAAAAAATGTAGGAATGATGAATATATTGGTGCAGTTTACACTAACGGTCAAACTCATGTTTTGATTAATAACAAATAGGTTAAAATTAGATTTGTTGTCTTCTATTCTTATTATCGAGTGTGCACGATTGAAAGACTTAGGACCTGACACCAAGCTGAATCTAGAGTGGTTGAGTCCTGGTAGGAAGTCCAATTTGGTCTGTGGGACCTGACAACTAGCTAAAGCCCAAGTTGGTAGAGACTTGGCATGAAATCCAACTGGGCCCGTTGGACCTAATAGTTAGACAACACCCAATTGGACCTAATAGTTGGTTGAAGATCTAGTGGGTTAAGAAGCTAAGTAAATTTATACAAGGTAAGTCACTAATGTAGTGAATTCCGCTGAGGATGACTTCCAAGTAGGGACTTTAGGTGTGGTCCAGCTTAGAACCATTTTGGAGCTCTATGATGAGACCATGACTAAATCCTGATCTTGGAAAGACAGAGTCCATTAAATACTAAATTTATTTAGTCCATATTGTACTTGTACTAACCTTGTTTTACATAGTATATTTTATTTCAGACTAACATAATTTTGCAAGGTTCAAACTGCAAAAATAGCCTCGGATGAATAGTACCTGAGACACCTTAGGTGGGACCTGAAGTGTCTCAGTTAAGATTGGAGGCGCCTTTAGTGCCTCAGTTAAGATTGGAGGCACCTTCAAGGAAGTGAAGGCGCCTTCACGAAGCTACCACGGTGGATAGTGTTTCAGCTGTCTGAGATGCCTCAGTTGGGAACTGAGGTGTCTCACTACGAAAATGCAGACTTTGGATCATGATAGAATTTGATTGATCTGAGGCACCTCAGTTGAAAATTGAGGCGCTTCAGATGTACTTTATGAGGACCTTCTTGCCGAGAACTGAATACAACACTTCCTACTACTGGGCTTAAGCACTTGCAATCTTCTACTTCCCCGTTTTCCTATTGCGACCCTGCTACGACTTGACTACAACTGACCACTACCAAAAGACTGACGCCAACACTCGAGACCAATTAAGATACTCTTAAAAAGTGTTCAGTAACAAATTTATTTGTAATTATTTACATTACTTGCAAAAGGAAAAGAGTAGGGTGTTACACTTTTCTACTCTTTGTACTCGACTACTCTACCAGAAGTTTACTGATAGAGAGGATTAGTGGATTGTCCGTTGAAAAAGTCCCAAGGGCTTGGGCCTTGTAGTAAGAGTCGTCGAAGGCTCTGAAGTAAGTAAACTACATACGTTCTATTTCGTCTTGTGTTTTTGTTTTCCGTTGCGCACAAATTTTTTTGAAAAAACGTTTATTTTTAAAAATCACATGATTCACCCCTCCCCCCTCCTATCATGTGCAACAATCTTATACAATACAATTGTTGTACCTTATTCTTAGCTCTAGGGGCTATTTATAGCCCAAAATCAGAAGTTATCATTGTGTTGACGTGGTATTGAAGCGCCTCAGTTAAATAAGATTTTATCCATAATGCCAAAAGTAACTGTTGATAAATTTTTGATTTGGAACACCTTGGCCCTGACCTAAGATGCCTCAATTCTGACTTGAGGTGCCTCAGGTTCCAACTAAGGTCCTCAGTTCCGTTTATACGCAGAACTTATTCGCCTCAAGAGGCAGCTGAGGCACCCCAATTGACCAATTGGTCAAAGTCAACTCTCACTTTGACTTTTTTGTCCTTTATTCGCGCGGGTGATTTCCAGCCATCCAGAGTTGAGCTCACCCGAACTCGACTCTGGCCTTCTCTTCGAATGGGCTTCCTCCCCGGCTTCTCATCCCTCGAACGTCTTGCATGCCCTTTTCATCCACCGGTGTACTCTTCCGCAGCCTCTGTGTCCTTCGGATGCATCGAGTCCATTGCTCCCTTCCCCGTGCTATATTTCTCGTCTGCTGTGTCTTCCGCTCTACTTCTTGTGTTGCACACTTAAACACAAGGATAAAAAATAACCAGGACCTAACATGACTTGGTTGATCACATCAAAATCAACCCGGGGTATTTATAATTTTTTTCTTTTTGATGTATATCAACCCAAGTTAAGTTCGGATAAACAAAACACAAACTAAACATTGTTTTTAATAAAAAAAACAAAAACACTTTAGCAAAAAAATATTGCAAGTAAATCTCCCCTTAACTTAACATTCAAAATTCTCCCCATTGATGACATTAAAAATCAGGGTTTTAAATTAAATATTGCAAAAAAATTAGGGGTAAAATTTTATCTTGGAAAATAAATTAATATAAACTCATTTATTTGTCAGAAAATTTCAAATATTTTTTATTAAAGTGTCATATCAATAGACTTAACTTTATAAAAATTTTCAAAATTAAACAAATTTTCTAAGTATCGCAAAATAATTTTTATAGCAGAATTGAAAATATTTGAAAAAGAATTTTCAAAATTAAATTTTGACTTAAAAAAATGTTGATAATTTTTGTCAACGTTCAAAATAGAACTATTAACTCCAAAAAAAAATTTTAAAAAAAAGATAATCGTCGAAGTATTTTTAAAATTAAAATTTTAATTTTTGAAAAAACAATTACAAAACTTTAACTTTTTATTTGAAATTTTCAAACTTTTTGTTAAGTTATGAAAATAGTCACTCTTTTTCAATAAGAAAGAAATTTTCTAAGTATGAGAAAAAATAATTTTCATTAAAGGATGGATCATCTTTGAAAAATATTTTTTTTTAAAAAAAAGATTTTTACTTTCAAAAATTTTGAATTACAATAGTCAAAATAAAACAATAAGTTTCAAAGAAAAATCTGGTATACAAAAACTTAATTTTTGAGTATTTATAAAATAAAAATTCAAATTTTGAAAAAAAAATCACAGAAATTCATAAAACATTCAAAATAATTCAAAACTTTTCTATGGATAGATATTGATTGTGTCTATCACAAAAAAAAATCAAAATCAATTTAAATTCTGAAATAGACCATCGAATGAATTCATAGAAATTTCTAACATAATTTATTAAATTTTTTAACTACTAAGCAGGCATAAAAAAATATTTAGTAGTTCAAAATATATTTAGGAATTCAATAAAGATTCCTACCTACTTAATTAATCAAAAACTTAAGTGGAACATAATTTTTATGCACTTTTACAATTTAGCCTATGTGATTCCTCAAATACTTGTTAAGTCCTCCCGAATATCTAACCTTTAAACTAGAATATGCATGATTTTTCAATAATTATATTTGTTATTTCAAATTTGCATTTTCATTTTTTAGTTGATCATATAATTCTATTGGACATGTAAAAGCTAATTTTCTTTTTAGATTATTTTTTTCTTTTTAATTTGCATAATGATCTAGTCAATTATTTGATGTCATAATATAATTGATTAGGAAGTAGCAGACATACTTCACTTACTATATCGCGTTTGAAGTTAGAAGCTCCACCTTCATTGCTATACTTTCATCTAAAGTGGCTCCTTGGTCGATGCTCTCTTCTTGGTGGCTCGCCATAAGTGCTAGTCTGGCGTATTTCTCAAGTTCGGATTCATTCGATGACGACTCGTCTCATGTAGCCTTTAAGTTCTTGTACTTGGACTTATTTACCTTTTTCTCCTTCAGTTTTGGGCAGTTGTCATTTATGTGCCCTTCTTCTTGATAATTGTAGTATTTGACTTTTCTTCTTCTCGGAGAATACTTCTTGCCTTGCATCTTATTAAATTTTTTAGATTAAAATATTTATTTAGCTTTCTTATCATATGGTTGTTTCCTCTTTATCAGCTGAAGACTCTGCTTCTAGTTCGACCTTTCTTGTGTTCAGGGCAATATTGTCCATCTTTCTAGTTCTTCCTACGCACTGAAAAAATAAATTCTCTAGTATACTTACCTCGAGGTCCTTGGAAACGTAGTAAATGTCGACTAATGACATCCATTCTGGTGTTCTGGGGAAAGTGTTCAAGGTATACCTTAATGAATCTTGGTTTATTACTGTTCCGGAAGGAATCGACGTCGATGGCCAGTCACCAGAGTTCAACCCACGAGGATGATGACGAGAGAGGAAGAGCTCCCACCCTGCGAGATTAACACGAGCATTAATGGGAACACGCTGGAGATTGTCCGGCGGAGCCCACTCCGACGCTCAAGTCAGTACGAGAGTCTCTGAGGCGGAAAGAAATAAGGAGAAGTGTGAGTAAGAATGAGTTTAACCCTCTTACTTGGGGGGTTGGAATACCTTTTATACCTGAGGCGGCAGTCACACGTGTCCCCACGTTCTTCTCCATGTCGCCTTAATTGTCGATTACTAGAAAATCCTTGTAACGGTCCTCGCAACCATTAAATCTGGGTCGTTGTGATAATTAAGGCTTTAATGGCCGGGTATTATGGGTTATGATTATCCCATAATTATTAGTGATAATTATCCACAGATTCGAAGAAAGGAGACGGTTACCCCGAGGTGATTTCGGGGTCCTTTGGCCCGGGGGGATCCCGTGTTAGTGATATGAGAAAAGTGTCCTAAGGCAATCGCCTTATGATTGTAATCATTTATTTTAATAAATGAATATTCACTATTTGAGTATACATGTTTATGTATTTGATTGAGATCTTAAACTCATTTACTGAATGTCCGCAATACAATTCACAGCATGAGAGAATTTGTGATGAATTCACAACTAGTGATTATCTCTACATGTGCAATTGTGAAGTATTGAAATTGTCCCTAGTCGATGAATTGATAAAAATGGACACTATCAATTCTGTTGAGACTAGCATGAGTTATTCTCTAATCAGCTGATTCTCACTGGCTGGTGACATTGGGATGTCCGGAGATAAACATGAATGCTAGTTAAGGGAACTAGTTCATTGGAGTGACTGACTGTAAAACTTCATATGGTAGTCTATATATAGATATGTCAATGAAGTTCTTACTGCAGCTTAAGTGCGATGTTCCTTTGACTTGCGGTGTTCAAGTCATCTTGGTCATGGAGACTTATACTTTGACATCTTAAGCAAGCATCTCCAAGGAGGTGTGGACCCGGGGTGATTGGGTATAAGCCGAAGTGCCCGAAGATGTTTGAACAGCCTACAAAGGATTCACCACTCCTTGCGAGGAGATGTATACCCAAGGCCTATCGTCGGATTGTTCCTCAAAGCCTCTGGCCAGAGCATGACATGTTCAGAGTAATCTCTTAGATACATGAGAGTAATTAGAATCTGTAGGACGAGAAAACGTTACTTGGGCTAGGTGTGACGTAGTCAGCCTAGTGGGGATTGACACACATAGACCATGTCCTGAACCAAGTGGGTATAAGATGGTGAAGGGAATGGGACACGATTCATTATAGCTGCTGAAGGGTTTCAGAATTGTTTCTGAGGTCAACCGTTGATCTTTCGATTAATTGGGGATCATGATTTACTACTAGGTGCCACTCATGATCGTTCTATAATTGGTTAATTATAGACGGCCAACATAAATCGAAAGTCTATTTAGTCACACGCACTACGAGTAATCCGAGGGATTTAAAACGAGTTGAAAATTGGATTTTCCAATCAAGAGAGATTAGGTTTGGTTGAGCCAAACGATAAGTCGAATCTGAATTATTCAGAGACGCATCGAAAGAGTAAAATGGCTAAGTCTTTTGAAGACTTAATAGATGAATTAAATGAGTTTAATTCATTGGGACGTGGCCTGAATAGGCCGGCCAAAGAGGGTCCCCACCCTCTTTGCTTGGCCGACCACAACAAAGGGAGGGAACCAAATTGTTTGGTTCAATTTATAAAATAAATCAAGTGTGGTTTGTTTTATAAAATTATGGATGATATAAATTTTTTATATAAACCAAGGTTTGGTTTATTTTTCATGGAAATTAAAATGAACCATGGATTGGTTTATTTTATTTTATAAAATCAATCATGGATTGATTTACCATGATAAAGAAATTTATATAAAGAAATTTATATAAAATTTATTTTTCATGGAAATTAAAATGAACCATGGATTGGTTTATTTTATTTTATAAAATCAATCATGGATTGATTTACCATGATAAAGAAATTTATATAAAGAAATTTATTTTTTATGGAAATTAAAATGAACCATGGATTGGTTTATTTTATTTTATAAAATCAATCATGGATTGATTTACCATGATAAGGAAATTTATATAAAGAAATTTATATGATAAATTTTTATGAAAATTTATTCCATAAGAAAAGGAGACTTGGTTGATTTTTATCATGAATTAAAATATGATTTTAACCATGATATAAAATCAAGACTTGGCATGATGGAATAAGTCATAGAAAATTTATATGATAAATTTCTTATGAAAATTTATTTCATAAGAAAAGGAGACTTGGCGGTTGAGAGGCCACTATATAAAGGACCCAAGGCAAGATTTGGAATTAATTCGAAATAATCCAAGTATTCTTGCTTGGGCTCTCTCCCTCTCCTCCCTTCTTCCTCTTGGCCGGCCACAAGCCTCTCCCCCTTTCTTCTTGCCGTGAGCACAAGGAGAAGCACCGAGGCAACGAAGTTCTTCTGTTGGGACGATCTTCCTCTCCGGCCATCATCACCTTGGGATTGGGCGCAAGTCATCTTCCTCCTTCTCGCCGGAATTGTGATTCCGGCCAACCTTTGTGGTGAGTTTTTCCGATGTGATTACTTCTCTCTTGGTTTTTGTCGCGTTCTCGGAGAATCTAGTAGTTCTCGAGAACATGAAACTCGTGGCTTTGCGAAGTCATCCCGAAGATACTCGGCGTGGACGCGAATAGAGGCGGAGCTTCCGAGGGACGCTTACGGTTGGATCTCATCCCTTTCTTCGAGTTACGCGAGGTAACAAGTAAATTAGTTTACGTTTCTGCAAAATTTTAAATATATGATCATGTCTACACAACATAAGGTTGTATGCTTAGATGTGTGGTTAAATAATTTGAGAAATTATTTATGCTAAACCTTCCGCTGCACGTAATTAATTTTAAAATTACGAACCCGCATCCATGTCAACATGCACCCGGTCCCAACAGTGGTATCAGAGCCGGTTAGTGTTCGACATAATCATATAATTGTTTTGCGGAAAACTTTGTCATGATCTCAATTTTGAAAAATTTTCCAATTATGGTAAATTTTAGATTTAGGAATTTCAAAGTTTGGAAATCCTCATGAAATTTCGCAAACTTTTGAAATATCCCTGTTTCTGAAATTTTATGATAATTGTGGAAACCTTCCATTTTTGGAAACTTTCCAATTTTGGAAATTTTTCAATCTTGGAAATACGTAAGTTTTCTTTGTACCAGAAACTTACAATTATTCTGAAAATTTTTATTTTTGGAAACTTTCCATTTATGGAAAGCTCGCAATTTTGGGCACTTTCTTTCAAGAAAGTCTAGACAAATTATGGAAATATTAATTGACATTTAAATTCATAATTAGAAATTAAATTATTTACAAAATTCTTTATTTTGGATTGAGCCTCGGGGAGCCGTCCAATTTAAAGTTAGTTGTTATAATTAAATTTCCTAAATTGAATTTAAATTGTCAAATGTTTAATTTGGATTGAGCCTCGGGGAGCCGTCCAAATTATATTATCAATAAATTCTTATTTTGGATTGAGCCTCGGGGAGCCGTCCAAATTAAGTTATTTATTGATATTAATTTTTCATAAATAAAATATGTGATCAAATCTTGGAAATTTTGAGGTGATTCTCAAACGATAATTTCCTTATTTGATTTATGAGGTGATGCTCTTGTCTCCAAAATTAATTAGGAAAATTGTTTTCCTATAGAGTAGTATATTTCCTTAAATAAGATTTTCATGAAAATAATATATGGTTGAATTAAAGGAATCTGTCTCTTAATTTAATAAGATTTGATTTAGAGAAATCAAAGTCTTAAACATATTATTTCCGAAATTGATTATGACAATTTAGGAAATTGTTTCCCAAAACAATTCCTTGAATAAAGTGTGAAATTAGAATTAGGAAATCCGGTTCCTAATTCAATTAATGAGACTTGATAAATTAAGTCACATACATACTTTATTAAGGAAATCGTTAGAACATGACATAATTATATGTCATGAATGTGCTTAAAAGAAAAAGGATGAGACCCAAAACCCCTTACGAAATATTAAGGCCAACACCTTCCATTAATATGGTTAGAACCGGAGTTTTGTTTCTCGTTTGGGTTGATGGACACATCCATGCTCGACTTGAACCTCAACATGTTCAAACCATGGAATTAGTTTATGATTAATATAGTTGGAGTCAGAGGTCAATCCTTAGTTTTGGTTGTTGGACACATCCAAGCCTACTAAACGGTTGAATGAGCTCCAACCATATTAAAACTATTTCTTGATTAATGGGTCAGCCTTAAGCTTGGAGCATCGATTTGTTGTGCCACAGCCAAGGTCGATGTAAAGAGAGGTGCAGTTGGGTGCTATGTACAATGTTGCATACTTGTTAATGAGTTAACAACCCAATGATTTATGCAAACATTCAATTAGTTGATAGCATAATGTGATAGTTACATATATGCAATATGTAATCGGTATAATTACCTACCTTCATAGCTAAGAAAAAATTGATGGTCCCAGCCATGGTTGTTCTTATCTATGGTTGGATATCAACCTATTTGGAGATGTTTCTACGATCTCCCGAATTGATAAAAAGGGTTATTCAATTCGAAAAATAAATAGGATTTAATTAATGTATATTGATGCATTCTTCTCATCACATAACCTCAATTTGTATATCTAGGATAATCACCTGATCATGTCTTCTCTGAATTTGCGTTCTATTTTGGACACCAATAAGTTAACTAAGGACAAAAGGATTGAAAAGGCACCAAAAGGCACTTGCCATCATTGCGGCAAGGAAGGCCACTGGCGAAGAAACTGCAAGGTTTATCTTGAGTCCTTGAAGAAGAAGGCATCCGATGCCCCATCCTCTTCAAGCATCTTCGTTATTGAATGTCATTCTATTTCCTCGTACACCTGGGTACTTGATACTGGGTGTAGCTCACATATATGTAATGACATACAGGGGCTAAGGAATAGAAGAAGACTCGTCAAGGGAGAAGCGAATTTGCGAGTTGGAAATGGAGCTAAGATTGCTGCTATTGCCATCGGAACATATTTGCTAAAGCTCCCTACTGGACTTGTCTTAGAATTGGATAATTGTTATTTTGTTCCTTCGTTATAAAGAACATTGTATCTATTTCATGCTTGAATGAAAAGGGTTACCATTTAACTTTTAGTAACAATTGCTGTTACATAACTTTAAATAGTGTTCTTTATGGGACCGGAACTTTATGCAATGGTATCTACACGTTAGATTTATCCGGTGACGTTTTCAATATCGAAGTTAGCAACAAACGTGCTCGAATAGATAATCAAATAGACTCCTATACGTGGCATTGTCGTCTTGGCTATGTAAGTAAGAAACGCATGACCAAATTACACCGATGTGAAATTCTGGAATCATTTGAACCCGATTCATTTGATACATGCGAATCATGCTTAAAAGGCAAGATGACCAAATTACCCTTTTTGGAAAAAGTAAACCAGTGGGAGAATTGCTTGGTCTAATACATACTGATGTATGTGGACCAATGTCAACTCTTGCACAAGGAGGCTATAGCTACTTCATTACCTTTATCGATGATCACTCACGATTCGGGTATGTGTTCTTAATGAAACACAAATCTGAAGCTTTTGAGAAATTCAAAGAGTTCAGAAGTGAAGTAGAGAAACAGCTTGGCAAAAGTATTAAGATACTTCGATCCGATCGGGGTGGTGAATACTTGAGTCAAGATTTTCAAGATTATCTTAGGGACAATAGGATATTGTCTCAATGGACTCCGCCATATACACCACAGCATAATGGTGTATCTGAGAGGCGTAACCGAACCTTGATGGACATGGTTAGATCTATGATGAACCATGCAACTCTTCCAAAATCCTTTTGGGGTCATACGCTTAAGACAGATGTTTACTTACTAAACAGAGTCCCGACCAAGGTAGTCTCTACTACTCCATATGAGACGTGGAATAGTAAGAAACCTCATTTATCTCACCTAAAGATATGAGGTTGTCCTGCTTATATAAAGCAGACTATATCAGACAAATTGGATGCTAAGTCTGATAAATGTCTATTTATTGGATACCCTAAGGAAACGAAGGATTACCAATTCTATCATCCCTTGGAACAAAAGGTGTTTGTTTCAAGGCATGCTGTATTTCTGAAAAAAGAATTTCTTTTACAAGAAAACAGTGGGAGTAGTATTGAACTTGAAGAAGTTCAAGAAACTTCAATAGACATTACAGAGACACCTAGTCTAGACCCACAACCAATAACTCATAATGATGAGCTATCAGTTGAATCTAAAACAACACCACTTCTTCGTAGGTCGGATAGGACACGCAATATTCCAGAGAGATACGGATTTCTCATAAGTGAATCGAACGACGTGTTACTCGTTAACTATGACGAACCTATCAATTATGAAGATGTTATGAATAATTCAGAAAGGGATAAATGGCTTGAAGCCAAGAAGTCG
>JAGFNQ010003474.1:38323-127935 GCA_024364735.1 Boesenbergia rotunda
TCCATTTCCGACTTCTTGGCTTCAAGCCATTTATCCCTTTCTGAATTATTCATAACATCTTCATAATTGATAGGTTCGTCATAGTTAACGAGTAACACGTCGTTCGATTCACTTATGAGAAATCCGTATCTCTCTGGAATATTGCGTGTCCTATCCGACCTACGAAGAAGTGGTGTTGTTTTAGATTCAACTGATAGCTCATCATTATGAGTTATTGGTTGTGGGTCTAGACTAGGTGTCTCTGTAATGTCTATTGAAGTTTCTTGAACTTCTTCAAGTTCAATACTACTCCCACTGTTTTCTTGTAAAAGAAATTCTTTTTTCAGAAATACAGCATGCCTTGAAACAAACACCTTTTGTTCCAAGGGATGATAGAATTGGTAATCCTTCGTTTCCTTAGGGTATCCAATAAATAGACATTTATCAGACTTAGCATCCAATTTGTCTGATACAGTCCGCTTCACATAAGCAGGACAACCCCATATCTTAAGGTGAGTTAAGTGAGGTTTCTTACTATTCCACATCTCATAAGGAGTAGTAGAGGCTATCTTGGTCGGGACTCTGTTTAGCAAGTAAACAGCTGTCTTAAGCGCATAGCCCAAAAAGGATTTTGGAAGAGTTGCATGATTCATTATAGATCTAACCATGTCCATCAAGGTTCGGTTACGCCTCTCAGATACACCATTATGCTGTGGTGTATATGGCGGAGTCCATTGAGACAATATCCTATTGTCCCTAAGATAATCTTGAAACTCTTGACTTAAGTATTCACCATCCCGATCGGATCGAAGTATCTTAATACTTTTGCCAAGCTATTTCTCTACTTCATTTCTGAACTCTTTGAATTTCTCAAAAGCTTCAGATTTGTGTTTCATCAAGAACACATACCCGAATTGTGAGTGATCATCGATAAAGGTAATGAAGTAGCTATAGCCTCCTTGTGCAAGAGTTGACATTGGTCCACATACATCAGTATGTATTAGACCAAGCAATTCTCCCACTGGATTACCTTTTCCGAAAAAGGGTAATTTGGTCATCTTGCCTTTCAAGCATGATTCGCATGTATCAAATGAACTGGGTTCAAATGATTCCAAAATTCCACATCGGTGTAATTTGGTCATGCGTTTCTTACTTACATGGCCAAGACGACAATGCCACGTATAGGAGTCTATTCAATTATCTATTCGAGCACGTTTGTTGCTAACTTCGATATTGAAAACATCACCGGATAAATCTAACGTGTAGAAACCATTGCATAAAGTTCCGGTCCCATAAAAAATACCATTTAAAGTTATGTAACAACAATTGTTACTAAAAGTTAAATGATAACCCTTTTCATTCAAACATGAAATAGATACAATGTTCTTTATTAATGAAGGAACAAAATAACAATTATCCAATTCTAAGACACGTCCAGTGGGGAGCTTTAGCAAATATGTTCCGATGGCAACAGCAGCAATCTTTGCTCCATTTCCAACTCGCAAATTCGCTTCTCCCTTGACGAGTCTTCTTCTATTCCTTAGCCCCTGTATGTCATTACATATATGTGAGCTACACCCAGAATCAAGTACCCAGGTGGTTGAGGAAATAGAGTGACATTCAATAACGAAGATACCTGAAGAGGATGGGGCATCGGATGCCTTCTTCTTCAAGGACTCAAGATAAACCTTGCAATTTCTTCGCCAGTGACCCTCCTTGCCACAGTGATGGCAAGTGCCTTTTGGTGTCTTTTCAGTCTTTTTGGCCTTTTTCTTCTTTCCCTTATTCTGTTCTTTGGCCTTCCTCTTAGAACCTTTCTTTGAGGAACCAACTAACAGTACTGTCTTTTGATCCTGCTTCACAGAAGGCTCTACAGTCTTCAGCAGGTTGAGCAACTCAGGAATGGTAGTCTCCAGCTTGTTCATCCGATAGTTCATCACAAATTGTGAATAACTTTTGGGCAAACAATGCAGAATTAATTCAATACTTAATTCATGATCCATTGCAAAACCGAGTGTGCTCAGTCGCTCAATGTACCCCAACATCTTCAACACAAACTGTGAGACAGAATTGCCTTCCTGCATTTTAGAGGTGAAGAGGAGTCTGGAGACCTCGAACCTTTCGGATCTCGCCTGCTCGTCAAATAACTCATGAAGATGGAAGATGATGGTATAAGCATCCATATGCTCATGCTGCTTTTGCAGCTCAGGTACCATAGCGGCTAGCATGATGCAACTCGCAAGTTCAGAATCGGTCACATGTTTCTGATAGGCCACTAACTGGTCTGGAGTTGCATTTTCTGGAGGACGGTTGGGAAGTTGATCTTCAAGGACATAAGCAAGCTTCTCTGCCTTGAGGACTATCCTACGGTTTCGAAGCCAGTCCATGAAGTTTGGCCCAGTCAGTTTATTGGCATCCAAAATGGAATGCAAATTCAGAGAAGACATGATCGAGTGATTATCTTAGAAATACAAATTGAGCTTATGTGAGAAGAATGATAAAGAATGCATCAACATACATTAATTAAATCTTATTTATTTTTCGAATTGATAACCCTTTTTATCAATTCGGGAGATCGTAGGAACACCTCTAAATAGGTTGATATCCAACCATAGATAAGAACAACCATGGCTGTGGCCATCAAGTTATTCTTAGCTATGAAGGTAGGTAATTATACCGATTACATATCACATATATGTAACTATCACTTTATGCTATCAACTAATTGAATGTTTGCATAAATCATTGGGTTGTTAACTCATTAACAAGTATGCAACATTATACATAGCACCCAACTGCACCTCTCTTTACATCGACCTTGGCTGTGGCACAACAAATCGATGCTCCAAGCTTAAGGTTGACCCATTAATCAAGAAATAGTTTTAATATGGTTAGAGCTCATTCAACCGTTTAGTCAGGCTTGGATGTGTCCAACAACCAAAACTAAGGATTGACCTCTGACTCCAACTATATTAATCATAAACTAATTCCATGGTTTGAACATGTTGAGGTTCAAGCCGGGCATGAATGTGTCCATCAACCCAAACGAGAAACAAAACTCCGGTTCTAACCATATTAATGGAAGGTGTTAGCCTTAATATTTTGTAAGGGGTTTTGGGTCTCATCCTTTCTTTTCTAAGCACATTCATGACATATAATTATGTCATGTACTAACGATTTCCTTAATAAAGTATGTATGTGACTTAATTTATCAAGTCTCATTAATTGAATTAGGAACCGGATTTCCTAATTCTAATTTCATACTTTATTTAAGGAATTGTTTTGGGAAACAATTTCCTAAATTGTCATAATCAATTTCGGAAATAATATGTTTAAGACTTTGATTTCTCTAAATCAAATCTTATTAAATTAAGAGACAGATTCCCTTAATTCAACCACATATTATTTTCATGAAAATCTTATTTAAGAAAACTCTATAGGAAACCATTTTCCTAATTAATTTTGGAGACAACAATATGTAAGAGCATCACCTCTTAAATCAAATAAGGAAATTATCATTTGAGAATCACCTCAAAATTTCCAAGATTTGATTACATATTTTATTTATGAATTTATTAATTTCAACAAATTATTTTCTTTGGGTGGCTCCCCAAGGCTCAGATACTCAAAAAAAAAGGAATTTGTTGTAAATCTAATTTGGTCCGCTCCCCGAGGCGTAACCAAATTAAACATGACAATTTTATTCAAAATAGGAAATTAAATTACAATAACTAACTTTAAATTGGACGGCTCCCCGAGGCTCAATCCAAAATAAAGAATTTTGTTAATAATTTAAAACCAATTCGAATTTAATTGTCAATTAATAATCCATAAATTTGTCTAGACTTTCTTTAAAGAAAGTGCCCAAAATTGCGAGATTTCTTAATAGGTTTTCAGAATAATTGTAAGTTTCTGGTACAAAGAAAACTTACATATTTCTAAAATTGGAAAATTTCCAAAATAGGAAATTTCCAAAATTGGAAAGTTTCCAAAATGGGATGTTTTCACAATTATCATAAAATTTCAGAAACTAGGATATTTCAAAAGTTTGCGAAATTTCATGAGGATTTTGAAACTTTGAAATTCCTAAATCTAAAATTTATCATAATTGGAAAGTTTCCATAATTGGAAAATTTTCCAAAATTGAGATCATGACAAAGTTTTCCGCAAAACAATTATATGATTATGTCGAACACTAACCGGCTCTGATACCACTGTTGGGACCGGGTGCATGTTGACTTGGATACGGGTTTGTAATTTTAAAATTTAATTACGTGCAGCGGAAGGTTTAACATAAATAATTTCTCAAATTATTTTAACCACGTATCTAGCATGCAACCTTATGTTGTGGAGACATGATCATACATTTAAAATTTTGCAGAAAGTAAACTAATTTACTTAATACCTCGCGTAACTCGTAGAAAGGGACGAGATCCAACCGTAGCGTGCCTTGGAAGCTCCGCCTCTATTCGCGTCCACGCCAGGTTTTCTTCGGGATGACTTCGCAAAGCCACGAGTTTCGTGCCGACAAGAACTACTAGATTCTCCAAAGGCACGACAAGAATACCAAGAGAGAGATGAAAAACTAACCACCAAACGAAGAACGGAATCAAGATTTCGGGAGGAAGGAAGGAGTCGCGCCCGCTTCTTCTTCTTCTTCGGCTTCTTCTTGGTGGTGGAAGCTCACGGCAAAGGGGGAGGGCTCTAGGGCCGGCGGCACTAGAAGATGGAGAGGGAGAGAAGGAGAGGGAGAGAGGCTAGGCAAGAATCCTTGATCTCTTGGATTGATTTCCAAGCCTTGCCTTGGTACCTTTATATAGTAGCCTCTTAATCGCCAAGTCACCTTTTAATGGAATAAATTTTTTATAAGAAATTTATCTTATAAATTTTTCTATGAATTATTCCGTTATGCCAAATTTTTATTATAACTTTATTTATAATAAAAACAACCATGTCTCCCCTTTTATTATGGAAAAAAATTTCTTTATATAAATTTCTTTATCATGGTAAATCAATCCATTATTGATTTTATAAAATAAAATAAACCAATCCAAGTTTTATTTTAATTTCCATAAAAATAAATCTCTTTATATAAATTTCTTTATATAAATTTCTTTATCCATAATTTCATAAAACAAACCACGCGCGGTTTAATTTATAATTTGAACCAAACAATTTGGTTCTCCCTTTTTTATTGTGGCCGGCCAAACAAAGAGGGCGGGGACCCTCTTTGGCCGGCCAAACCAAGCCATGACCTCACGAATTAAACTCATTTAATTCGTCCAATAAGTCTTCAAAAGACTTAGCAATTTTATGCTTCCGATGCGTCTCTAAAAAATTCAGATTCGACTTATCTCTCTTGATCGGAAAATCTAATTTTCAACTCGTTTTAAATCCCTCGGATCACTCGTAGTGCGTGTGACTAAATAGACTTTCGATTTATGTTGGTCGTCCATAATTAACCAATTATAGAATGATCATGAGTGGCACCTAGTAGTACATCATGATCCCCAATTAATCGAAAGATCAACGGTTGACCTCAGAAATAATTCTGAAACCCTTCAGCAGCTATAATGAGTCGTGCTCCATTCCCTTCACCATCTTATACCCACTTGGTTCAGGACACGGTCTATGTGTGTCAGTCCCCACTAGGCTGACTACGTCACACCTAGCCCAAGCAATGTCTTTCTCGTCCAACAGATTCTAATTACTCTCATGTTTCTTAGAGATTCATACTCGGAACATGTTATGCTCTGGCCAGAGGCTTCGAGTAACAATCCGACGATAGTCCTTGGGTATACATCTCCTCGCAAGGAGTGGTGAATCCTTTGTAGGCTGTTCAAACATCTTCGGGCACTTCGGCTTATACCCAACCATCCTGGGTCCACACCTCCTTGGAGATGCTTGCTTAAGATGTCAAAGTATAAGTCTTCATGACCAAGATGACTTGAACACCGCAAGTCAAAGGAACATCGCACTTAAGCTGCAGTAAGAACTTCATTGACATATCTATATGTAAATTACCATATGAAGTCTTACAGCTAGTCACTCCAATGAACTAGTTCCCTTAACTAGCATTCATGTTTATCTCCGGACATCCCAATGTCACCAGCCAGTGAGAATCAGCTGATTAGAGAATAACCCATGCTAGTCTCAACAGAAATGATAGTGTCCGTATTTATCAATTCATCGACTAGGGACAATTTCAATACTTCACAATTGCACATGTAGAGATAATCACTAGTTGTGAATTCATCACAAATTCTCTCATGCTGTGAATTATATTGCGGACATTCAGTAAATGAGTTTAAGATCTCAATCAAATACACGAACATGTATACTCAAATAGTGAATATTCATTTATTAAAGTAAATGATTACAATCATAAGGCGATTGCCTTAGGACACTTCTCTCATATTACTAACAGTTAACATGGGCCACAAACTAAATTTTCAAGATTCCTAAGTTTAGGAAAACCCTTAACTAGTCCTTTTTGGCTGAGTTTGGAGATTAGCTTTAGGTTGGCATGTCCTAATGTCCTATGGTATCTAGTTAAGGGACTAAGTATCTAGTATCATAGAGCTGACTAATACTGAGTAAATTAAATTTAAAACTATTAACCAAAAGGACCTTTTTAATAGTAAAGTCGAAGCTCAATTCAATGTTACATGAACCGATTACCTTAAGTGTAGCATTGTTGCCAAACGCCACTATTCCTAGGTCCTTATATTTTAGTTTCGTAAACATTGACTCATCTCCAATCATATGTTTGGAGCACCCACTATCCAACATTCACTGGTCCAAATCTTTAAGTTTCTACACATAAAGTGACTTAGTTTGGATCCAATTTAGTAGAAGTGCAGGATAGATTGTTCAAGTTCACTTGCCTAATTTGTCTCACCCAATTTAAGTGATCAAGCATGTTAATCCTATATTGATTTTGTAAGACAAAGTTCAGTCTAACCAGTTTGATCTGATTAGTTGGATAAAAAATATTTTGAAAAAAACTGAGAAAATTTTGAAAACGAATTTTTGAAAAAGATTAAGAAAATTTTGAAAATGAATTTTTGAAAGAAATAAAGATAAATTTGAAAAAGAATTTTTGTGAGGAGGAAAAATTAACAGGATTTGGGTTGATCTAACTTTGTTCATCCTAACCATCTCACCTATTTCTAAGTGACAAAACAGGTATCCTTATCTTGTTTTGTGAGATGCTTTCAATTTTATCTTGAAATTAGGTTAAGTCTAAGATATGGTTGAACCTTGAGTTAGATTCAAATTTAAGAATTAGTAATTTAAAAATAAATTTTAATATTTGACTTCCAAGTCTTGGCGAGGCATAGGAGCCTTCTTTGGCTTTAGCTATATTAGATCAACAATCTGTTCCTAGACAAAGCCGCATAAAGAAATAGTATTTTTAAATTCCTCATTCAAAAATCTTGGCCTAACTAGTCAAGGATGTGGCGAGATAGCTTCGACTAGTTCTACCAGACTTAAGTAGACCAAATAGGAGACGTCTTCCCCTACTTGACTCCCTAGACGGCTTTCCTAACGTACTATTAGCTCGCCCCACCCTAATACTAGGTTGTGCAAGTTTCAATCAGACCAAGTCCTTAACTAACCATTTCTAATCCTAAGCATGATAATTTGCAAAAAAAAAAAAATTAAATAAATAAGCATCAAGGAAGATATTCAATCAAAAAATATCTAACCACATAAATAGTCTTTTATTGGCTCCCCCTGGATCATATCCTCGATATGGTCTATCTAAGTAATAGATATGATCCTTGAGGACCCAATATTGATTTGTCCAGCTTGATTAGTTAAGCTTAGTTTAGGGACCCATGCTTGGACTCGGGTGCTAGGGTGGTTAATTACTGAGTAGTAGGACCTAACTCGCAAATTGGTTTTAAATCCAAGTCCAGATCGATTTAGAATAGATTTCTATTTTCCAAGAATCATATCAAGATTCTTGAAACCTAGGGTAAATTGTTCCAAATTTGCTCTGAGTTCTTTGTCTTGAGCTTTCAGGGAGGAATTCTCTTCCTCAAATCTTTGGACTTGAGTTGAGGTTTCTTCCTGAACATGCTCAGTCAAAGGACTCGAGCTGGTCTTTTCCTTAAGGAGTTTTACCTCCTCTCAGAGAGACCTAATCCGATCATTGGACATAGTCAGTTTTTGAGATATGTAGGGAATTAATTCGTAAAGATCCGGTTCAGAAAAATCTATTACCTTAAGTCGGCCTGTTTTCGATAGTGAGATGGTTCTATGCTCCATTTCTTCATCTAATTCGGACTCGATGTCGATCCTATCTTTAGCTATTAAGGCGAGGAGGTTGGAGTGCGTTGGTTCATCCTCATCCAATTCCAAAGATGACTCATACTAAGTTGCTTGCAATGCCTTCTTCCTCTGTTACTTCTTTGTCTCCTTCGCATTCGGGCACTCAGACTTGAAGTGCCCCTTCTTTCCACACCCATAACAGGTGAGGTCTGCCTTGTTCTTTGGTTCAGCCGAATCATCCTTTGGCTGTCCCATTTTCTTCTTCTTTTGGGCCTTCCGAGCTCTAAATAGCTTCCGGATGACGTTCACAAGCTCTGCCAGCTCTTCCTCTTCATATTCCGAGTCAGAATCCAGTTCCGGTTCTGGTGCCTTCTTCTTGATTTTTCATGTAATCAAAGCCACATCTTTCTCTACAAGTGAACCATTAATTTGCTCATGTAATTCGAATTCAGAAAATAACTCATCTAATTTTATTTTTGAAAGGTCCTTAGAAACTTTGTAGGCATCATCCATAGATGCCCACAACGAGTTTCTAGGGAATGAATTTAACGTATACCTGATTAGATCTCTATTCTCGATCGTGTACCTGATGATGTGGATGTTGGTGTCGGAAGCACCAAAGTCAAACCTATGTTTTGATAATGACAAAGGGTTCAGAAGTTAAGGTGTTTTGTGATCTAACAAGGCTAATCAAGTGTGCAGGTAAAGTCCTAGGTACACTAGGCACTAAGTCCTGGCCGCGTGTTGGGCATCTAAATCCTGACGTAAGGTTGGGCACTAAGACCTAGTGAGTGAAGCTGGGCACTAAGACTTGGTGAGTGAAGCTGGGCACTAAGACCTAGTCGGGGACTGGGCACTGAAGACCTGGTGAGTGAAGCTGGGCACTAAGACCTGGTGAGTGAAGTTGGGCAAAAGTCCAACCGGAGGAGCCGGTTGGCAAACAGGTAAATTCTCCCGAGAGGAGTAGGTGAGGACGCATTCCCCGTAGGAGGGAACATTAGGCGTCGGTTCGACCTAGGTTTCCATTTGGGAAGCCCAAAGTCAGAACCAAGACAGCTCAGGCTGTAAAACATGGTTTAATCTTATCATTTATATGCTTCTTGTGTTTTGGAACTAACCCTGATTGCAGGAACGAAGGAATGAATGTTTCTGCATTCAGATGCCTCAATGGAGTGAGGCGCCTCACTGGGCTAGGTGCCTGTGTTGAGACAGGCGCCCTAGGTAAAGAGAGATTCCAGCCATTCCAAGCAAACTGTCACGCAAGCCTTAGGACCAAGTCATTGAGGCGCCTGTGTTAACACAGGCGCCCCAGTTAGCTCAGGCGCCCTAGTGAAGGGGATAAGTGCTGGCCAAGTCTGCAGATTGAGGTTCGCGCAGAGGAGGCCACGTGTTAGGCGTGTTGATTCAGTCTTACCCGATTATTGTTTTGGTGTTGACACTGATTTAAGTTTGGTTGAGTAAATTCGGCTTAAGTCCTGGTCGGGGATTGGGCACGAAACCCCGGTGAGTGAAGTCGGGTCCCGGTGAGTGAAGCTGGGTGATGGAAACCCCGGTGAGTGAAGCCGAGTCTCGGTGAGTGAAGCCGGGTGACTGAAATCCCGGTGAGTGAAGCCGGGTCCTAGCGAGTGAAGCTAGGTGAATGAAATCCCGGTGAGTGAAGCCGGGTCCTAGCGAGTGAAGCTAGGTGAATGAAATCCCGGTGAGTGAAGCCGGGTCCCGATGAGTGAAGCCGGGTGACTGAAATCCCGGTGAGTGAAACCAGGTCCTAGCGAGTGAAGCTAGGTGAATGAATTCCCGACGAGTGAAGCCGGGTAACTTAAATCCCGGTGAGTGAAGTCGGGTCCTAGAGAGTGAAGCTAGGTGAATGAAATCCCAGTGAGTGAAGCCGGGTCCTAGCGTGTGAAGCTAGGTGACGGAAATCCCGGTGAGTGAAGCCGAGTCCTGGTGAGTGAAGCCAGGTAACTGAAATCTCGGTGAGTGAAGTCGGGTCCTAGCGAGTGAAGCTAGGTGACTGAGCATGAGTCAGCCACGTGACCTGATTAGTCTGGAGTCCGATCAGGAGTTGGCACGAGTTCCCTTGTGAACAGATCGGTCTGGTGATCGATCCAGGGCGTCTGATCGTTCTGGTGAACAATCAGAAAGAGAACAGAAGGTTTCTGTTTGGCTCCTGATCGTTCTAGTGAATGATCAGAGAGGGATCAGTGCACTTGGTGTAAGCAACCTGATCGGTCTGTCTGACCGATCAAGGATCATTGTCCTCTCTCTGACCGATTAGGATGACTCCTGATCGGTCAGGGAGTGACCTGATCGGTCACCAGACCGATTAGGGCACAACCTGATCGGTCAGGTGACCAATCAATGCTTTTGATTGGGAGTAGTGGCTTGAAAACCCAGCAAGCTGATGGATCGGTCAGTGTGACCGATCCACGATCCCTGATCGGTCAGTGTGACCGATTAGGGAGTCACTGGATCGATCAGGGTCTTCACTGATCAGTCTGGTGACTGATCAGTCTGATAACTTTAATTTGAATCGCTGTCAGACGCTCTGAATCGTTCTGGTTTCTTTCTGATACCTGCTGATTTGTTTTGATTTGCTGTGCTAAGCTTCTGTTACGTGTGCAGGTGAGACAGGGATGACTCAAACCAAGAAGGAGGGTCAAGTGGTGACTTTCGCTTCGATCAGGTTTGTCCGTTTTCCCTTCGCAGGTTTCAACGACTTCTGGTGCGGCTTGCGACTGACCGAGGCTCAGCTGAAGAGGTCTTCAGTGGACTGAGTGCTGTGAAGGTCAGTGGGTTAGGCTGTGGCTCAGTGGGTGCTGAAAAAGCCTGGCGATGATGAGCGGAAGCTTAAGAAGAAGCTAGGATGCAGAGGTGCGAAAGAGAACAGACTGAAAATGAGAGAAGTTTTGCTGGGTTGTTTTGAGCTCTCTGTATTGTCTTCATGCTTGAGTGTTTCTGCTACATTTGTGTGAGCGTTCTTCTCGTGATCTCCTGTACTCAATCTCATATCATCTTGAGACGATTATGGAGAGGTTTCTCCAGCGAGAAGGAGGCACTATTCTATCTGGAGTTCCGAGGCTTGATTTATCGACGATCAAGGGATCGCCCACCTCACGGGCACGCCAAGGAGTAGGGGCAAGTTATCCCCGAACCTTGTAAACCCTCCGTGTTAGCGACTGGTTTGCTCTGTTTATTTCAGCTTGTTTCTTTCTGTGTTCTGTTTTCGCTTCTAACTCTGATCGCAGAAAGAAAGTTCAAAAGGAGGCGAATAATTTGAGTGTCTGGCTATTCACACCCCCCCTCTCTAGCGATCCAAGGTCCAACAAGTGGTATCAGAGCCTGGGGATCTTGCCAACGGCTTAACATCCGAAGAGCTTACAAGAATGGCTTTGAGAGAGGAATTTAGCACCAACCGACCTCCATTCTTCGACGGAGCCGACTTCCAATATTGGAGGTCAAGGATGGAGTATTACTTGAAGACCAACATCAACATGTGGTTCGCTGTCAAGGAGGGATTCACCCCTCCAAGAGGCGTTGAGGGAAAAGAGCTGGACTTTTCAAGGTGACCGGCTGAGCAAACCCGGAAGGGAGAAGCCGATGCAAAAGCTGTGGTCACCCTACAATGTGGGATGACCAAGGAGCAACTTATCAATGTTGGTCCCTTCACCAGTGCTATGGATCTTTGGAACAAACTTATTGAACTCCATGAAGGAACCAGAGATTCAAGAATAGCCAAGTGGGATCTTTTCCTCAACCAACTTCAAAATCTCACCATGAAGGAGTCCAAAATGGTAAGTGAACTCCATGGTCGTTTCAAAGAAATACTTAACGGTTTACATTCCATAGATGAGAAGGTCGAAAATCGAGACCTTGTAAGGTATGTCCTTAAATCTTTCCCTAGGAATGCCTTGTGGTCATCCATGGTGGATGCTTACAAGGTATCCAAGGATCTTTCATTTGTTAAATTAGAAGATCTATTTTTTGAAATGGAACTACATGAGATCGCTAACCAAAGCCCAAAGGAGAAGGGTGTGACTTTTGTAGCAGGTGACAGAAGGAAGAAGAAGAAGGAGAAGAAGAAAGAAAAGGAGGAGGAGAAGAACACATGTCACATGGCTTTCATGGCACTAGAGGTTTCCAATGAAGAAAGTAGTGATGAATCGAGGGACTCTTCAACCGCGGCTTCATCATCTTCGGATGATGAAGAGGTAATTTCTCCTGAGTTAGATAAATGCTATAGAACCATTGTATGCCTAACTAGTTTGTTAAAGAAGTCTAAGGAAAAAGTGAAGTCTTTAAAATTAGAAGTAGACCATTTAAAAACCTCTAAGGATGAGGTAATTGATGATTTGCATGATAAGTCCCTTGAGAATGAAAACAAGACCTTGAGGAGTGAAGTTAAAAAACTCAAGAATATTCTTGAGAAGTTTTCAACTAGCTCTAAAACTTTAGATATGATTCTAAATTCTCAAAAAGCGATTTACAACAAGGTTGCAACATTTGTGTGAGTGTTCTTCTCGTGATCTCCTGTACTCAATCTCATATCATCTTGAGATGATTGTGGAGAGGTTTCTCCACCGAGAAGGAGGCTCTATTCTATCCGGAGTTTCGGGGCTTGATTTATCGACGATCAAGGGATCACCCACCTCACGGACACCCCAAGGAGTAGGGGCAAGTTATCCCCGAACCTTATAAACCCTCCGTGTCAGCAATTGGTTTGCTCTGTTTATTTCAGCTTGTTTCTTTCTGTGTTCTGTTTCCGCTGGTAACTTTGATCGCAGAAAGAAAGTTCAAAAGGAGGTGAATAATTTGAGTGTCTGGCTATTCACACCCCCCCTCTCTAGCCATCCAAGGTCCAACAAGGCGCCCCCTTCAACACAAGCGCCCCTGTTAACGCTATATAAAGGGGTTCACCCCCAAGGCTTCAACATCAATTGCTTCTGACACTTTCGTTCAAGCGCTACGCTTCGACAAGCTCCGTACTCGCGACTTAAGGGCCAACGACGACCCGTTGCTCCGAACTTCCAACTTCTCCGGTCGTCGGTAAAAGTTCAATTTTTGTTAAGTGCTGTAATTCTTTTTAAATTCTATATTTGTACTCAATTTGTAAACACTTTTACGAAAATATAGAATTGCCTATTATAAATGGTCAAGGACCGTAAGCCTTGGAGTAGGAGCTGACTGTGACTCCGAACCAAGTAAAAACAAAAAGTGTTAGCGATTGTTTTTACTTTTTCCGCTGCGCAATTACTCTCTTTATTTCTGAAAATTTAGCGATCGATATTCACCCCCTCTATCGATTCAATCTGATCCCACAGTGGAGTCCATTCATAATTTCTTGAATCTGGGCGTGCAGTTGGGAAGCAGTTTCTCCGTCCTGTATTTTTAGATTATATAGTTTATTCAATAAAAGATCACGACGGGTCACCTTAGTGTCGCAGGTTCCTTCGTGAAGTTCTATTAGTTTGTTCCAGAGTTTTTTGGTGTCCTTGAAGGGTTTGACGCGGTTATGCTCCTCCTTTGTAAGTCCGTATTGGTGGGTCTGTGTTGCTTTTGCTTTAGCTTCAATTCTCATTTTAGAAGCGACATCCCATTTGTCATAGCTCAGTACCACTCCTTGCTCATCCCTTGGAAGGTTGAATCTGGTTTGGATTATTATCCATATATCCACTTGAGTTTTCAGGTGGACTTCCATCCAGCTCTTCCAATACCCGAAGTCTACCCTAGAGAAGAGAGAGGGTGAGCAGTACTATAGCCATCGCCATCTTGCAAGGCCATAAGGATAGAAGAGAGAAATCTAAACTTGCAAAAACAAAAACAACATAATGTACAAAGACTTTTGTCTTGGATTAGTGGTGTGGGATAAAAAAAATGACCAAAGAGAACTTTAAAAAAATGACAAAATTACCCAAGTGCTCAAGTGGTGGTTTCACCAAAATTGAGCAGCCCCCGCTTTGATACCAATTATAGGATCGAGATTGAGCAATAGGGGGGGGGGTGAATATCACTTCGCAAAAACTTCAATTTAAAACTTAAATGACTAAGCGATAAAGTACACAGCGAAAGTTTCGAGAGTAAACATAGTAGTTAGAGAGAGAGAGAGGAAGTAGCGGAAGCAAATAACAAATCACGATCGCTAACTCAAGTTGGTTTTACTTGCTTCGAAGTCTTGACTGACTCCTACTACAAGACCCAAGATCCTTGATCATTTACTTTGGGCATTACTAAAAATCGCAAGAATGTTTACAAGTTACAAACTGAAGTGTGCAATAAAAAATTGAACAATTATATCAACTCTTGAAATGAGAGGACAAATCTTTGTTCGGAGAGTCGGACGACGTTTCAGCGTTATCTGAACTTTGGTCGCACAACACACAGAAGAAGAAAGTGATCACAGTATTTGAATTGATGTAATTTGGACTACTGCACTCAACCCCTTTTCATACTACTTACTCAAGCGCCTGAATGACCATTCAGGCACCCCCGTTGCAGCGTATCGGGCGGAAACTCTATCTGCCGCCCAGTCAAATTCTATCCTGGTTAGGCTCTTGAGTCCCTTTTAGGTGCCTGAGTGCTGACGTGAATCCTCCACTCAACACTCGCCATGACAGCCAGGATTCTGACCGTTGCGCCAACTCAGCCATCGTCTACCAGCTCTTAGGCACCTGAGTCCCATTCAGGCGCCCCAGTCAAGCTGCTTTCTCCTTTTAGCTGCAACATGGGTTAGTTCCATACATCCAATAATATATAATGAAAAGATATATGAATCATAGCCAGTGCTGTCTTGGTCCTGACTTTCAGGTTTCACTTGAAACCCTAGGTCAGACGACGCCTACTGTTCCCTCTCCGGGTAATAGGTCCTCACCTACTTCTATCAGGAGAGTTTACCTATTGTCATCCGGAACCTCCGGTTGGACTTTTGCTCAGCCTCTAAGAACCCGAAACTCAACGACGTTCGACCTCAACCCGTCTTGACTCCTGTCCGTGATCCTCGCTCGTCAATGTGTTCTGCTCGGTCCCCCAGACCAAGTCTTCATACTCGGCTTCACTTGCCAAGTCTTCATTGCCCGATCCCCGACTAGGACTTCGTACTCAACCCTGCAAGTCAAGACTTCTTACCTAGCATACCTAGGACTTTCCTACAATCTCCACAAATCCATTAGTACAACATATCAGCTTAATGTGAACCCTTTGCCACTTATCAAAATAAGGTTCGATCTGGTACTTTCGGTACCAACAAACATGAATGTCCTAATCTGAAAGAGGAGAACCCCAAGTTAACCAAAAGAAGCAAAGCTCTCAAGGAGACCTGGGACGAGTCATCCTCAAACGAGTCGAATATAGAAGAACCAAAGCACTCGAGCCACTTGGCGCTAATGACAAGATCCAAACCCAAATCCAAACCTGCGTCCAAGTCAGAATACGAAGATCATGAGGTAAATTTACTATTGGAATTTCAATTACAAAAAATAGTTAAATGTTTATTTAAAAAATTGACTAAATCCAATGATCAGATTAACTTACTCCTTGAGGAGTTTAACCACCTTATGGAGCATGTTATCTTGGACCCTCCACTAACCAAGTTCAAGAGGGAACATCAACTCAAGTTGCAAAGCACGAGGAAGAAAATTCCTCCTTGAAAAGCCAAGTTGAGGGATTCAAGAAAACATTGGAAAAGTTCAACTTGGGCACCAAATATCTAAATATGATGCTTGGATTCCAAAGAGTTGTTTACAATAAATCTGGGCTTGGATATCAAGTCAATTCAAACAACAAATCTTACCTGTCTTTGTTAAGTCAAAATGTTAGAAACCAAGACCAAGCATGGTTCCCAAATCTTCCTTAACAAAGCAAGTAGGGACAATCAAATACTTTGTACCTAAACACAACATTCATTATAAATGATAAACATGAATTTTATAAGGGAGGTGGTAAACTAGTTGTTACCTCAAACAACTTAACATTTCCATCTTTGGGTACTTAGATTTAGTTAAATCAAAGTCAGTACTAACTTGTTAAGTGTCCAAAGTTGAGTATTAAGTCCTTTGGGTGAGAACAGTTGGGAAGCTCTATCTAGGAATGTAGTTGCCTTAATGATGTCCATGTGACTCACTACAACATGGGAGCTTACTTAAGGACACCAGTTTGGTGGACCCAAATCTAAACTTAAACCAAATACAAGTTAAGACTATCCCTGATAATCAACAATATTTAATCTCACAAAACTATAGGATTACCGTGCTTGAAACCCTAGGGTGAGATGAAAATCAAACTCAAATCAAACCCAAATCAAACTAAACCTAAATCAAACCAAACACAAATCAAACCAAACCAAAATCAAATCAAAATTAAACCAAATTCAAAATCAAATCAAAAATTTAAACTTAATTAAAAACATATTTTAATTTTAAAACTTATTCTTAAAAACTTAATTTTAAAACTTAATTAAAAACTTATTCTTAAGCACTTAATTAAAAACATATCCTTAAAAACTAAATTTTAAAACATAATTATAAACTCATTCTTAAAATCTTAATTAAAAACTCATTCTTAAAATCTTAACTTTAAAACATAATTAAAAACTTATTCTCAAAAACTTAATTTTAAAACTTAATCTTAAAAAGCTGTTTTAAAACTCAATCTTAAATCTAAATTAAAAAATCAAACATAAAATATTTTTTAAAGAAATTAACATAAAATATTTTTTAAAGAAATTAACATAAAATATTTTTTAAAAATTAACTTAAAATACTTTTTAAAAAATTAACTTAAAAATTAGCATACAATATTTTTCAAAATATTAACTTAAAATATTTTTTAAAAATTTAACTTAAAATAATTTTCAAAAAATTAACTTAAATATTTTTAAAAAATTAACTTAAAATATTTTTTTTTTCAAAAATCAACACAATATTTTATTACTTAAATATTTTTTTTTCAAAAATTAATTGACTTAAACTTTGAATTCAAAAATCTGAATCATTTTAACCCTAATCTCAATAAATCATCTCATACACCTTGGTGGTAACATGATTGAGAACCTAGAATTAGTGAAATTAACTAAAGAAAAAAAAATGTGTATCAATCAGCTGAACCATAACATCTCGTTATTCATACAAGACTTATCCATCAACCGATAAAACTTATAAGTCGACGGGATTTGCAAACCCAATAGTTAGCAGCGAAAAAGCCGCTGAGTATTTAAACCTTTCATCGACCGATAGACCCCTTTCAGTCGATGGATCACCGTCAAAAGTGAAAAGTCATCAAAAATTTAAGAATTCCATTGATTGAAAACACTATTCGTCGACGGAACACAAAATAAATTTACCTAGGAACATCGTAACACATTCAATTTATCTATTGACTATAAACCTATCAGTCGACCAATAAACAACCAAACTCACATGATTGGTTAAAATCCTTGAGAAATCAATTTATCAGTCGATTGATAAACTTATCAGTCATCGATTGAGTAGTGTAAACCCCCCTTCAGGCCGAATCCAAGTCTTCACTATTGATGCAGTCTGACCCGATTGTTGTTTTGGTGTTGACACTGATTTAAGTTTTGTTGAGTGAATTCAGATTAAGTCCTAGTCGGGGATAGGGCACGGAGTGATTGAAATCCTAGCGAGTGAAGCTAGGTTGCTTGAAATATCGGTGAGTGAAGTCGGGTGACCGAAACCCTGGTGAGTGAAGCCAGGTCCTAGCGAGTGAAGCTAGGTTGATTGAAATCCCGGTGAGTGAAGCCGGGTGACCGAAACTCTGGTCAGTGAAGCCAGGTCCTAGTGAGTGAAGCTAGGTTAATTGAAATCCCGGTGAGTGAAGTCGGGTGACCGAAACCCTGGTGAGTGAAGCCAGGTCCTAGTGAATGAAGCTAGGTTGATTGAAATCACGGTGAGTGAAGTCGGGCCCCGGTGAGTGAAGCCAGGTGACCGAAACCCTGGTGAGTGAAGTCAGGTCCTAGTGAGTGAAGCTAGGTTGAATGAAATCCCGGTGAGTGAAGCCGGGTCCCGGTGAGTGAAGCCGGGTGACCGAAACCCTGGTGAGTGAAGCCAGGTCCTAGTGAGTGAAGCTAGGTTGAATGAAATCTCGATGAGTGAAGCCAGGTCCTGGTGAGTGAAGCCGCATGACCGAAACCCTGGTGAGTGAAGCCAGGTCCTAGTGAGTGAAGCTAGGTTGAATGAAGTCTCGGTGAGTGAAGCTGGGAAAGGAGTCTTGGTCCAGGGGACTGAGCATGTAACGACCCGGAAAATTTTCTTAATATTTTCTTTAAAATATTAAGCATGTTTAGATAATTTTCCGAGGGACCTAGAAATATTAATACGAACTTTAGCCTGGAAATCCATGTTTTTCTCATTTAAATCGAGAAAACTAAATACTAATGGGCCTTATATGGGCTTTCTAGTACCATAATTGTTGGGGGATTTTAGGTAAAAATTTAATATAAATATAAAGGGGTTTTAATGAGGAATATTAACATGATTATGGGGGAATTTTTAGGGAATTTTCGGAATAATGGAAAAATAAAATAAAAATAAAGTGCATGGGCCAAGGATTGAACCTTGGACCTCTTGTACCACCATGCATGCTCTAACCAATTCACCTAGCAAGGGAGTGCTAGTAGAGGATAAAGTGGATTTTTGGTTAAGGCTTAGGGGAAATGAAGGGTCATGAAGGGAAGAGACACCATGACTCCTCATTTGCCTCCTTAAAGTGGTATAAAAAGAGGGCATGGGGGGTTACTTCTCTTCTTCCACCAAGTTCACCCTTCTCCCTCCTCCTCCTTCATCCTAGACGAAACCCCAAGGGGGGATTTTCCTTAGGAAATGTTCCCAAGAAAGCTTCTCCTTCCAAGATCCAAGGTTTCTACACGGTTGCAAAGGCTAGGGGTGGTCAAGAGACAACAAGGTCTTTATCCTCCTTCCCATCTAAAGTCTAAAACCAAGGTAAACCAAGGTAAGACTCCCTCACCTGTGGTGTAATGGTTTTTCTTGATATGGCTATGATCTAAGCATTTTGTTTGAGATCCAAGTTGAAAAATCCATGAAAGAGGACTTAGGGTTTCGGCCACCTCCAAGTTTCCATGGCTAGGATTAGTTTTAACTCTCTAATGATGGTTCTTATGACTCCTTATGATGTAAGTGATGTTAGGGTTGGTTCATATGAATTTTTTTTCCATGTTTAATAGTTTCATAAATTTCGGCCAAGAACCCTAATTCATGGTTGGAACTTGATCTAACCACTCAACATGTTAATTTTGGTTCCCCTATGACATGATGGATAGTAATTGTGTTTTATAAGAATTTTTCTATGAATTTTTAGAGACCTTTAGGTTTCGGCCAAGAGCAAATCTAGGGTTAAAGGATTAGGGTTAGCTTTAGCTATGGGATCAAATGTTTTCTATAACATTTTATGTTGTATGGGATGTTATTTGTGACCTATATGAATTTTTCCATGGACCTAGGGTTCCTTAGGGTTTCGGCCAAGGCCATAACCTAGGGTTTGGAGTGGGTTAAGACCACAAGAATGCATGGTTATAGGATACTATGATGTATGTATATGCTTAAGTATGTTGGAAGAATTTTATGCCCATGAAAACCCTAGCTTATGGGTCATGAATTGTATGTTAGGTCACTTGTTATGATGATTCATAAATGTTTAGACTATGTGCCATGAACCTAAGGAAATGTATCATGTATGAAAGGATCTAGGCATTTTTTTTTCCATGTACCATGACCATGCATGTTTTTATGAATGAAGATGCTGATTATGTAGGTATGCCATGGGATATGAATGATATGTATGTATACCATGATTTATGAATGATATATATATGCATGTCATGTTATGAATGGAAATGATGAATGAAGTTAAAGTTCATGCCTTCGAGGCATAATGATGAAATGGAATGAAAATGATGAATGAAGATAAGATTCATGCCTACAAGGCATAATGATGATGTTAAGCATTAAGAATGAATGATTATGCTATGAATGTTTTATGAATGAAGAAGCATGTGAAAGTATTTTATTTTATGAATGGGCTTGTACCGGACCTAAGTAAGGTCCCCGGTTCTGGACTACCGATGAAGCTGTCCACGGTTCTGGACTACTGATAAATACCATTTTGTTGATTATTTTAATTGCTTAAATCCATGTTTGACCTATGTTTTTATTGCTTAATTGTGAAATTACCCTAGGTTTTAGAACTTACCTTTATTTTAGACTTAATTACAAATTTGCATTAAATTGGATTATTTGGCCACTTAATTTTTGATCTATTTTTGTAGGCATGAAAGGTTCATGGACCTAGGGCATACTGGGTCAAACTTGAGTCGGAAGTGGAACCGGATTGAATTATCAAGCTTACAATTAATCCGGGCCGTCCGATTCAAAAGCGGCTAAATTGAGCCATTCGGGACAATCTGAAGCAATCCGAGCTAGGGTTAGGGTTGATCAAGCACTATGATCAAGATCTGAAGGTTTCATTCCAATCAGAGCTCAATCAACCGTTGGATCAAGCTCGGAGGGCTCTAGATCGTCCATTCACAGATTAAGTTGATCTGGACCATCCGTTGCACATCTGGAGGATCCGAGCTACCACGAGGCAGATCCTGACCCCAGATCATCATCATTAAAATTTGGATCAAATCGGAGCAAGATCAGCCGTTGGATTCAGCCAAATCAATCTGAGCCGTCCAATGCTAATTACTTAAGGAAATTTTCGCCGCAGCTTGTTCTTCGTCGCGTCCTCGCCGCAGTGGTTTCTTCTTCGTTTCTTCTTCGTTCTTCAGCAATTTCTTCAACCAAGGCGTGACCACCTCGATTCGGAGCTCATCCTTGAGTGACAGCAAGGATTCGGATTGAGGCTTAGCTTAATTTCGTTTATTAGCTGTTATCTCGTTTCTTCACTTTGTTCTGTTTCTGTAATTCGAATCAGATTGCTTAGTTTCAGTTTCTAATCGTTTTGCTTAAGTTAGGTTTATTTTCTGCAAGTAAATTAGCTAGGCATTTTGTTCAGTGATCGATCGAATGCAATTTCAGTTTATTTTATGTTTATTGCTTGCGTATCAGCTGTGCTGTAAAACTGTTTCTGCGTGCCATTCTATTCCTGATTTTTACAGTTTATTTTGAATCTAGTTTGTGCTTAGCTTAATTCCCTGCAATTTAAGCTCGCATTTAGTATGTTAATGCATTAGAGTTGAGCTTGAATTCCATTCAGTTCTGTTTTTGACTTTTAGCTCAGACCCTGCGTATCAATTCTTGTGTCAACTTTATTGCTGCAGTTTAGTTGTTCATTCCTTCAATTCGATTTCCATATCAGAAAATGAAGTCATTGCTGCGATTCTAAGCTGATTGTTCTGAATTCGTGTCTCAGATTTCAGCACAAGTGTTGTGTTACTTCCTTGTGTATCAATTTCCAATTCCTTGTGTTTTAGTGGCTATGTATGATTTTATTTCTGTAATTCTTAATTCGTAGCTGTTGAATCTTGTACCAGTTTGACTGCAATTGAAGTCAGTTGCTTTGCATTGAGCTTGTTTCCGAAACATTGCATCTTGTTTCTGTATTTCTGAATGCCAGTCCTGCCGACAAGTTTCCAATTTTGCCATTCTGTTTTAATTTCTGAAATTTTCAGCTTCTGCAGTCTGAATTATTGCATTCGAAATTCTGAGCTTGCAGTCTGAATTCTTGCATTCGAATTGCTGAATTCATGTCATTCTGAATTCTTGCCATCCAGCTTCTGTAGTCTAAATCCATTTCTGGATTGTTGCCTTCAAATCTAAACTCTTCCTTGTGTTCATGCATGGCACATCATTAAGAATTTGTGTCAAATGAATTGATTAGCTTTATTCTGAATCGATCAGTTATATTTTTGCTCTAGTATCAGTTTCTTTTGGCACATCAAAATATTACTTTGTATCAAGGTTGTTAAATTGTGTGCACTTGGTATCAAGAGAAATCTTGGCACGACTTTTGTATCAGTCCGGTTCTAGATTGCTTGCCTTAGTCTGTTTTAAGTTTGAGTTGTCGTTTCATTGCTTAGCATTTGTTTTACACTTGAAATCAGAATCAGCTTCCAAATTGATTAAGTGCTTTAATGGATTAAGTGGTCCTTTGGTTGAGCTAATAACTTGCTATCACTTGTTAAGTTCCATTGTTAATTTTCCTTCATTTTCATTTCATTTTCAATTTCGACAACAACTCAAAACCCAATTACTTATTTGAAACTCAAAAACACAAACGACGCATAAACCAAGCTCAAATCAAACTCTCAACTAGTCCCGAGGAAAAATACGACCTGTGGCCCCTTTACTACGTTTTCATATTCTGATTGCAAAAAGGGTTTCCAGTTATTCATTCACATCTAAATTTGAGACCCACATTCGTGACAGTCTATTTTGGGTCTATCAACTACCGATGAAGCTGTCCACAGTTCTGGACTACCGATGAAGCTGTCCACGGTTTAGGGACTACCGATGAAGCTGTCCTTACCCTAGTAGGTCGAGATTAGCTACCTCGTATTTACTTAGGGATGCGCGCATATGATGTATGAATGTGGTACAAGCCAGGGCCCCTATGATGTTATGATTATGTTTAAGTATTTAAAAGTATGATTTTAAACTAAGCATCCTTATGATATATGCATTTGCCGCATGCATCCATCCATGTTATGCATTATGTTTATGATAAGTATGTTTATGCAAAGTAAGTTTATGCGAGGTATGTTTATGCAACGTATGATAATCAAAGTATGGTCATGCTAAAATATGATGCCATGATTATATTTATGTTCATGCTAAAATATGATGCCATGATTTTATTTATGTTCATGCTAAGATATAATGCCATGATTATATTTATGTTCATATTAATTATGATGCTATGATTGTGTTTATGTTCATGCTAAATTATGATGCCATGATTTTATTTATGTTCATGCTAAGATATAATGCCATGATTATATTTATGTTCATGTTAATTATGATGCTATGATTGTGTTTATGTTCATGCTAAATTATGATGTCATGATTTTATTTATGTTCATACTAAATTATGATGCCATGATTTTATTTATGTTCATGCTAAATTATGATGCCATGATTCTATTTATGTTCATGCTAAATTATGATGCCATGATTTTATTTATGTTCATGCTAAATTATGATGTCATGATTCTATTTATGTTCATGCTAAGAATGATGCCGTGATTGTGTTTATGTTTATGATACGAAGTATGCTATGATATGTAGGATTGAAGCATTATGTTTATGGTTATGTGACGTATGAATTTTTGTGAGTAGGAAAGGGTCTTACTAAGCCTATGTGCTTATAGTCTTATTTTTCTTATGCAGCAGATCAAGCAAGAGATTACTAAGAGAAGCAGCAGGAGAGGCAAGAACAAGTGTGTGTGGTAGTGACATGGCCAAGGATTCCTCTCATTTTACTTATCGCATGTTTTGTGCACTGAAAATGCTTATTTTGGTTTTATGCTCAACTTATGATAGTTATGCCCAGAAACAACTTACTATTCATGAAGTTTATGAATGAACTACTTGCTACCTGGAATGCTTATGGATAAGTTATGGAAAGTTGATATCATGATGCTATGTATGTTGGTATTATGTTAAGTATAATGTCACCATGTCCATGAATGATAACTTAGGCATGTGTATATGATTTATGTACTAGTTGCATGGTTAAAAGCATGTGTAGAAGAAAAAAAAATTATTCCGCTGCATTAAGATGTTATATATGTACTTGTATGTTTAGCGTAACGCCGCTTTATGGAAGAAGAAAAAAAGCGGGCGTTACAGAGCACGAGTCAGAGAAGGCTAGGGAGCCTGTTCTCTGGGCTTAGAGTTGAATTGGGAGTTGCTGGATCGGTCTGGTGACCGATCAGGGAGTTGGCACGAACTCTTGTTGTGGATCGGTCTGGTGACTGATCCAGGGAAGACTGATCAGTCTAGTGACCGATCAGGAAGAGAACAGAAGCATTTTGTTTGGCTTCTGATCGTTCTGGTGAACGATTAGAGAGTGGTCAGAAGCTTTTTGAGAAACGCTTGATCGGTCTGCTGGACCAATCAAATATCGCGAGTTCCTCATCTTGACCGATCAGGATCGATCCTGATCGGTCAGGAAGTGATCTGATCGGTCACCAGACCGATCAGGGCACAACCTGATCGGTCCGGTGACCGATCAGGGGTTGTGGCTGAGGAAGCTGGAGGGAACCCAGCTAAGTGCTGGATCGGTCCGGTGACCGATCCATGATCTGTGATCGGTCAGGGTGACCGATCACAAGAGGTTCACGATTTTTGGTTTCTCACTGTGGACCGATCAGGCTAGAGCCTGATTGTTCAGGGCTTACTCTGATCGGTCTAGTGACCGATCAGGGTCCTCTCTGATCGGTCTGGTGACCGATCAGTAGCTGATCTTTAATTCAAAATTCGCTGTTAGAGTTCTGATCGCGTTTTGATTTTCTTCTGAATACTACTGATATCTGCTCTGATCGTCTGATAATCGATTCTCTGTTGATTTGCTGTGCTAAACAACTGCTAAGTGTGCAGGTAACTCAGGATTACTCAAGGAGAGTCAACTGGGGACTTTCTGTTGGTAGGTTTGGACGTTTTCCTCTTCTCAGGTTTCAATGGACGACTGCGCTACTGAGAAGCTGACTGGGGCTCGGCTGAGGAGAGCTCAGGGAGTCCAAGAGAGGTCAGGGTAGCTGGGCTGCTTTAGATGAGCAGTTGATGAGCTGCAGAGGAGCGTCTGTGACCTGGGTCTTGCGCAGAGGCTTATGAGCGAGTAGCGAAGAAGCCTCAGCAAGAACTTGGAGCATCATCTCTGTTGTGACAACTTTCATTGATTTTGCACCTTGAAGCATACTCTTGAGCATCCTTTGAAGTTTCTGCAACTTGAGCACCTTGAAGCAGAGGAGAGCTTGGCGAGTCCATCAGCAAGCAGACACGAAGAGCGGGGAGCTCTTGCGTGAGAGTTGTGCTGAGTGAGCTCGGTGAAGTGTTTCTTTCTGTGTGTTCATTGTGCTCTGTATGTTTGTTGTTTGTCTCTGAGCTTTCATTCCATATATTTTGTTGAGACTTGCTGTGGAGAGGTTTCTCCACCGAGAAGGAGGTTCCATTTGATATCCGGATTGCCTGGGGCTTGATCTGCCGACGATCAAGGGATCACCCACCTCACGGGCACGCCAAGGAGTATGGCAAGTTATCCCCGAACCTTGTAAATCCTCCTTGTTAGCGATCTCGTTTGTTATTTCAGTTTGTCTCTATTTTCCTGTGTTTCTCCATTTCTCTGTATTCTGCTTCCACTGCTGCTGCTAACCCTTAAGTGCAGAAATCGTTAAAAGAGCAAAAGATTTGGTGTCTGGCTACATTCACCCCCGCCCCTCTCTAGCCATCCAAGGACCAACAAGTGGTTTCAGAGCTTGGGGCTCTGCTTAAACGGACTAACACCCGAGAGTCAACAAGAATGACAATGATAGAAGGATTTAGCACCACCCGACCTCCCTTCTTTGACGGATTTGATTTTCAGTATTGGAGGTCTCGCATGGAGTACTACCTCAAGACCGATATTGGAATGTGGTTCTCCGTGAAGGAAGGATTCATCCCTCCAAGAGATGCTGAGGGAAAAGAGTTGGAGTCCTCGTGATGGTTGGCTGAGCAAACTCGGAAAGGGGAAGCCGACGCAAAGGCAGTGGTCACCTTGCAATGCGGGATGACCAAGGACCAACTAATCAAAGTTGGTCCCTTCACAAGCGCCAAGGATCTATGGAACAAGCTCATCGAGCTTCATGAAGGCACCCGGGACTCGAGGATAGCCAAGAGGGACTTGTTCCTCAACCAACTACAAAATCTTACCATGAAGGAATCAGAAACGGTAAGTGAGCTCCATGGCCGATTCAAAGAGATATTAAATGGTCTCCGCTGCATTGATGAAAAGGTTGAGAACCGCGACCTTGTGAGGTACGTCCTAAAAGCATTTCCAAGGAATGCCTTGTGGTCATCCATGGTGGATGCCTACAAGGTTTCCAAGGATCTTTCCTTTGTTAAAATAGAAGATTTATTTTGCGAGATGGAATTACACGAGATCGCTAACAAAAGTCCAAAGGAGAAAGGTGTAGCTTTTGTGGCAGGTGACAAAAGAAAGAAGAAGAAGGAAACGGAGGAGGAAAAGATCACATGTCACATGGCTTTCATGGCACTAGAGGTACCAAATGAAGAAAGTGGTGACGAATCGAGTGACTCCTCAACCGCGGCTTCATCATCTTCGGATGATGAAGGGGTAATTTCTCCCAAACTAGATAAATGCTATAGAACAATAGCTTGCTTGACAAACATGCTTAAAAAATCTAAGAATAATGTGAAGGCTTTAAAAGTAGAAATAAAACAATTGAAAACACCTAAAGACCATGATATTGATGATTTGCATGATGAGTTCCTTAAGGATGAACACAAGACCCTAAGGAGCGAAGTTGAAAACCTCAAGAATATTCTTGAGAAATTTTCAACTAGCTCCAAAACTTTAGATATGATCCTCAATTTACAAAAAGCGGTTTACAACAAGGCCGGTATAGGTTACCGACCTAAAGAACCAACTTTTGTGTCATTAATGTCTAGAACTCGTATTAGACCACCAAATGATTCTAGGGTTCATGGACGTAAGAAGAAAAAGACTAAGGCATGGGTGCCCAAGGCCTTCATTGTAGATGCTTTAGGTCCCAAAATTTGGGTACCCAAAACATCTATATTTCGAATTGTATAGGTATTGATTGAGGGGGAGCATCTATCAACATGGGTGGTTGATAGTTGGTGCTCCAAACACATGACCATTCCTAGTTAGGGATGTGCTTACCATTTCCTCCATTTAATGGATGACCATTCACTACCCATGAGAAATGGATTTTCATCTTGACTTTATATGATTGGGGTTAAGGAAATGAGAATCATAAACAATGTAGATACATTGAAAATTTCTCCATCTATACTGGAAAATTTTCCTATTCACTTTTATGGGCAATTTAGGGAATAAATTTTTGATACAAACTTGATTTCAAATTGATTGGAACCATGAACTTGATACACACTTGGATCTATGGATTTCCCAATCCAATCCATGAATTATTAAAATTGATCAAAATTTTGAAACATGTTATAAACATACATCAAACATACAAACTGATCAAAATTTGGAAATTTGATCATATTTTGATAACAATTTGATACAAGCGTGTTTTGGAATTTAATCATATGTTGATACTAATTTGATTCAAGCAAGCCAAAACTTTCTTGTATGTGTTTTACAGCTTTCATGTATTATACCAATTTTGGTTAAGAACAGCATGAAAACATAGTTTATGATGTTTCAAAATTTAGTACTCAAGTTCCATGACTTATTTGTTTTTCCACTGATCATGCTTTGATACAAACCTGTTTTTGATACTCAAGTTCATGCTTAGAACATACTGATTATGCTTTGATACAAATTTCTTTTGAAATTCTTGATTCTTGAATGGGGAATTAGGATTATGGAATTGAGATATATTTTGAACTAACTTGAGTATGTCTGTTCTTGAGATTTTTAAACAATGTTGATATGAAAATACACATTTTGATTAAGGAAACCTTTTAGAATCAAAATAACTAAATCTGATTTTATTAGAGTTTGAAAGGTGTGGTTGAAACGTAGAGTTTCTGAAATTTTTCAGAAACTCTCCTGATCAGAAATCTGATCGGTCCAAAGAACGATCAGGGATCCTTCTGATCGGTCATCATACCGATCAGGGGTCCTTCTAATTGGTCTAGTGACCGATCAGACCAAGGAATTCCCTGATTGGGTTTAAAACTCCTCAGTTCGATCCCTTTTTC
The DNA here is from genome assembly GCA_024364735.1 of Boesenbergia rotunda. Classification (NCBI taxonomy): domain Eukaryota; kingdom Viridiplantae; phylum Streptophyta; class Magnoliopsida; order Zingiberales; family Zingiberaceae; genus Boesenbergia; species Boesenbergia rotunda. The sequence continues at coordinate 66,466 of JAGFNQ010003474.1, forward strand.
ATCGAATTGTATTAGTCTACTGATCATACTGATACAAATAAATCTGATACAAACCGATTGGAACATACCCATCATACTTGGAACAAATATAATACTGATTCGATACAAACCCGTGTTGGAATTTTTAAAATTCATAAGAAAGGGTTGGTTGAATCATGACTCTTGTTCCTTGATGAGTAATAACTTTTAGTCAAGAAACTCATGTCGTGTTTCAGAAATTTTTTTGAAATACCTATTGTCTACACCCGTGTGGTCGGATGAGTTTTGAATTGATTAAACATGTTCCTGGAAATTTCAATTGTTAATGCAGTCTGGTCTTGAACGAATCAGAATTACAGAAATTTTTCTGAAAACTGATCGTCCATAGATAAATCAGAAGCTTTTCTGTATCAATCATGTGTCTGATACAACTGCACTCCGTACTTGTCATATGAAACATATACATGTTTGACCATGATATTATTCTGTATAGGTTTTCATGTACAATTCATAATTACCTTTGATCATTTTGGGGAGAGACCCTCGGTTAAGGGGGAGGTATATTTAAACTTAATAACCAGTCTATACCCTTTTCGATGTTTGACAAAGGGGGAGAGAATGGTTGATTAAGTTTAGGGTTAATTATTGTAGGGGGAGGACTTTGATTCCCTTACGATAATTGAATGGAATTGACTTAAATTGATATCTAAACTTAAATCGGGTTGTCAAACAACAAAAAGGGGGAGATTGTTGATGCAGTCTGACACGATTGTTGTTTTGGTGTTGACAACGATTTAAGTTTGGTTGAGTGAATTCGGATTAAGTCCTGGTCGGGGACTGGGCACGGAGTGATTGAAATCCTAGCGAGTAAAGCTAGGTTGATTGAAATCTCGGTGAGTGAATCCGGGTCTCGGTAAGTGAAGCCGGGTGATCGAAACCTTGGTGAGTGAAGCCAGGTCCTAGCGAGTGAAGCTAGGTTGATTGAAATCCCGGTGAGTGAAGCCGGGTCCCGGTGAGTGAAGCCGGGTGACCGAAACCTTGGTGAGTGAAGCCAGGTCCTAGTGAGTGAAGCTAGGTTAATTGAAATCTCGGTAAGTGAAGCGGGGTCCCGGTGAGTGAAGCCGGGTGACCGAAACCCTGGTGAGTGAAGTCAGGTCCTAGTGAGTGAAGCTAGGTTGATTTAAATCCCGGTGAGTGAAGTCGGGTCGCGGTGAGTGAAGCCGGGTGACCGAAACCCCGGTGAGTGAAGTCAGGTCCTAGTGAGTAAAGCTAGGTTGAATGAAATCCCGGTGAGTGAAGCCGAGTTCCGGTGAGTGAAACCGGGTGACCGAAACCCTGGTGAGTGAAGCCAGGTCCTAGTGAGTGAAGCTAGGTTGAATGAAGTCCCAGTGAGTGAAGCTGGGCAAGGAGTCTTGGTTCGGGGGACTGAGCATGAGTCAGAGAAGGCTAGGGAGCCTGTTCTCTGGGCTTAGAGTTGAATTGGGAGTTGCTGGATCGGTCTAGTGACCAATCAGGGAGTTAGCACGAACTCTTGTTGTGGATCGGTCTGGTGACCGATCCAGGGAAGACTGATCGGCCTGGTGACCGATCAGGAAGAGAACAGAAGCATTTTGTTTGGCTTCTGTTTGGCTTTTGATCGTTCTGGTGAACGATCAGAGAGTGGTCAGAAGGTTTTTGAGAAACGCTTGATCGGTCTGTTGGACCGATCAAATATCGCTAGTTCCTCATCTTGACCGATCAAGATGGATCCTGATCGGTTAAGAAGTTACCTGATCGGTCACCAAACCGATCAGGGCACAACCTGATCGGTCCGGTGACCGATTAGGGGTTGTGGCTGAGGAAGCTGGAGGAAACCCAGCTAAGTGCTGGATCGGTCCGATGACCGATCCACGATCTCTGATCGATCAGGGTGACCGATCACTAGAGGTCCGCGATTTCTGGTTTCTCACTGTGGACCGATCAGGCTGGAGCCTGATCGTTCAGGGCTTACTTTGATCGGTCTGGTGACCGATTAGGGTCCTGTCTGATCGGTCTGGTGACCGATCAGTAGCTGAACTATAATTCAAAATGCGCTGTCAGAGTTCTGATCGCGTTTTGATTTCCTTCTGAACACTACTGATATCTGCTTTGATCGTCTGATAATCGATTCTCTGTTGATTTGCTATGCTAAACAACTGCTAAGTGTGCAGGTAACTCAGGATTACTCAAGGAGAGTCAACTGGGGACTTTTTGTTTGCAGGTCTGGACGTTTTTCGCTTCTCAGGTTTCAACGGACGTCTGCGCTACTGAGAAGCTAATTGGGGCTCAGCTGAGGAGAGCTCAGGGAATCCAGGAGAGGTCAGGGTAGCTGGGCTACTTTAGATGAGCAGCTGATGAGCTGCAGAGAAGCGTCTGTGACCTGGGTTTTAGGCAGAGGCTTATGAGCGGGTAGCGAAGAAGCCTCAGCAAGAACTTGGAGCATCATCTCTGTTGCGACAACTTTCATTGATTCTTCACCTTGAAGCATACTCTTGAGCATCCTTTGAAGTTTCTGCAACTTGAGCACCTTGAAGCAGAGGAGAGCTTGGCGAGTCCATCAGTAAGAAGACACGAAGAGCGGGGAGCTCTTGCGTGAGAGTTGTGCTGAGTGAGCTCGGTGAAGTGTTTCTTTCTGTGTGTTCATTGTGCTCTGTAAGTTTGTTGTTTGTCTTTGATCTTTCATTCTATATATTCTGTTGAGACTTGCTGTGGAGAGGTTTCTCCATCGAGAAGGAGATTCCATTTGATATCCGGATTGCCCGGGGCTTGATCTGCCGACGATCAAGGGATCACCCACCTCACGGGCACGCCAAGGAGTAGGGGCAAGTTATCCCCGAACCTTGTAAATCCTCTTTGTTAGCGATCTCGTTTGTTATTTCAGTTTGTCTCTGTTTTCCTGCATTTCTGCATTTCTCTGTATTCTGCTTCCGCTACTGCTGCTAACCCTTAAGTGCAAAAATCGTTAAAAGAGCAAAAGATTTGGTATCTGGCTACATTCACCCCCCTCCCCCCCCCCCCCCCCCCTCTCTAGCCATCCGAGGACCAACATTCACACCACCAACTAATCCAAGCCTTCCTCTTAATCCCCCTTATTCTTCTCTATCAATGTAATACAATTCTTCGAAATCATGCCTCGGTAACCCTCTCTAACCCATCTTTATTGAGTATTTAAATATTTGCAAATTATTTACTTTATCTTTTATATGCATTTTTAGTGAAAAATATCGTAAGATTGCCTAGAAGGGGGCTAGCTCCTTATTTCTTAGCCAAAATCCTAGGTTTTCCTCTATGGATACCTAAACCAATCATTTGCTAACAAAAAATTTCTAGTCATACCAACACAGTTCATTGACCTACCCTTCTACCAGACCTATTATCCCAAAGCCATTGATATCATACAACACTACTCATTGGATAATCTAGTATGTTGTAAACATGCTCAGAATATCACTCTGTACATTGAATTCTATCATAACCTATGTGAAATCGATGCATATCACTTTAAAACTTGAGTTGCATTAAGAGACATAATATTTGAGTTTGCTACGTTCTCTTGATTCTTATGTATAAAACCATCACCCAATAAGTTCTTTCTTTTTCCTAATTTCCTAGATACATTACCAGAACCCTTTGACCATCTAACCTGGATATCATGTATGCTGATTTCTTCGAGGGCTCACTCCCAAATAAGATGTCATCAGTTCCTCTGAGTCCAAGGGACAATGCATTATTCAAGATGGTCATCTCTTGTGTTCACCCTATAGCATCACATGACTTAGATGTATTGCATCCAGTTCATCTTTTCCTGATGTATGCTCTTAAATATCAATTAGACTTTGACTTAGGCTATTAGGCTTTTAAGTCTATCATTTACTACTCAAGATACAGTACCTCACTTAAAATACATATGGGTTATTATCACATCCTGACTGCATTCATATATTCCCTAGCGATAGGTGTTGGTAGAGGTTATCTAGTAGAGGTATCTGATTTTGATATGGTAGGCATACCTTAGTGGTCCTTGGTTGGGATTAAGGCTACCTCTGAGAGTCTTGCGTGCAAGTGCATTCATCCTTTCATTGAAGCACCAGTAGGAGATATAGGCCATGATGATGAACTAGTTGCTGAAGCACCTCCTGTCCAGCTGATTACCCAAGACGTCATAACTCTAACTCCCTTATTCGATGCAACTCAGGGTGCCTCTTCCTATGCCCCTCCACCAACTAGTGACCCTTACATCCAGTTGTGATGACATATTTGGTCGCTTCACTGTAGACCATGATTCAGGACTAGTACACTATTTCAAGGTTAGCTCATGAATTTTCGTCAGGAGATGATCACTCGTATGGACCACATAGAGAAAGAGCAACACACCATTTTTGATTTCTTTCACTCTACTCACACTTCTCCACCTAATCCTTGACTTTATTTGGCATGTATTAAAACTTTGACTACCTGGGTACTTGATGTAGTTTGACTTGAGCTTGGTGTTCATAACAATGGCTTTATGTCTTATCTTTTATATATTCAGCTATGTGTGTTATCAGATTCTATAGAATAGATTTTTGCCTTCTTACATGTTATTTTCAAAATTTAATTATCCTTTTGCAAATTGCAAAACATAGGATTTTCAAAACTTAAACGGAACTAGCCTAAGTCTTATCGTAGTAAGCATACACCTATAAATTTAGGAAGCTAGCATCTCATAAGTACATTAAGGTTCCTTGCTTCTGTTTGATAAAACCCATCAACATAAATCCAAGGCTTTAAATACAAGTTGAGCAAATATCAAACCTAACTCTCAACTTAACCATTTTTGGTCACATAAACTAATATCCTGTGATAATCAATTAAGTATAAAATTTGAATATTTCATACAAGGATTTTTTCTAGAATCTTTCCAAGCATGGACTTTGGGGCATCTTTTCAAAAGAAAATGAAAATTTATGGGGGAGCATCAAATTTAAAATATTTTTTAAAAACTTAAAAGAATTTTTTATTCAAAACATAAAGAAAATCTTTTAACATAAAATTTATTTTTAAATCTTAAAGATTTTTTTAAAACAAACCTGATTTTGAAACTTAAATCTTTTTCAAAACTTAAACAAATCTTAAACTTGGTTTTGTTGGATATTATTATTATCCCTATTAGGTGGGTTTATTTGTAAGTTGCACATGTAAATATAATCTGAGCCCTTAAAATGATCTAACTTATGCTTATTGAGTTTCAGATTATTAGATGCGGGTTCAATGTATAAAACCCTTTAGACCAATCTGTTATTATCTATAGGATGATAACAGATTGGATTTCTATATAAAGGGGAGGTCCCCAAGGGTTTTAGGGATTATCTTGACCTAATTTCTTGTTCCCCATTGACAAGAAACTTTACGGCTCCGTCAACCCTAAGCCCCTTGGAAGATTCTCCTTCTTTCCGCTGCATTTTCTTCCATAGGGATCAAGCCGAAGACGCCACGACAAAGACAATGACTAATCAATCAGGTTCTTTGTCTTCCGGTTTATGCATTTTATTTATGTTATGTCATGATTCGATGAAACAATAGATCCATGCTTATATACATTATGTTTTCTCTTCGAGTTCTTATTTGGTTTTCTAGAATTCATGCGGTTAGGAGAAAACACAATGTTCTATCAATTGGTATCAGAGCCTTGGCTTTGTTTCATTGTTTTTATGGTAATAAAGTTTAAAAATTTTCGTCGATTTATTGTATGTATGCTAGATTAAGTTTTCCTAGTATAATACAATTTTTATCGTCGATAATCATGTAAAAGAAAATTTTAAGATAGACTTGTTTTCTAAGTTTTTCATATTTTATGTGAAAAAAATACGAAAACGGCGGAAGAACCATCATGTTTAACCTAATTCTTTTTAGATTAATCATGACGATTTAATCGATTGGCTTGGTCAATCAATCGATTATCAAGTCTAAAATTATGAACAGAATAAATTTGATTTAATTGATTGTACAAATTTATTTTGATCGATTATCGTCTTAAATTTGTAACAAGATGAATTAGGAATTATATTGATTAAAATTATTATTTTTCGATGAAAATTTCTTTCATGTGAATTTTTTTTCTTTTACGTCGAAAAAAAAACTGTTTCGTAGAAATAGTAAAGTGAATTTTATATATATAAAAGGCTAATGCATCAAATATTTTTTCTTGATGAAGAGATTAAATAATATTAAATAATATTATTTAATTATAGAACCATAAAGAAACTCTAATTTTTAAAGGAGGGTTCTGTATATGATATAGTCGTATATATATTAAGCTTTTAGATCGATTGGGATAATCAATTGGATCATACCATTTGATTATCATATAGTGTCAATCGATTAATGAGCTTAATTTTTTGAGGTGTCAAGACTAATAAAGAAATTATCTGTTCGATGAAATATCAAGAATTTTCTTGGGTCTATCTACACAACGTGCTACTAAATTGAACTATTGTGTCGGCCTAAAGGAAGGAACCTTAGGTCGGTTTAGTGTATTTTGTGTTGGTAGATATATATCTATGCTAGAGCAATCGACCCAAAGGAAGGTTGCTTTTATGCCAGATATATGTTCAAGATAGTTTACAATTATTGAACATAATTTATTTTGTTCTGATAATGCACAAAATATGTCAGCCCAAAGGAAGACATATTGCATGGCAGATTAAAGTTGTTGTAAGCTATGGACTAAAATATAACTCATATAAAGTTTCATATTATGCACACAATGGGTCGGCCTAAAGGAAGGCACATTGTGTGGCCAATTAAAGGTTGAGTTATATCAGAGAGTGCCGCTAACAAATTATATTTTAATCTACACACTAAAATACAATGTTGTATATGGTATCTCATAAGGAGCCCATTTATATGCATTTAAAATTTTATTTACTTGCATAATTTTATTATATATATGTTCTTGGCTTTAGTTAAATTGTGAGCTTAAATAAATTTTTTCTTTTTTTTTTAATTTCAGTGCAATCTGTAACTGCCAACATTAATACCATTCCAACATTAACTGGTCCGAATTTTGCTGAATGAAAAGAATACGTGATCGTAGTCTTAGGTTGCATGGACTTGGACTATGCATTAAGGAATGATCGTCCCGCACCTTTGACCAATGCTAGCACTATAGAGCAGAGGGCTGAATTTCAGCTATGGGAGAAATCGAATCGCATGAGTCTAAGCATCATGAAGCTTTCCATACCGGAACAAATAAAGGGCTCACTAACAGAGAGTGAAGATGCTAGGAGGTTCCTTAACTAACTGGCAGACCGATTCACCTCAAATGAAAACGTTGAGACTACCACACTTCTTACGAAGTTGGTAACCATGCGGTACAGTGGTAAAGGAAACATAAGGGAGTACATTATGGAGATGTCCAATATAACGACAAGACTGAAAGCACTAAAACTAGATATGTCGGAGAGTATGTTAGTGCATTTCATCTTGATGTCTCTGCCTGCACGGTTCACTCCTGTTAAGATATCGTATAATACTCAAAAGGAAAAGTGGACATTGAATGAGCTTATTGCTCAATGTGTGCAAGAGGAGGGGAGACTGAAGATTGAGACATCTGAAAGTGCTCACTTAGCATCTGGTTCTCAAAATGCAAGCAAGAAGTGAAAGAGGATCAATAACAAAGGTAAGGGAAAGCAAACTGCAAATTCTGGAGGCAATGACCATAAGGAGCAAAAGAAGCAGGATAAGGAATCCACTTGTTACTTTTGCAAGAAGAAAGGTCATATGAAGAAAGACTACCTCAAGTACGCCAACTGGCGTGTAAAGAAGGGTAAACTTCTCAACCTTGTTAGTTTAGAAGTCAATTTAGCTATTGTACCCATTGACACTTGGTGGATAGATACTGGTACTACTACTCACATAAGTGTCACTATGCAGGGTTGTCTCAGGAGCCGACTTCCACTTGATGGTGAAAGATACATCTATACGGGGAATGGAAAAAAGGCTGCAGTAGAGGCTATTGGTGGTTTTAGGTTTTATTTAGGAACTGATGTTTATTTGGATTTGGAGAATACATTCATTATACCGTCTTTCAGACGAAACTTAATTTCAATTTCTTGTTTGGACAAATCAGGTTATTCTTGTTCATTTAGAAATGAAATGTTTATTATTTTCTATAATTCTATTTTGATTGGTAATGGTTCCTTGGTTGATAAGCTTTATAAATTAAACACCTTTACTCCTACGATTGACAACGTAATAATGCATAGTGTAGGTACGAAACGTAAATTGACCAACGAGAATTCTTCTATGTTGTGGCATAGGCGTTTAGGACATATATCCAAACAATGCCAAGAAAGGTTAATGTCACATGGAATTCTTGATTCCCTTGACATGTCAGACTTTGATGTCTGCATAGAGTGTGTTAAGGGGAAGACAACTAACAAAAGGAACAAAGGGGCTAGCCATTGTAGTGATGTTTTGGAGCTAATACATATGGATATTTGTGGACCATTCCCTAAGGCATCTTGGAATGGACACATATATTTTATTAGCTTCATAGACGACTATTCTAGATTTGGCTATCTGTACCTTATTCATGAGAAGTCGTAATCTTTGGACATGTTCAAAATTTTCAAAGCCGAAGTTGAACTTCAACTAGGTAAGAAAATTAAAGTCGTCCGATCCGACCGTGGAGGGGGATATTATGATTGATATGATGGATCAGGTGAACAACGTCCAGGACCTTTTGTAAATTACCTTGCTGAGTGTGGGATTGTGCCTCAGTATGCCATGCATGGTACAACCAGTCAGAATGGTGTAGCTAAGCGTTGCAATCGGGCCCTAAAAGACATGGTGAGAAGTATGATGACTTTCACTTCTCTACCGGAGTCTTTGTGAGGTGAGGCACTCAAGACTACAGTTTACCTTCTCAATAGAGTACCTAGTAAGACAGTAATTAAAACCCCATTCGAGATGTGGACGGGTAGAAAGCCTAGCATTAGGCATTTACACTTCTGGGGCTGTCCAGCTGAGGCTAGGCCTTACAAGACTAATGAAAAGAAACTGGACTCAAGAACTATTAGCTGCAATTTTGTAGGTTACTCTGAGAGATCAAAGGGGTATAAATTTTATGATCCATCTAATAGATCCTTCTTCGAAACAGAAAACACCAAGTTTATTGAGGACAGTGGGAGCAATAAAATCAGGGAAGTGACTTTTGAGAAAAGCATTAGCAATCCTACTATGGTCACTACTAGTGCAATCAATAGTGGTATGGTGACCATACCACACATTATGGATAATGCACATCCAATGAGCGTAGTGAACCAAGATATTCCCATGACATCTCCAATGCAATTGGAGGAGCCTACCACTAAAATTGAAGTATTGCCTCATATTGATGAGCAAGTACCTCAACCGCCTCAAACACAAGTGCCCTTAAGGCAATCCACAAGGGAACGGAGAAGCACAAATTCTCGTGATTACGTTTATCTCCAAGAGCATGAGTTTGATATAGGGTTGGAAAGTGATCCTATATCTTTCCAAGAAGTCAAACAATGCTCTAACCCTGAAAGGTGGATTAACGCCATGCAAGAAGAGTTAAAGTCTATGGCAGACAATGACGTTTGGGAATTTATCAAATTGCCTGAAGGTTCGAAACCCGTTGGTTGTAAATGAATATTTAAAACCAAGCGAGATTCGAAGGGCAATATCGAAGGTATAAGGCTCGTCTTGTTGCCAAGGGATTCACTCAAAAGGAAGACATTGATTATAAGGAGACTTTCTCACATGTGTCGATGAAAGACTCCCTTAGGGTAATCATGGCACTTGTAGCTCATTTTGATTTGGAGCTACAACAAATGGACGTAAAGACTGCATTCCTCAATGGAGACATAAGAGGAGTCTATATATATGGTGCAACCGGAAAACTTTGAGTCCTCAGACTCAAAGCACCTAGTATGTAGATTAAAGAAGTCCATTTATGGTTTAAAGCAGGCATCCCGTCAATGGTACCGAAAATTTGATCAAGTGGTTACCTCATTTGGATTTAAAGAGAACCCCGTTGATCAGTGCATATATGCCAAGTTCAGTGGGAGCAGTTTGTTATACTTGTTTTGTACGTGGATGATATATTGTTTGCGAGCAATAATAAGGGTCTATTGCATGAAACCAAGTCATTTCTATCTGATAAATTTGAAATGAAAGATCTTGGTGAAACATCTTTTGTTTTAGGCATTCAGATCTGTCATGATCGATTAGGAGGCATTCTTGGACTTTCACAACAAGCCTATATTGAGAAGGTGCTAATAAGGTATGACATGCAGAACTTTACACCTGGTGACACACTTGTGTCAAGAGGTGACAAGTTTAGTTTGCAGCAGTGCCCACGACTTGAACTTGAAATAAAGGAGATGAAACAATTCCCATATGCATCAGCAGTGGGAAGTCTCATGTTTGCACAAGTTTACACTCGACCAGATATAACATTTGTAGTTGGGATGTTAGGCAAATATGTTAATAACCCAGGACCGTCGCACTGGAAAGCAATTAAAAGAGTGATGTAGTATTTGCAAAGAACTAAAAGACACATGCTCACGTATCGAAGGTCAGATCATCTAGAGGTGATTGGTTATTCAGACTCCGATTTTGCTGGATGCTTAGATAGTAAGAGGTCCACTTCAGGCTATATCTTCATGCTTGCTGGAGGGGCTATATCTTGGAAGAGTGTCAAGCAGATGCTAGTAGCTACTTCTACTATGGAGGCAGAATTGGTAGCATACTATAAAGCATCCAATCACGGGATTTGGCTGCGGAACTTCATCACAGCATTGCATATCGTTGATGGCATTGACAGGCCACTGAGGATCTACTGTGATAATAAAGCTGCAGAACTTTATGCCAAGAACAACCGCAGTTCGTCGAAGTCCAAGCACATCGACATTAAGTTTCTAGCGGTTAAAGAGAGAGTTCAGAGTCGCCAGATTATGGTAGAGCACATCTGCACAGATTCCATTTTGGCCGATCCACTCACCAAAGGCTTGGTGCCCAAGGTGTTTCATACGCATGTTGTGGATATGGGAGTTCTTCTTATGGAAGAAGAACTCATCTAGTGGGAGTCTGTATTTATTTTATTGCTCTATGTTAATAAAGACAAACATTTTATTTTGATTATTGTACATACTTTAGGTTTGAAATATTAATGGGGATTCATATGTTTGTTTGACACTCTGAATACGATATCATGATTTACTACTACTGTTTAGCATTTGGTGTTTGTAAATATGATACAGATTCCTTTTGGAATCATAAAGTTTGGATCATGATTTGCTATTACAGTTTAGCATAAGGTATTTGCAAATATGATCAGACTCTTTTGAGTCGCTTTGAACCAGTTGGAAATTGACATGTACTGATCACATTTCATGTAATTTCTACTCTATACATCCGCATCCTGATCTATGTCGATAATGACATTGGTATTGTGATTACTATTGGGGCTTGTTACGATCATATACAGTAACTATGACCTCTTTAGTCCTATACCAATAAAGTTAATGAACCAGATTGTTTATAGGGGTATCTTGTACCCATAAAGTTTGATATCAACTAAAGTTTTGGTTGTATTTACGATACAACTCACATATAGCCTAAGTGGGAGATTGTTGGATATTATTATTATCCCTATTAGGTGGGTTTATTTGTAAGTTGCACATGTAAATACAATCTGAGCCCTTAAAGTGATATAACTTATGTTTATTGGGTTTCGGATTATTGGATGTGAGTTCAATGTATAGAACCCTTTAGACTAATCTGTTATTATCTATGGGCTGATAACATATTGGATTTCTATATAAAGGGGAGGTCCCCAAGGGTTTAGGGATTATCTTGACCTAATTTCTTGTTCCCCATTGACAAGAAACTTTACGGCGCCGTCAACCCTAAGCCCCTTGGAAGATTTTCCTTCTTTCTGCTGCATTTTCTTCCACAGGGATCAAGCCGAAGACGCCACGACAAAGACAATGGCTAATCAATCAGGTTCTTTGTCTTTCGGTTTATGCATTTTATTTATGTTATATCATGATTCGATGAAACAATAGATCCATGCTTATATACATTATGTTTTCTCTTCGAGTTCTTATTTGTTTTTCTAGAATTCATGCAGTTAGGAGAAAACACAATGTTCTATCATAAAAAACTTAAAGAAATTGTTTCAAAACTTAAACAAATCATTTTTAACTTAAAATTTTAATTTTAAAACTTAAAGAAAATTTTCAAAACTCAAACAATTTCTTTAAAATTTTTTAGTTTTAAAACTTAAAGAAAATTTTCAACATTTAAACATATTTTTTTTGGTATTAAAACTTAAACCAATTTTTAACTCAATACTTACTTTTAACTCTTAAGAAAAGTTTTAAAACACAAATTTAAATAATCTTTCAAGTAAGTCTACACTTAACTTTAAAAATACTTGTGAAATTTCAAAGAAAACTTTTCATGTTTTCAAAAATGATTTCTTAAAAACCCTGCATATGTAGCCCCATTTTTTGATAGTTAAAGGGGAGAGATATCACATGCAAGGGGAGGTTTAGTTGAGGAAGAGCAATTATATTTCTATATATCATATACTGTTTTAACTTAACTTTAAACCAGGTTGTCAAACATCAAAAAGGAGGAGATTGTTGGTGCAAGGGGCACCATAATCGAACCTATATTTTGATGTTAGCAAATGTTCAAATTAATTTGTGTTGTTGTCCGATGAAGCAAACAAGTGTGCAGAAATATTACCTTTGTGAAGCCCTAGTTGTGGCTAGGCAAAAGCCTCAGTAGATCATGGAACCAGGCAAGAAGTCTAGATGGGTCAAGGGGGCCTGACATCTGGCAGATGGACTCGATAGGCCTGGAGGACCCAATATCGAGAGGAAGCCCTATCAGTCGATCTGATGTTGAGCAATTGAAGTTAAAACAGGTCTAAGGACCTGATGTTTGCTAGGTGAGTAAAGGTAAGCTCTTGGAGGAGAGTGCAGTGAGGTCATGTTTCGATGGGACAACCTTAGGCATTGATCCTACTAGAAAAACCTATGAAGGTTTCTATAATGAGGTCAGGGTAGGCACTACTATCTTTACTCATGCATTATTACTATACTAACTCTGTTTTTCAGTGTTAACTTTTATATTAGTTGTGTTATGCTATCTTTTTGATATAAATTAGTCAAACACATATTGACCAGTGTTCGATCGACTGATCATCAGGATCAAACGACTAATCCCGCCTGAGTAGCACTGCCATGAAGGAAATTAGACTTAATCCATTGACTGATCATCAACATCAGTCAATTGATCCATACTTGGTATGCGAGGGGATGAAGAAGGAAATATATTCAATCGATTGAGAATCTGGATCCATTGATAGATACATTTATTGCAGTGCTAGCTGAGCCACGAATACAAGAAAGGCATGGGATTCCGTTGACCAAATAGGAGGTTCAGTCAACAAAATGGATCAAACTGCTAAACGATTTTTCAGTCGACGGAACATTGCCTATAAAAGGAGATTGAGATCAGTGCTCAGAAATAACATTAATGTGGGATCGGTGAGATAGATAGAAGGGGGTGAATATCTATTCGAAAATTTCTCAGATTTAGGAAAGAGTATATGCAGCGGAAACAATAAACACAAGTCAAAAACCAATCTAACAGGTTTGTTTTTACTTGGTTCGGAGCCTATAACGACTCCTACTCTAAGGCCCGCTGTCCTTGATCATTTACGTTGGGCAATTCTATAAGTTCGCAAAAGAATGTTAAGAATATGTAATTCTGAGTACAAAAGAAATAGTAAAGTATACCAACAACTTGTAATTGAAATGGAAAGACAACACATCATTATCGGAGTAGCGTTTCGGTGTTTCTAGATCGCCTCAGAGTAGCACACTTGAGAACAAATGATGTGAAAAACTGATATAAAGTTGTGGTCAAATTCCCCTTTTATATAAGCACTCAGGCACCCGAGTGCCTATAGGGGCGCCCCCAACTCAGCGATCTAGTCGCGTCTCTATCCTCTGATTGGTCAAAACTCTATCTTTCTAGGGCGCTTGAGAGGCTCTGGGGGCCTATGTTGATGATGTGGCGAGTCCAACCAGCGCGCACCAACTCAGCTTGTCCCAAGATGAGTCATCTTCACAGAGCCGCCCAATACCTCTCGGGCGCCTGTCTTCTCGAGCACCCCAAATGTGGCCAGTGTCCAATTCATTAGTTGCAACATAGGGTTAGTGCAAAACAATAATATATATATATATATATATATATATGGAATATGTATGTACAACAGTTGGAGCTGTCTGATCCTGACTTTGGATTTCAAATGAAATTCTAGGTCGGACCAACGCTTACTATTCCCTCTTTTGGGGAATGCATCCTCACCTACTCCACTCTAGAGAAGTTACCTGTTGCCAACCGGCACCTCCGGTTGGACTTTTGCTTTGTCATTGAAGCTTCCAGATCTCGAGACATCCGTACCTCGACCTATCTCTACTTTTGTTCATTGTCCTCACTCGGCTAATACTCTTACCCGATCTTCCAGATCAGGACTTCAGTACCCGACCCCTGGTCAGGTCTTCGTGTCCAGTCTTCTGAACCAGGTTTTCGTGCCCAACCCTTGGTCAGGTCTTCGCGCCCAGTCCTCAACCATGTCTTTGGTGCCCAATCCTCGGTCAGGTCTTCATGTCCAATCCTCAACTAGGACTTCGTGCTCAACCTTGCAGGTCAAGACTTCGTACCTAAGTAAACTAGGACTTTCCTGCACTCTTAGTGAAACATGTTAGATCTAAAAACATACAAAACATTGAACCCTTTGCCATTATCAAAACCAGATTTGATCTGGTGCTTCCAAAACCAACATTTAATTCCTGCCTCATTTTGTTCATGAGTCTTCTAATTGATGGATCGTCTTTGGTGTGCTAGAGGGGGGGGGGGTGAATAGCACTTTTTTGAATTTTATCTCTACAATTGTTGTTAGCGCAGTAGAATGATAATATGCAAAGGAAACAAAATGCAATGCTAACAAAAGGAGTTACTTGGTATCCACATAGATGGGTGACTAATCCAAGGATCCACGCCGCGAGCACCACTTTCACTATGAAACCCTCCTTCAGGTGGAGAAACCTTTATAGTCGAGATCTTCCTCTTTACAAAATACAGAAATATGAGAGAGGAAGTAAGAAACACTCTTCAGACGAGCAGTACTTCGACACTGTATGGAACCGTACCATTCACGTGCAAAAAGGTGCTCCTTGTTGGATCGAGAGAACCGATAGAGGGGGGTGAATATCGGAAAGCGTTCGGATTTAAGATAGAGAATTTGCACAGCGGAAGATAAAAAACAAAACATGCAAACACAGTGATTTTTACTTGGTTCGGAGCCTAGGTCGACTCCTACTCCAAGGCCCACGGTTGTTGACCGTTTTCTGCGGGCAATTCTATAAGTTCGCAAGTCAGTTTACAGTATTGAGTTGCAAATATAGCACAGTAAACTTAACAAATAAAAAGCTCTTCTTTTACCGACGTCCGATGTAGGTTGTCTTTTTCAGAGCAGCGGGACGTCGTCGGCTCGAGTTGGGAGGTTTCCGGAGCGAGGCGCGAGAGCAGAAGAGCGTAGAAGCTTTGAATCGAAGTTGTTGTCGAAAGCCTGGGCGTTGGGTACTATTTATAGCACCTCGGGGCGCCCTGGATGTCGGGGGCGCCCCCCCACGTGTCACGCGATCCGAGCTTCGCTCGGTCAATCTCTATCCCACTCGAATAGGGATGAGGTTTGACACTGGGGGCGCCCTGGACGCTGGCGGCACCCTGGACGCTGGCGGCGCCCTGCTTGACTCCTTCAGCGCGGGCTTCTCGGCTGGATAAGGGTAATCGGCTTCACTGGCGTAGGCGCGAGGCGCCCTGGGCACTGGGGGCGCCCCGGCCAGTGGTCAGCCGAAGCCTTTGTTGCTTCGCTTGTTTTGTGTTGCCCCTGGGGGCGCCTGGGACACTGAGGGCACCCTGCTCAGCTACTTGCCTCTCTCCTTTGGGCATTCTGAGCTGCAGACACACGTTCCTTTGGTCCTGCATCCAGGGTTAGTCCAAAACAATATAAAACAATAGAGTATTATGTTTATACAGCCTTAGTTGTCTTGGTTCTGACTTTGGGCCTCCAAAATGGAGCCCTAGGTCGAACCGACGCCTACTGTTCCCTCGACGGGGAACGCGTCCTCACCTACTCCTCTCGGGAGAATGTACCTGATGCCAACCGCTCCTCTGGTTGGACTTTTGCCTAGCGGTCCTTCGCCAGGTCTTGAGTACCAAGCTGCCCTTCGCCTGGTGCCTAGCAGTCCTTCGCTAGGGCTTTGTATCCTGGCATTCCTTCGCCAGGTGCCTAGCAGTCCTTCGCTAGGGCTTTGTTTCCTGGCAGCCCTTCGCCAGGACTTTGTTTCCTAACAGCCCTTCGCCAGGTGCCTAGCATCCCTTCGCTAGGACTTTGTTTCCTGGCAGCCCTTCGCCAGGTGCCTAGCAGCCCTTCGCTAGGACTTTTCCTGCACACTTGAGTAACATTGTTAGATCACCAATAAACTTAACTTTGAATCCTTTGCCAATATCAAAACAAGGTTCGATATGGTGCTTCCTGTACCAACAATCTCCCCCTTTTTGATTTATGGCAACACAATTCAAAGTTAAGTTAAAAACTTATAATAGTTAAGAACAAAAGGTAAACAATGAAGTATAACTGTTTATGAACAGAATTAATGTAGAGTTAAAAAAAAATCTTTATTTCTCATACTCCCCCTAAAACCCTGAATACTTGTGTTATAAGGCACTTAAAACACTTAACTTTGACCTTTCCTCCCCCTTTTACATATATCAAAAATATACATGGGTGAACAAGGTTCTTAATAGGGAGTTTTGAGTTTTTGTAAAAATTTCTAAGTTTTTTTGACAAAGTGTTTTTAAAAAAAAATAAAAGCCTTTGCACAAAAAGCTTTTTACACTTAGACAATTTTCCATTTTGAAGAGCTTTGTAAGCCTAAATTTTGTTTAAAACCAAAAAAAAAAAAATACTTAGGCAAAATTTTGAATTCAAATTTCCCAAAAACAATTTGTTTACCAAAAACATTTTTGCACACTTAGAAATATTTGTTTGGAAACACTTTGTGCATTTTGGAAAACAAGATCTTTAAGAAATTTCTAAACAAGTTTTTCACTAAAAAAACTTTACTTGGAAATATTTGGCAAAATTTTTGAATAAGTTTTTTGCTCAAACAAATTTTGTTTATTAAGGAAAAAAATTTACTTAGGAGAAGACATGCACTTAACAAAAATTTGAAACACTTAGAAATACTTAGAAACTTTTGAAGCACTTTTTGAAAAAGAGATAAAGATTAAAACAATTTCTCTCTTTCCTTTCTCTCCCCCTTAATGTGAAATTCTTCTCCTAAATTTTAAACCATTTCTAAGATAACCTTTAAAAAAAAGAAAATGTTTAAGGAAGAATTTAATTTCTACTCTCCCCCTTGGCCATATATCAATAACAAAATATATTTTGAATGATGTTTTAAAAAAAATTTATGTATCAGAGCCTATGAGTTTTGAAAACATAAAAATAGTTAGCATAATTCTTGAAAATATAGCAAAAAAACTTTAAACTGCACCAACAAAACTCCACTTAAAAAAATATTTTATATTTGTAGGCAAGTCTTTTAGAAACTTCATGCACTTAGAACACTATTGCCTTTACAAGTATTAGTACTTTTCAAAACATTGCACTTTGAAAAATAGAAGTACTTTTGAAGATTTTGCAAAAAAAATTAATTTTATTTTGAATACTTGACTTGATTTCTTTTTCAGTCTGACACAATCCTAGGAAACCTTGTTAACTACAAGGACATTTTCCTAAGTGTCCTGGAAATTTTTTAACCCAAGTAAATATTATTTCAAAGGTATTTCAAAAATAATTTTATAAGCCACAAAAACATTTTAAAATAATATTATTTTGTAAGACAAATGCTTTCGACATAATTTTGAAAATATAGTGTATGAAAACATATTATTTAGAAATGTTTAATAACTCTTTTAATTTGACCTCCCCCTAAACTTGATACAGTCCTTGGAAGCTTGTTGACCACAAGTATTCTTCCTCTGAGTTCTTAGGGTTCGATTTAAATTATAAGAATTATCTAATAACTTTAAAACAAATAATTACCAAAAAAAATATTTCAGAAATTCTTCTTTTGACTTAAACTCCCCCTAAATTTGACACATCCTAGGAGTCCTTGTAGATCATGAAGTGGACCTTCCTCTGTGTCTTTAGGGTTTATTAAAATCAAAAGAATAATTTTGAACAATCTTCTGAGTATGATAACTTTCAAGATAAATTTTTGAAAACATAACTTGAAATGATAGCACAGTTTTCGAAAATCATGATGATAATTTTTCAACGAGATAGTAATATCGAGGGTTTTTGAATAAGTTTTAAAGCATAAGGTTTTTGAAAAATTTGAATTTTTCGAAAAAAATTAAGAAGAACTCCCCCTGTATCCGACACAGTCTGTCTTTTATCTAAGTTCCTTAAGAGACTTCAGTGTTGACCAGGTTTGACTATATGGACTAGGGTTGACTATTTTGACTAAATCAGAATAAGCCCTAGACTCTATTTATTGTGATATTTGACAAAAAAATGTGATAAATGAAAAAGTAGGGCACAGTACAATAAATTAAAAATTAGAGGTAAGTTTGAATAATTTTTGCAAACTTTTTTATTTAAAAGGATAGTGAAGCATGCTTTTAGGTCCTAGATGTCTCACCTAGTTCTATGTGGTCAAACATGTTAACCTTATGGGTTGTGTGAGACAAATATTTAATTTTAACAAAAAAATGGTTAATTTTGAAACATTAAACCTTAGTTTTAAAAAAAATGATTTTTGAGGATTTCGAAATTAATTAGAATTTTAACTTTGAATTTTAAAAGTTAGTTAAATTAAATTTGAATGTTAAAAGTCAAAAGTCAGATGAATTAAATTTGAATTTGATTGAATTTAATTTATTAAGATTTAATTGAATTTAATTGATTTAATTAAGATTTAATTGAATTTAATTGAGATTTGATTTTGATTAATCTGAATTAGTTGGTTGGGTTGGACTCAACTTTTAGGTCCTAAGCATCTCACCCATTTCTAAGTGACAAAACAGGATATCCTTAATTGTTTTGTGAGATGCATATTTTAATAGAAAGATTAATTTTGAAAAGTTAAATTAATTTTTAAACCCAATTTAAATTTATTTTGAAAAGAGATATTTGGATCTAAAATTAACTGAAAATTTGTGTTAGATTTGAATTTAACAAAGAGTAAATTGAATTTGAATTTCAAAAATTAGCTCCCAGGTCTTGGCGAGGCACAAGGCCTTCTTTGGCCGTAGCCTTATTGGATCATCAACCCTTTCCTAGACAAAGCTTTTTAGTGAAATTTCATCTTCAAAATTACTTTTTGGTAAATTCTGGTCTAACTAGTTTGGGTCTTGGATCGGTAGCTTCGGCTAGTTCCGCCAAGATGGCTTCCCTAACGTACTATCATCTCACCTCCACCCAATACTATGTTGTTCAAATTTCAATTAATTGATTTAGTCCTTACACTAGCCAATCCTAATTCTAAGCAAAAAAAAAAAACAAAAATAAAAAGAAACGCATAATTAAAACAAACAATTGTCTAAGTAAGGTCACAATTGGAGTAATACTCCGGATTTTCAAAATCAGCAAGATTATGAATTAAATTTTCTAACTTATTGACCTTATGTTTTAGGGTTTCATTTTCTTGTTTCAATTTTCTGAAGTTTGCTTTAATTAAGTTACATGAATCAATCACATTATTCAAGGTAAATAACGGATTTTCAAATATTATAAATTTACCTTTGTCGATCGTTTGTCCGGCATTCTTGGTAGCTCTTTTATCTGTGCATTCACGTTGGTAATGCCTGAACTCCTGGCACTTGAAGCATTGGATGCCACTTTTGTCCCTTCGTGCTTTTGGAACCGGTTCCTTTGTCGCCATCGGTGGTGTCGTTTGAATCTTACGAGTAGGACACTCACTTTGGTAGTGCCCTCTCTCCCTGCATGTGTAACAAATTACATGATTTTTAAAATCTGATTTTACACTTTTACCTTTTGGTTCCTTATTGGGAATCTCCCCCTTGATTCTTGCCGCCTCGGATCTAGGCTCATCTTCTGATTCTGTGTCTGAGTCGGACTCGGGTACTAGTTGAAGCTCCTTGTTTGGTGGTTCTTTGAGATTTTTCCCTGCAAAAGAATTACACCTTCCTCGACCATTACAGTATCTGTTTGATTATTTAATTCAAATTTTGAAAAGAATTCAAAATTAGTTACCGTCTCAGTCGATTCGTCGTCTGATTCTGGTTCGACTTTGGATTCGGGTTCAGACTCTGACTCGGCTGTTTGTGCTTGGACCGAAAGGGCAAGATAACTTACCTGATCTTCTTCTTCATTTGAGATCTCTTGATGAAGATTAATCAATTTTTCCCAGAGTTCTCTAGCACATCTGCATGGACCTACTAGCTTGAGTTGCTCCTTGGTTAGGCCACATTGTAGGATTGTAGTTGCCCTTGCATCGGTCTCAATTTGATTGAGGGTGTGTTCATCCAGTTTGTCCCACTCGATTGATGACTCATCTTCTACGGGAAACGAGAATCCCGTTTGGATGATCTGCCATAAGTCCATGTGGGCCTTCAGAAGGGACTCCATTTGACATCTCCAAAACGTGAAGTTCTCGCCGGAGAATAGTGGTGGACGTGCACTGTTCCACTCTTGGTTGGCCATTTAATATAAACCTTGCACACAAACAAAATAACAAAAAATTGTACCAAGACTTGGTCTTGGATTAGTAGTGCGGGAGAGAAAAGATATAGCCCAACAAAAATATTGCTCGAATTTCGAGGTAAAATAATAATAACAAATTATGACAAATTTTTGAAAATGATGATTTTATTACTTCTGATTAATGATGAAAAAGTAAGAAGTCAATGTTTAAAAAAAAACTTTGCTCGAACTAGGGTAGCACGAATTTTGAGAAAAAAATATTAAAATAATAAAAAAAAGTTTATGTCAAATTTTCAAAAATTGATCGTTTTATCTATTCTAACTTATGGTGAAAATTTGAAAATTCAAAATTGAAAAAGGCGTAAAAAAATCGAGTGATGTTGATTAACTAGAAAGAAAAGAAATAAGATTAAAAATTTTGTAAATCCGAAAAACATTCAAACTGGTGGTTGCACCAAGTTTGAACTACCCCGCTCTGATACCACTTGTTGGATCGAGAGAACCGATAGAGGGGGGGTGAATATCGGAAAGCATTCGGATTTAAGATAGAGAATTTGCACAGCGGAAGATAAAAAACAAAACACGTAAACACAGTGATTTTTACTTGGTTCGGAGCCTATGTCGACTCCTACTCCAAGGCCCACGGTCGTTGACCGTTTTCTGCGGGCAATTCTATAAGTTCGCAAGTCAGTTTACAGTATTGAGTTGCAAATATAGCACAGTAAACTTAACAAATAAAAAGCTCTTCTTTTACCGACGTCCGATGTAGGTTGTCTTTTTCAGAGCAGCGGGACGTCGTCGGCTCGAGTTGGGAGGTTTCCGGAGCGAGGCGCGAGAGCAGAAGAGCGTAGAAGCGTTGAATAAAAGTTGTTGTCGAAAGCCTGGGCGTTGGGTGCTATTTATAGCACCTCGGGGTGCCCTGGACGTCGGGGGCGCCCCCCCCACGTGTCACGCGATCCGAGCTTCACTCGGTCAATCTCTATCCCACTCAAATAGGGATGAGGTTTGACACTGGGGGCGCCCTACTTGACTCCTTCAGCGCGGGCTTCTCGGCTGGATAAGGGTAATCGGCTTCGCTGGCGTAGGCACGGGGCGCCCTGGCCACTGGGGGCGCCCTGGGCGTTCGGGGCGCCCTGGGCGTTCGGGGCGCCCTGGCTGCTGGGGGCGCCCCGGCCAGTGGTCAGCCGAAGCCTTTGTTGCTTCGCTTGTTTTGTGTTGCCCCTGGGGGCGCCCGGGACACTGAGGGCGCCCTGCTCAGCTACTTGCCTCTCTCCTTTGGGCATTCTGAGCTGCAGACACACGTTCCTTTGGTCCTGCATCCAGGGTTAGTCCAAAACAATATAAAACAATAGAGTATTATGTTTATACAGCCTTAGCTGTCTTGGTTCTGACTTTGGGCCTCCAAATGGAGCCCTAGGTCGAACCGACGCCTAGTGTTCCCTCGACGGGGAATGCGTCCGCACCTACTCCTCTCGGGAGAATGTACCTGATGCCAACCGCTCCTCTGGTTGGACTTTTGCCTAGCGGTCCTTCGCCAGGTCTTGAGTACCAAGCTGCCCTTCGCCTGGTGCCTAGCAGTCCTTCGCTAGGGCTTTGTATCATGGCATTCCTTCGCCAGGTGCCTAACAATCCTTCGCTAGGGCTTTGTTTCCTGGCAGCCCTTCGCCAGGTGCCTAGTAGCCCTTCGCTAGGACTTTGTTTCCTGGCAGCCCTTCGCTAGGTACCTAGCAGCCCTTCGCTAGGACTTTGTTTCCTGGCAGCCCTTCGCTAGGTGCCTAGCAGCCCTTCGCTAGGACTTTTCCTGCACACTTGAGTAACATTGTTAGATCACTAATAAACTTAACTTTGAATCCTTTGCCAATATCAAAGCAAGGTTTGATATGGTGCTTCCTGCACCAACACTCCTTTGATAGGTGAACAGGACAAACTCGCAGTCTGTCCAGCCCCGCACCAGTCAACTGCCCCAAGGGCAGTCGACTGGTCTAGCATTAATTGCTAGCCAACGGCTAGTTTTTGTGGTATACCAGTCGACTGCCCCAAGGGCAGTCGACTGGTCCGAGGCCGAAAACTTTCTGTGAGTTTTGGTAGTCGACTGGCCCTGAGCCAGTCGACTGCCCTGCCTCTCAGCCTAGTTCCAACAACTCCGGACCTTCTCCTTCACGTGTGCCTTCAGGTCTGCTCCCTTGGCTTGCCTCTTGAAGTCCTCTTCCTCTAGCTATCGTCCCTCGAATGCGCACGCAAGCCTTCCCTTGGCTTGCCTCCATGCCACCCTTCACGTGTGCCCTTGAAGTCCACTTCCCGGCTTGCCCTTGGAGCTCTCCTCCCTCGGCTCTCGTCCCTCAGATATGTCCACCATGTGTGATTCTCCAAGTCTTGCAAACTCAATCACACACATCAAATACAACATAACACTCTAACCTTAAACATATTCACCCACACACACCAAAACCATGATCTCCCAATCATTTGTGGGTCGATTGCCTCAACAATCTCCCTCTTTTTGATGTGTGGCAATATGTTTAAGTTTAGAGATAAATAACAGCCAACAACAGCAATAACAATAGATAGTAATTGAAAAAGCATAAGACATAGTAACCCTAAGAGGTAACCTCCCCCTTAATCCATGTCTTCTCCCCATTTTCAATTCTAATCATAATCCAAGTTAAGTTTCCACTTAACGCTAAACATCATTAAAAATGTAAGACATATTAAAACCTAAGAGGTAACCTCTCCCTTAATCCATGTCTTCTTCTCATTTTTAATCATTTAAGGTCTAAGTGAGAAAGAAAACCTTAAACCATCCATTCCAAGTTAAAATTCTAACTTAAACCACCCATTCTCTCCCTTTGACACCATCAAAATGATTGCCTCAAGCAACCCAACCCTATGACATCAAATGAAAGAGATTTGGATTTCTGAAAGAAAGTTTCAGAATCTGAAACCAAGCGTGTAAGTCGACTGCCCATGGGGCAGTCGACTGATACGCTATCAGTCTGAATTTTCAGCTTTTCTGTCGACTTTCAGAAACTCCCAGAAAATTCCAAAAAATTTCAAAAATTGTAAAATTTTGCATACATGTTTGAAATGATATGCTCTATCAAGGAAAAATATTAATCCATATAAAATTTCAAACATGCATGACTTTTGATAAAAAAAAATCCAAAATTTTTGAAACCTATTACATTTTGTATCAAACTTACAATCCAATTTTGCAATTATATAACTTTCGAAAGCATGACAAAGCATATAAAGCATAAAATGTTTTTCAAAGGTTTAAATGTCCAACTATGATCTTTCGGCAAAGTGTCCATTGATTAAACACTTGTCTTCCCCATAGTTGATCTAGTTTTCATATTTTGATACTTCTAATGGTTCACAATATGCCACAAGCACAAGTGAGCCAAATGTATCACCCTAATGGATCAAGCACCCTTTTTCAAGTTTAAAATCTCAAAGTTCACCCTACACTTCCACAAAACACATTTCAAGGCTTCTTCTCAAGGATGTAAACTCCGATTCGGGAAGAGGCTTGGTAAAGATGTCAGCTAGGTTCAACTTTGATTCAACATAGTGTAATTCTATGTCTTCCCTTGCCACATGGTCTCTAATGAAGTGATGTTTAACTTCAATGTGTTTTATCCTAGAGTGGTGAACCGGATTTTTGGTCAAGTTGATTGTACTTACATTATCACACATGACTTTGACCTTGGTGTAATGTAACTCATAATCCTCTAAGGTGTACATGATCCAAAGGAGTTGGGAAGCACACCCACCCATTGCCACATATTCCGCCTCCGTTGTTGATAGGGAAACGCATGGTTGTTTCTTACTACTCCAACTAACTAAGGAAGACCCAAGGAATTGATACCCTCCACTAGTACTCTTCCTATCTAGCTTACAACCCGCATAGTCCGAGTCGGTGTATCCAATTAGATCAACACTAGGGGTTCTAGGATACCAAAGTCCGACATTGAGAGTACCTTTGACATACCTTAGGATCCTCTTAACTACAACCAAATGGGACTCTTTGGCACAAGATTGGTACCTTGCACACATACCTACCGTAAAAAGTATATCGGGTCTACTAGCGGTAAGGTATAGTAGGCTACCAATCATGCTCCTATATTGTTTAGAGTCTACCATTTTCCCTTCAAGGTCATTATCCATTTTCACATTGGTTCCTATGGGTGTGGATGCTACCTTAGCATTTTCTAAACCAAATTTCTTTAACATTTCCTTAGCATATTTGGTTTGAAAGACATGTGTACCTTCATTAGTTTGCTTAACTTGAAGACCTAAAAAGAAGGTTAACTCTCCTACAAGACTCATCTCAAATTCATCTTTCATACACTTGATGAATTATTGTAGAAAGTCATTATTTGTTGACCCAAAAATGATATCATCTACATAGACTTGGGCAACAAATATGTCCTTATCTTTAGATTTTAGGAACAATGTAGGGTCAATTGTTCCTCTCCTAAACCCCTTAGACACTAGAAATGAAGAAAACCTTTCATACCAAGCCCGGGGAGCTTGTTTCAATCCATATAAGGTTTTTCTTAATTTGTAGACGTCTCTTGGATAGTTAGGGTCCTCAAACCCGAGGGGTTGTTCTACATAGACCTCTTCCTTAATGATCCCATTAAGGAATGCTGACTTCACATCCATTTGGTGAAGTGTGAAACCCATGTGAGCGGCATAGGCTAGTAGGATTCTAATAGATTCTAACCTAGCTACGGGGGCATAGGTCTCTTCATAGTCTAATCCCTCAACTTGGTTAAACCCCCTAGCTACCAATCTAGCCTTGTTCCTAGTGATTTTACCTTGGTCATCTAGTTTGTTCCTAAAGACCCATCTTGTGGTTACAATGGTGCAATCATTGGACCTATGAACTAACTCCCAAACTTCACTCCTCTCAAATTGATTTAGCTCTTCTTGCATGGCTAAGACCCAATTTACATTTCCCAATGCTTCATCAATAGACTTGGGTTCTAATTGAGAGATTAGAGCTATTTGACTAGTTTGATCCCTAAAATAGGACCTAGTCCTTAGTCCTTGAGTGACATCACCCACTATTTGGTCAATAGGGTGATCATGGTGATGTCTCAAGGGCCTAGAGGTTGTGGGTTCATTTACTCCTTCTTACACATCCTCTAGGGTACTTCTTACTCTCCCTTGATCATTGCCCTCCAAATGTAAGTCTTGGATTCTTTGGGCAAGGGGTTGGACTTCTTCTATATCCTTATCAATTGAGGTTTTTTTAGGATAGGTACTTGTTGTTTCATCAAATTTAACATTCGAGGACTCCTCAATCACTTTTGTCCTCTTATTGTGAACTCTATAACCCCTACTAGTTAATGAGTACCCTACTAGAATTCCTTCATCGGCTTTTGACTCAAACTTCCTTAGGTCATCTTTGGTATTTAAGATGTAGACTTTATATCCAAAGACCCTAAAGTAGTGGCCTTGTGGTACCCTTCCATTCCATAATTCAAATGATGTTTTTCCTAGGAACCTATGTACCAATACCCGGTTTTGAATATAGCAAGCGGTGTTAACCGCTTCGGCCCAAAAATAGCTAGGAAGGGAATATGCATTAAGCATAGTCCTAGCAGCTTCTTGTAGGACTCGGTTTCTCCTCTCAACTATCCCATTTTGTTGAGGAGTCCTTGGGCATGAAAATTCATGCTTGTATCCATTTTCAACACAAAATTATGTGAAACTTACATTTTAGAACTCCCCATCGTGGTCACTCCTAATTCGGTTTATTTTGATATGTTTTTCATTTTCTACCCTTTTACTAAATCATATAAAAATCTCTAGGGTATCATCCTTATGTTTCAAAAAGTAAATCCATGTAAACCTAGAAAAATCATCTACTATGACTAAGCAATATTTACTCCCTACAAGTGAGGGAGTACTATGGCAATCAAATAGATCTATATGTAAAAGCTCTAAAGGTAAAGAAGTAGTGGTTAGAGTTTTACCTTTGAGTGATGATTTTGATTGCTTACCCTCTTGGCATACATCACACAATTTGGTCTTCTTATACTTGATCATTGGTAGCCCCTTCACCAACTCTTCTTTGGCCACTCTTGCAATGCTTCTCATGTTGACATGTCCAAGTCGCCGGTGCCACAACCACCCTTCTTCTTCTTTAGACATGAGACACTTAGCAACATTGTTAGTAGCATAAGCAAGATCAAGGTAATATAAATTTGCCTCTCTAAACCCTTCTAATACAACACTATTTGATTCATTATGTTTAATGATGCACTTCTTAGCATGAAATTCAACCCTAAAACCGACATCACATAATTGACTTACGCTAAGTAAATTGAACTTCATATCTTTAATTAGGAGAACTTTATGTATAGAAATCATGGAAGATACCTCAATGGTGCCCCTACCAATAATCCTCAATTTTTCACTATTTCCAAAGGAGACCGTCCCTTCTCTTAATTAGCTAATAGTGGTGATCTTGTTCACATCCCCGGTCATGTGTCTTGAGCATCTACTATCTACTATCCACATAGTTGAGGCCTCCTTAACCTTTACCTATACAACATGGAAAACATACTCTTTTGGTACCCAAATCTTTGATCCATAAGCATCATTTAGAAATCTTTTAGGTACCCATGCCTTCTTTGTGTTTCCCTTAGCCCCTAGTCTCCTAGATGCACCAATCCTACCGGTGAGTGAGACAAAGACTACTTCCTTTGTCTTTGGCATATATCCTAAATCGGCCTCATTATAAACGACCCTTTGACTGTTGATGATCATGTCTAGGTTACTAGATCCTACTTGGAATTTCCTAAGGGACTTTGTGAGGTCATCTACCTTTTTCCTTAGTTCCCTATTTTCAGTTTCAAGATGTGAAGTATGTGAAGTAGTAGAACTAGCATGCAATTCTTCAAGTTTGGTATATTCTACTCTAAGCATGACAATCTCTTCTTTTAGATCCTTAAATTTACTTCTAGCCTTAGCTAAGTCCGTGTTAGTGCTAGAAATAATCTTTACTAACGTAGAGGAGGGTAAGTGGTATACCTCACTTACCGAAACTTCTGACTCTGATGATGAAGTGGAGGAGCTCTCATCTTCACTACTTGAGCTTCTTTCATCATCTGATGAATCTGAGTGGTCTTGTGCCATAAGAGCAAAGTGGGAGACTTGCTCTTCTTCTTCCTCTGAGGATGATGGATCATCCCATGTCGCCTTTAGGTTGGTGGCACCCTTCTCCTTTCCCTTCGACCTCTTCTTGTCACCTTTCTTCTTCTCCTCCTTCTTGTCATCTCTTCTCTTCAATTGAGGACACTCGTTCTTCATGTGTCCCTCTTGGTGGCAGTTGTAGCATATAATGTCCTTGGCTTTACCCTTGCCTTTGAACCCTTTCCTAGCATAAGATTTGTTAGAAAAATTTCTGAAAGCCTTACGCATTTTTCTTACCATGAATGCCTCCTGGTCGCTATCCATGGAGGCGCTGGATTCCTCTGAATCTGATGAGGAGGAGTAGATCACCTTCTTCTTCTCCTTCCTATTCTTCTTCTCCTTTTCTGCAACAAAAGCAATACCTTTCTCTTTGGCCGAGACATTAGCTTGCTCGTGTAGTTCAAATTCACAAAATAAGTCGTCTAGTTTAACAATTGATAAATCCCTTGATACCTTGTAGGCATCAACCATGGATACCCACAAGGTGGTTCTTGGGAAGGCTTGTAGAACATACCTGACGATGTCCCGGTTCTCGATCTTCTCTCCAATCACATGGAGCTCTTTGATTATTTCCTTCACCCTTCCATGTAGCTGGCTGATAGTCTCGTTGCTCTTCATGGATAGGGATTGGAGTTAGGCCATGAGCAAGTCCTTCTTGGCTCTTCTGGACTCGTTTGACCCCTCGTTCAATTCCACCAACTTGTCTCACAGTTCCTTGGCGCTCTTGAACGGCCCCACCTTGTTCAGTTGCTCCTTCGAGAGCCCGCACTGCAGTGTCATGGTGGCCTTGGCATTGGATTGCGCCCTCTTCATTATTTCGTTCGACCAGGATCTCATCGGTGTTGGTTCTCCTCTTTCATCGACGGGTGCCTCAAAGCCATCTACAACACTAATCCAGTTCTCAATATCGTTCATAAGGTAGTATTGCATCCTACCTTTCCAGTAAGTGAAGTCGTTCCTGTCGAAGAAGGGTGGTCATGCGGTGGAGTATCCCTCTTGAAACGCCATTATATTTGCTTCGGTTGACGGTTAGTTCTTCCGAAACGCACCGGCTCTGATACCAACTGATGGATCGTCTTTGGCGTGCTAGAGGGGGGGTGAACAGCACTTTTTCGATTTTTGTCTCTACAATTGTTGTTAGCGCAGCGGAACGATAATATGCAAAGGAAACAAAATGCAATGCTAACAAAAGGAGTTACTTGGTATCCACCCAGATGGGTGACTAATCCAAGGATCCACGCCGCGAGCACTAGTTTCACTATGAAACCCTCCTTCAGGTGGAGAAACCTTTACAGTCGAGATCTTCCTCTTTACAGAATGCAGAAATATGAGAGAGGAAGTAAGAAACACTCTTCAGACGAGCAGCACTTCGACACTGTACGGAACAGTACCGTTCACGTACAAAAAGGTGCTCCTTTTATAGGTGAACAGGACAAACTCGCAGTCTGTCCAACCCCGCACCAGTCGACTGCCCCAAGGGCAGTCGACTGGTCTAGCATTAATTGCTAGCCAATGGCTAGTTTTTGGGGTATACCAGTCGACTGCCCCAAGGGCAGTCGACTGGTCCGAGACCAAAAACTTTCTGTGAGTTTTGGCAGTTGACTGGCCCTGGGCCAGTCGATTGCCCTGCCTCTCAGCCTAGTTCCAGCAACTCCGGACCTTCTCCTTCCCGTGTGCCTTCAGGTCTGCTTCCTTGGCTTACCTCTTGAAGTCCTCTTCCTCTAGCTATCGTCCCTTGGATGCGCACGCAAGCCTTCCCTTGGCTTTCCTCCATGCCACCCTTCACGTGTGCCCTTGAAGTCCACTTCTCGGCTTGCCCTTGGAGCTCTCCTCCCTCGGCTCTTGTCCCTCGGATATGTCCACCATGTGTGATTCTCCAAGTCCTGCAAACTCAATCACACACATCAAATACAACATAACACTCTAACCTTAAACATATTCACCCACACACACCAAAACCATGATCTCCCAATCATTTGAGGGCCGATTGCCTCAACACTAATCATGCAAGCTTTGCTACTACGACGCTTGGAAAGCTCACCGACATCTACACCGATGCTCACATCTTCATTGTCGGTATACTTATATTATTGTATTTGCATTTCATCTTGAGGAGATAGTAGAGTGTTACTGATGGTGATTCTGCAACTACACGGGAACGTCGTCGAATAATAAAAAATATCAAATCCACAAGGATTGAGGATTGGCAAGCACTAGGGATTTCACAAAGCATGAGCTAGCTAGGCTGATCGAGAATGTATAAAAATTGCATAGAAACTTGCTCTATAAAGCGTGCGAGAGTAGAGAGAGAGAGAGGAGGTCTGAGCTCTAAGGAAGGAAAGGCTATGAGAGAGGAATGTCCAATGGTTTATGTTTCCATGTGATGGTCTTTGAGGTTCTATGGTTGTTAATGCCTTGATCTCTATGGTTTAGTATCATAGGTAGCCTAACTAGATTGCCAGTGTGGGTTGTGCATTCCACACCGGAGTGCCTCCCCTATTGACTATCCAATGCCATTAGATAGACTAAGTAACTTAGAATGTCCAATTAAATAATTTCCTTTGTCACTAGGGCTCCCGGTCATACGATTTTAAGTTACGTAAGGCATCTCCTAGCACAGAATTAGGGAAGACCTATTGAGTAAAGATTACGTCTATCCTTGTGTGGAAGCGGTCTCCAAGTCAAGGGAGTACTCAAGGTTGTCCAGTTGAAAGGATTACCCTTGTCACGGAGAGCTCCCCGGGCATATAACCTTAAGCATCTCCCCCTTATGGAGATTGAATCACACAATCCATTTAATCAAACACAACAATTATGCATACACTTAAGAGATTTAAGTATAAACAGACATAGAAGTATTCATCAAACAAGATATGTTTCAAATTCATGTCATTAATCCAAAGACATCAACATTCCACAGAGTTTACATCAAATACTCATCACATATAGTTTCTAGCCCTAGAACATGGAGTGAACTACTCACTAGACATGGAAGAACACCTACGACTCAAGAAAGAAAACTTCAACAACAAAGCAAGGAGAAGTGAGTGACAAGCTTATCCTTCCTTGGAGAAGAATCTTCGGAACCAATCCAAGCCTTTGAGGATATGGGGAAGCATTGGAGAAGTCCTAGAGTCGCCAAAGGTTCTCCGGAGAAGTGGTGGAGAGCCAAGAGCTTATTTCCCACAATGGGTAAACTTCCTCTCTTATCAAAGGGGAGAAAATCCCCTTTAATAATTGGGGCATGTGGCCCCAACCCTAGGCAGCATGACCCACGGCACGGGTCATGCTGGGTGGCATGGCCTGGTCGTGCCATAATCGGCAGGAGTGGCACTGCCTAAGCATAGCCGTGCCTGGGTGGCACGGCATGGTCATGCAACTTTCAGCCAAGTTGGTATGGCCTGATCATGGCTATGACTGGAAGAGGGTGTTAGGATGTATATTAAAAGTCTTGCATTTTGGTTAGGATACATCTATATTTTAAAGAGAATCAGAAAATCACACAGTGCATGTTTATATTAGTATGTGCACTAAATGTCTAATGCTTGGCATTGTAAAAAAAAATGATGAACCAGGCAGCAGACAAATTGAACCTAGGGTGACCGGCCCGGCCCCACGGAAGTTTCCCACCGGTCACCAGGGTAAATCGGGAAGCTAATGCTTGGCATTGTAGATAACATGGTGCGTGGTGTCGCACAGAAGATCATGTTATCAGGTACCTTGCCGAAGCATAAGAAATAGGCTCACAATCGAGATGGAATTGGACAAACCAATCGGAATGGTTATAGTGTAATCGAGATGGAATTGGACAAACCAATCGGAATGGTTATGGTTTATCTTAACCATAGGATTACACTAGTGTACTTTGTGTACATTGAGTAGGACCGAAAGAGAGATTATCCAATTTTTGTACTGAGCTAGTAAATTGGATTAGACCTCGGATGCTATTATGGAGTACAATCTCTGAATCCCGAAATAATGGCGGGCATATATTATTAACTATTGTTTCTTTGATTTACCAATGGGCGAGATCTATTCTATTAGATCGATAGACCCGGTAAGTTGGGAAATAATATTAATAATATGATGTGCTGTTGAATTATTGACGGAATCCGTGTCCTGGTGAGTCAGGGTGATGATGCCCCCTTGGTGAGCTCAAGAGGATCGCCATGCCAAATCTTACAAGTGGACTATGGTCCGGCATGCCGAAAAGGTTGAGTGGTACTAACAAAGGATCAAGAAGATAATTAATTTGATTATCAATAAATTGAATTAATTATTGGACATGCGATATCTTAAACACGGGGAGATGGACGACTTGTAATAGGTGGAGCCCATATGCAAATATGGGGGTTGGTAAGGAAGTACAATAGGATCCTTTAGTGGAATGGATCTCCATTAATGGATCGGGTTTGGATCCATTAGCGGGCCAAGAACCAACTCCTCCTCATAGTCCCTATCATAGCCCAATAAAGCCCATAAGAGTCATGATACAAGGCCGGTTAATTAAGGAATTAATTTAGGATTAATTAATTTATTAATCTCAGATTAATTAAGGAATTAATCATAGAATAATTAAAGGAATTAATCTTGGATTAATTAAGGAATTATTCTATATAAAATTTTGGAAACAATCCATAATTGATTGGAAAAATTTTCCAATTAATCATAATTAATCCCCTATATAAACCCCACCTCTCTCTCTCTCCCTAGCTCTCTAATTTTTCTCCTCTCCAACCTAAGGGCGCCGGCGACAAAGGTGAAGAAGAGGATCTCCTCCTCCTCTCTTATCTTGGTTTCTTCCCTCCTTCAAGGTTGCTGTCGATCACAGAACAAGGGAGGATCCTTCTTCATCCCTTGGTGGCGAACGACAAGAAGAGAAGGAGGAGAAACCGGCGGTGCAAGGGGTAGAGGTCGGCACCGGCGGTGGAGGAGAAGAGAAGCTTCACTTCTCTTCTTCTCTCAATCTCTTCTCCTACTTGATCTGCTGCGGATGTCCATAGGACAAGGAGAAGCCGTCTTCTCCTTTGTGGCGTGCAAAAGAGGAGAAGAGAGGAGAGTGGTGCGCCAGCAAGAGGAGTCTCTCCTTTTGGTGGTTGTCGCTGGAAAAGGAGAGGTTGAGGGAGAGCTCATCTTCCTTGTGGATCTTCATCCATGAGAGAGGAAGTGAACTAGGTGGTTGGCGTGGGTTGTGGTGAAGGAGAGGATCTTGTCCTCTTAAGCTTCATCATCTCCTTCTTGGAAGGGGACCGGCGGCAAGCCAAACCCTAGCTCTAGGGTTTGGCGTTCGACGCAAGGCAAAGGGGAGAAAGAAGGATTGTTCCGGTGCCTTGGTGACTCCGCGACTTGGTAGATCATCGCCCACATGACGTCCAAGTAGGGTGGGTCATAAGATAGAAGACTGCGAGGTAAACGACGAGATATATTTCTCCCGAGCTCCATTTTTCTTATCGCATGTTTTAATTATGCCATCATGCTTTGCCTTGTCATTTTATGAAAGTTAGTTTATTATTTTGATTTGATATCATAGTTAATAATTAACTAACTGGACCCCGAAGATAAACAGAAAAATCGGCGATCCAAACCGTCGTCTTTTCCGTGGTTAATTAATCCAGAAAGTTACAAGGCCTAACCTCGATTTTGGCTAAGTTGTAACTTGGATTAATTAACACGACGATGAATCAGTCGTTAGAAGGACGGGTCTCTATTCGGATTAATTTTTTAATCCATAGCCATAGAGAGGTCTTTCAGATATGACCCCGTGGTTGTCTTGGAAACCGCCATGCCATACCTACAGAGGGGGCACAGGTCGTGCTAGAGGGCATGACCTCATCAAGATAATAATGCGGACCGTGCCAGGGGGCACGACCTAGTCGTGGGAGCTGCAGGGGTCGTGTAAGTACCCCTGGTTAGTTTTGATGTGATCAACCGATTTAAGTTAGGTCATGGTGTGTTTAATCCCCGTGTCTAAGTGTACAGGAACTTAGGAGCGCAGGAAGACGCAGCGGTTGAGAAGGATGGCACGGAAAGGGAGCCGACAAGCTCGTTGCATCTGAGGGACGCGGAGCTCTGTGGAAGAGTACGCCGGTGGAATGAGAAGGACCCGCACGATGTCTAAGGGACGAGAAGCTGAGAGGAAGAACTCTCGAGGGGCGAAAGGCCGGAATCGAGTTCGGGTGAGCCTAACTCTGGTTAGCTAGAAATAACCAAAAAGACGAAGCAAGTCATGCCAGAGACTGGTCAGCATCGGCTGACCAAGCTGACTGCTGGGCGCTCGTAAGCTTATGGGCACCTGGGAGTTCGGGCCCTTAGCACTAGGAGCCTGAGCACTCAGGCGGCTATGTGGCATCATGCACCCACGAAGGCTATTTCTAGCCATTTGGGACCGTTGCCTTTGGGTAAAGCTTTGGGCCACATGTCAGGCACCCAAGACCTCTTGGACGCCCTGTAACTGTCATGTTAGCAAACGGATAGTTTTTATCGGGGCTATAAATAAACCGCTGAAACTCAGTTTCAACATCCAACACATTCCAAGCAATAGAAAACTAGTTCGTCGTATTGTTTTCTTCTTTTTCTGAGCTTTCCATGTGTAAGAGGCTTCTCAGCCCAAAGGAGATTTATTCAGGAGAATTGAGCTATATTCATCCTTGGATTAGCAACCTCCCCGGTTGCAAACCAAGTAATTATGATTGCCTCTTTCTTTCAATTTGCTCAATTTGTTTTATGTTTATTATTTCTGCTTTGACTAACAAATATCTTTGTCAAAGTTAGACAAATGATTCATTTTCTTTTTCAAGGGCAATTAACCCCCTCTTGCCGACCCTCGATCTAACAAGTGGTATCAGAGCCAGGATGCTCCAGAAGGATTAACCGCCGCCTGAAGCAACTACAAAAGGGTCAAACCAGTCATCTACTCGCCCAAGTTCGAGGGGGAGTTCGCGAGATGGAAACGTAAAATGTAGATTTTTTTCAAGACCGATTTTGAATTAATTTTAATAATGAAAAATTGTTTTGTAACTCCAAAGGACGTCAACAATAAACCCAAGGACAAAAGCCTGTGGACTAAGAAGGAACAGGCTGACTTCGTGGCAAACGAAAAAGCAAAATACCATCTGCTAACCGTACTTCCTACACAAGAAGTCAACCAAATTGACAACTACCAATCGGCGAAGAAACGTTGGGAGAAGTTAACTTGAACTCCATGAAGGTACCTCCGAAGATAAATTGGCAAAAAGAGATCTGCTTCGGAATAAGCTCAACAATCTTTGACTGGAAGGAGAGTAAGTTGCACAACTTCACGATAAGATTAAGGAGCTGATGACAGAACTCAACAATCTCGGAGAAATGGTAAGCAATCGGGATGCGCAAAGGTACACATTGAACGTCTTCCCGTGGACCTCGAACTGGAGTTCAATTATCGACGCCTACTACATTTCTAAGGACCTTGAGGTAAGTACCTTAGAAGAACTTTTTTCAACTCTAGAACTTCACAAATCCAGATGTGTAAGAATAAGGAAAATGGACAATATCACCCTAGGCATGAGGAGGATCCAACCTGAAGAGGATTCTTCAGAAAGTGATGAAAATGCAGCATACATGGTATGAAAATTGTCCAAATACTTTAAGACTAAAAAATTTAATAAGGTGCAGGGTAAGAAGCAAAGAAAGATCCGATGTTACAACTGCAACAAAGAAGGACACGTGAAGGAAAACTGTCCTAAAGGGAAAAATAAAGGAAAAGGGGCACCAAAGAAAAAGGTACACAACCTAAAGGCGAAGTGGGACGAGTCTTCATCGAAAGACTCAGATCTCGAGGAATACGCTGGACTTGCCATGATGGTGTCATACTAAGAAGATGAGAGCATCGATGATGGGGGAGCCACCTCAGAGGTCAGCAGCAACAAAGGGGGAGCTTTGAGCTTCAAAAGTGACACGGTAAGTGAGGTAAGTTTTCTACCCCCTGATCAACTTTACTCTGGAATAAAAGTCATGTTAAAATCTATCTACAAAGTAAAAAATAAAAATAAAGATTTGAAAAAATAATTATCTTTTTCTTGCCCAATAGAAATGTTTGATAAATTAAAACTTGAAAATGAAAATTTGAAAATTCAAATTGATAGTTTGAAAAATAATTATACATGTTCAAGATGTTTACAAAATTCAAAAATTAAATATTATGAAAAACTTAAGTAGTATTTTAGGTATCACAAGGGTCAAATTACAAAAATACCCAAATCTTATATTTCATCCAAGTTTTTAATAAACCCTGTTGGTGAAAATTTATATTGGATTTTAAAAAATATTTTAAACAATTGATTTTTTTGCATTATCTTATGTTTTTTTGGATAACTGCTTCTGAAAAAATTAGTTTAAAGATTTTTTCAGTGTTCTATCAATTCATGTAAAAAAATACATTAAAAATGTTTTTAAAAAAATGTTAGAAAAACTTTGTTTTTTTCTCGTAACTTTTTAAGTTTTTTTATGTGATCAAACGGGGAGAAGTAGTGTTAAGTTAAGGGGTAGACTCTAAATTTTATTTTTTTTAGAACTTACACTATTATATATACATGTTTTTTTTATTATTTGTTTACACTAACTTAACTCAGGTTGATGCACATCAAAAAGGG
Source organism: Boesenbergia rotunda (assembly GCA_024364735.1). NCBI lineage: Eukaryota > Viridiplantae > Streptophyta > Magnoliopsida > Zingiberales > Zingiberaceae > Boesenbergia > Boesenbergia rotunda. The sequence goes on from JAGFNQ010003474.1 coordinate 103,129, forward strand.
GGAGATTGAAAGTACCCCTGGTTGGTTTTGATGTGATCAACCGATTTAAGTTAGGTCCTCGTGTTTAATCCTTGTGTCTAAGTGTACAGAAACATAGGAGTGCAGGAAGTTGAGCAAAAGATGCAGCGGTCGAGAATGATGGCATGGAAATGGAGCCAATGGGCTCGATACATCCGAGGGATGCAGAGCTCTACAAAAGAGTACGCCGGTGGAACGAGAAGGACGTGCACGGTGTCCAAGGGATGAGAAACTGAGAGGAAGGACACTTGAGAGGCGAAAGGCCGGAATCAGGTTTGGATGAGCCTAACTCCGGTTAGCCAGAAATCACCTAAGAAGGCGAAGTAAGTCAAGTCGGAGACTAGTCAGCATCGGCTGACCAAGCTGACTGTTAGGCACCCGTAAGCTTACGGGCGCCTGGGAGTTCGGGCGCCTGAGCACTAGGCACCCGAGCACTCAGGCACCTGTGTTGCATCTGTTAGGATGTATACTAAAAGCCTTGATTTTGTATAAGAATATCTACATTTTGAAAGAGAATCACAAAATCACAGGTTACATGTTTACATTAATATATGCACAAAAAGTCTGATACTTTGCATTGTAGATAACATGGTGTGTGGTGACGCATAGAAGATCATGTTATCAGTCCCTTGCAGAGTATAAGAGGAGGCTCACAACCGAGATGGAGTTGGGCAAACCATCGGGATGGTCGTAGTGTAATTAGGTGTGGTTTGTCTTAACCATAGAATTACACTAGTGCGTTTTGTGTGCATTGAGTAGGACCAAAATAGAGATCATCCAATTTATACTGACTTTATAATTGGATTGGACCTCGGTTATATTATGGAGTACAATCTCTAAATCCCAATATAATAATGGGCACGTGTTTTTAATTATTATTTCTTTGATTTACCAATGGGCGAGATTTATTCTGTTAAATTGATAGGCCCGGTAAGTTGGGAAATAATATTATGTACATGGTGTGCCATTGATTATTGAGGGAATCTGTGTCCTGGTGAGTCGGGATGATGATGCCCCTTGATGAGCTCATAAGGTTCATCATGTTAAATCTTGCAAGTGGACTATGGTCCAACATGATGAAAAGGTTGAGTGGTACTAGTCAAGGATCAAGAGGTTGATTAATTAAAATTGTCAGTAATTTAAATTAATCGATGGACATTCAATATCTTAAACACGGGGCAATGGATGTGCTCATAATAGGTGGAGCCCATATGAAAATATGAGGGTTGGTGAGGAAGTTCAATGGAGATTCTTTAGTGGAATGGATCTCCATTAATGGATCGGATTTGGGTCCATTAGCGGGCCAAGACCTAACTCCTCCTCATGGTCCCTATCGTAGCCCTATATATACCCCATGAGAGTCATGATACTAAGGCTAATTAATCAGGAATTAATCCAATTAACCACAAAACCTAAAACCCTCTCCTTCCCTCTCTCTCCTAGGTCACGGCGTGGAGGAGGAAGGCTTAGATTTTCTTCCTCCTCTTCCCTCCTCTCTCTCGCTAGATGGTGGCCGGAATACACAAGGTAAAGGAGGCTCCAGTTCCTCATGTGTGGCGTGCGGCACTAGCAAGGAGCAAGGGTGGCCGGCGATTGGAGAAAACTCACCTTCTTGGCTTAAGGTGGTCGGCGCCGGTTAAGGAAGAAGAAGAAGACATTGGTGGGGATTGAAGAAGAGTTTTCTTCTTCTAATTCTCCTCCTCTCTTCTTCTTCTCTTCACCGTGATCATCTAAGGAGAAGGAGGAGGCTTGCCGGTGACAAGAACAGCCTTCTTGCAGTGCCGGCGGTGGAGAAAGGAGAGTTTTGGCCGGCGGCAAGTTTTGGAAGAAAAAGAAGCTTTTTCTTCCTTCTTCATCTAGTTCTTCTTCTTCATTGTCTTCATCTCGGTGTTGCCTTGTGGCCGGCAATCCTTGGGAACTTGGTGTGGCCGGCGGCGCAAGGAGGAGAGGAAGAAAGTGATGGGTACGAGATGGCTAGAGAGGGGGGGGGGGTGAATATAGCCAATCGCTTCTTCTTTGAAGAGTTATCAAATTTCTGCACTTGAAGTTATTAATAGCACAGCGGAAGTATGGGAAAACAAAACTTGCAGAAACTTAAACCAAAACCTAACTAGCAAGATTAGCAAGATCGCTAACAAGGAGATTTTACAAGGTTCGGGGATAACTTGACCCTACTCCTTGGCGTGCCCTTAAGGTGGGCGATCGCTTGATCGTCGGCAGATCAAGCCCCGGTGTTCACCGGATATGAAGCAACCTCCTTCTCGGTGGAGAAACCTCTCCACAGTGTGTTTCAAATAAGGATATAGTTTAAGCACAAAGAAACAACAAGAAGGATCTTACTCAAACACTTAGCAAGGACAAAAACACAGCAAGCTTCCCTGAGCTCCACCCAGTGGCGATCTCACGCAAGAACCCTTCTCCGTGCCTTCCCACTGTCAGACTCCAAGCCTCTTGTCTTCTCCTTCTAGCGCTCAAGTATGATGATTGCTTCTCAATAGCTTGCTCAGAATGATTAAAGAACTCAAGAACAGCAAGCTTGATGTGGAGAACTCAAAACGCAGGAACTCAAGAGCACAAGAATAAAATCGTTCGATCTATTCAATTACTGAACACTTCAACTCTCGTTCCTTTTGTTTCTCCGCTAAGCAATAGATGATCTCATCTCCAGCAGTCTCCAGCTGCCTCACTGCCAACGCGCCAGCTACACTGAACCCTAACTGAACTTCCTGAGCTCCCTCAGCCAAGCTTCAGTCAGCAGCTTCAGTCCTGCATCCAGCCGTTGCAACCTGTGTGGAGAAAGGGACAAACCTGCTCCAAGGAAAGCTCTCTTTGACTTCTCCTTGAGTGTTTGAATCCTCCCCTGTCACCTGAAACTTACTCAGAGTATTAGAGCAGCAAATCAAGCAGCATATCAAATATCAGAGGAAAGTGGCAGCGAATCGGTTGAGTTCAGACGCGATCAGAGCGTCTGACAATGCAATTTGAATTAAAGTGATCGGTCACCGGACCGATCAGAGAGCATCCTGATCGGTCACCAGACCGATCAGGCTGGTTCCAGACCGATCAGGCTCCGTCCTAATCGATCCCCAATGCTCAATCAGAAATCGCGATTTCCTTGAGATTCTCCTGGACCGATCACCAGACCGATCCCAGGTCGTGGATCGTTCATTGGACCGATTCACCCTTATATTGAGCGATTTCTGAGTTTCGCAGGCTAAGCCTTCTGATCGGTCACCTGACCGATCAGGCAGCCTCCTGATCGGTCACCAGACCGATCAGACTGGCTCCAGACCGATCAGGATCCATCCTGATCGATCATAGAGAGGAACCTGCGACACTTGATCGTTCTCCGGAACGATCTGCACAGTTATCCTGATCGGTCACCAGACCGATCAGGAGCAGTTCAGCAAGGGAACTCAACCTCACTGCTCGCTCCCTGATCGGTCACCAGACCGATCAGGAGCCAGTCAATGGGTGAAACACATACTCCCTGATCGGTCACCAGATCGATCAGGAGCAACACAGTAGGTTCCCAACCTCACTGTGTGCTCCCTGATCGGTCGCCCGACCGATCAGTCATCGTTGGATCGGTCACCAGACCGATCCACGAAGGAGCAGCGTGCCAAAATCCCTGATCGATCACCAGACCGATCCAGGGACTCAAACTCAGCTCTCCAAGCTAAGTTTCCATCCACCTTAGCCCTCCAAGCCAAGGATTTTCCATCTAACTCTCCAAGTTGGGAATTTGCACCTAACCCTCCAAGTTAGGACTTTTCACCTAGCCCTCCAAGCTAGGACTTTTCACATAGCCCTCCAAGCTAGGACTTTTCACCCAACCCTTCCGAGTTAGAACATCATCCAACCTAGCCCTCCAAGCTAGGCACCTGACCCTCCAAGCCAGGACTTTTTCACCTAATTCTCCAGGATGGGAATTTGCACCTAACCCTCCAGGTTAGGACTTTTCACCTAGCCCTCCAAGCTAGGACTTTTCACTCAACCCTTCCGAATTAGGACTTTTCCAACACCTAGCCCTCCAAGCTAGGACTTTTCCAAACACCTAGCCTCCCAGACTAGGATTTTCAACACCTAACCCTCCAGGTTAGGACTTTTCCAAACACCTAGCCTCCCAGACTAGGATTTTCAAGACCTAACCCTCCAGGTTAGGATTTTCCATCACCTAGCCCTCCAGACTAGGATTTCCCATACCATGCCTGATCCCCGATCAGGACTTAATCATAATCAACAATGATCAGCCTAAACTTAAATCGATGTCAACACCAAAACAACAATCAGGGCCAGACTGCATCAACAATCTCCCCCTTTTTGTTGTTTGACAATCCGATTTTAAGTTTAGAGATCTCAATCAATATTCCAACTTTAGAATCACAGGGGAATCCAACTTTAGAATCATAGGGGAATCCAGATCCTCCCCCTACAACATGATCATTCTAAACTTAACCAATCCACACTCTCCCCCTTTGTCGAACACCGAAAAGGAGCTAGAGGGGCTGTTAAGTTTTAAACAAACTCCCCCTCAACCCTAGGGGTATCCCAAATCAACAAAGATGTAATAGTTTGTGGAATAATCATACGACCGCATGTGAAAAGGTATCACAAGATATAGCAAGCACATGCATCATATGCGTATGAAGTATAAGATCACAGAACATGCCATAATATTCATAAGTATCAAGTAAACATGGTAGTGTAAGCATGAACATGGCAATGGATCAATCATGCAGATCATAGGCATATAAACAACATGGCATCATTAATAGGCATATTATCATGTGATAAAAACATAATCATGGTAATATAGCACAAATCCAAATACTAATATCAGATAGGCATGTGAAACAAAGTCAGATAAGTCAAAACATAAGTCATCCAGACAAGTAGCAAAATACATGTGACACAAGATCACAACAATCAAGTCACAGGGCATACAACCCTAAAGTATCATAGTCAAATCCGTAGATCATGATAAGACAGCAGGCATCCAAGCTCAAGTGTCAGTGGGAGGGTCGTCATCTCGCATGAGGTCATCCATCGTGGCATCAATAGGAGCCAAGGACCCTGGTGTAGTACTCACAGAAGGTGCACCTCCAGGAAATGTCTGGCTGCGCCACTCATCATACCATGTCTGCGGGAGTGTGCGGGTCCCTGAGACCTCGGTCTCGATCGTGGTCAGTCTGTGCTCAATAGAGCTGAATCGTGATCGGGTCTCCTCGCGGTAAGCCTCGCGCAACTGAAAATCCTGCTGGAAGGTCTGATCCAGCTCCGCGATCTGCCACCGAAGATCTGGCTCCGGCTCGTCGTCATACTCGTCGTCAGCAGGAGGAGCATCGTGTGGTGCTTGAAAATGTGGTGCTCCGCCAGGCAGCTCACCAAGTCCGCGTCCATCCTTCCACACCAAGACCCCATCATGCTCACGAATGATCATACCAGACTTTGCAAAAGCCCGTCGACCCAAACGACAATCTTGCCTAACCATGGGCATGGTCCTGCCCTTGGTGACATCAACACCAACTGACATAAGCCAATCAGTGATGAGGTGACCAAAAGGCATATAAACTGTGCGACGGCTAGGCTCACGGTAGGATAGAATAGACTGAAAAATGCTCTCCATGATGTCAAAGTCCATCCGGCAATGCATGCCATAGAGCATGAGACAGTGGTAGGGACGGATCTCGGCCAACGGCTTTGAAGTAATGGGCAAAATACAATTCGTAATGATCTTGAAAAGGACATAATCAGCTGGAGCAAGGCGAAGAGCTGCAAAGGTAGGAAACACTGGACCCAACTCATCATGCCCGGCAGGGCGAGGGTGACCAAAGAAGTGCTGATAGATAGAATCAGGGGTAGTATCTGTGAACGGGGCCAACAGAGGATCAGGAAGCTCCGGATAAAGCGAATAGAGGTTAGGTGATCGTCGACCACCCAAGTACTCAGCTAGAATCTCGTATGAGAAATCGAGGTTCATCTTCCCGACATGAGTAGTGAACTCGAATCCCCCTTGAGGACCTTGTTGGAGGTTGTTGTAGAATTTAGATACAAGGTCATAGTTTATGGTCCGTTCCAGGGAGAGAAGAAAACCCAGATTGTAGTAAGTCACAATCTCCATGACCGAGGGACAGAACTCCGTTAGGAAAGGAGCATCAATGGATCTACAGGGTAATAATTTCAAGGTCCTTGCTTGAAAGGCCTGTTCACAGGCCGCAATGGGGAATCGAGATCTAGAAGAAGGCTGGGGCCTTCTGGAAGGTGCAGACGACGAGGGAGTTTTCCCCCTTGAACTACCCTCCGCTACCTCCTTTCCCCTAGCAGATTTTCTAAAGAGTCGAATTGATCATACACATAGAATTCAAATGATTTGGTAAGATGGACATGGGTAGAATCACACATACAAGAGTTGATCATCATAGAAAATACTCAATCAAAAGATAGATTCGATCAAGATCAAAATAGGATAGTGAAGAGGTGAAAAATTGAGCATTTGGTTGGAATGGGAGTCCACGGCAACAATAAGTAAGTCACGGCACAATAGCAAGAACAGAGGCAAAGACATGGTTAGCTCCAAAATAAAGTTTCATGAACTGATTTACAAGAAAATCGAAACTAACAACTTACTTAGGTGCCATTGAGAAGATTCTTGGATCGGAAGAAACCGCAAGGAGGAGCTCGGCGCAATAGAAAGTCGCAGACTATTTCTGCGAGAGAGGAACGCGCACGAGACTGAAGAAAACTTCACACTCACGCTCACGCGAGGGAGAAAGGCACGCAGAAGGGTCTTCTCGCACAAGCAAGTCGCGCAGATGAGGGTGTTTCGGCGCTAGGGTTTGGGAAAACGAAGGTTTGGAGAGAGTTAATCGGTTGGTGGATCAGTCCACCAACCAAAATTTACTGCATTTGAACGGATCACCGTTCGATCTGATCGCACCCAGACCGATCAGGATATAGCCTGATCGGACTGGCCTGGTACTGATCGGTCGGATGACCGATCAGACGCGCGCCTGATCGGTCGGGTGACCGATCAGGATACGATCAGTAGGGTCCGGAGAGAAACCTCTGAGCTCCCTGATCGGTCTGTGGACCGATCCCCACAGGGTGCCAGATCGGTCCGGAGACCGATCCAGGCTGGCTCAGAATCCTTGGTCAAAAAGTTCGGAGGGTCACTGCTGACTCTCTGATTGGTCTGTGGACCGATCACCACAGGAAGAAGCCAGATCGGTCCAGGGACCGATCAACCCTATTCCTGATCGGTCCGGTGACCGATTAAGGTTCCTGATACGAACTGAAATGTTCAGTTTCAGAACTTCTGAATTTTTCAAACGATGTTTGATGGACTTTGTCGAACTTGTACATGATTTTATGACTAAAATTGATCCCTAAACAAGAATCAAAAGTCCTTATAGGTTCAACAAACACTTTGACCCATCTAAATGGAGTCAAACTCAATCAACAATCAATCAACCAAATTCAACCAATTTTTGATTCCAAATTCATGTTTCCAATCAAGTTGCCTTGATTGGAATGTCCAAGTATGATCATGGAGCCATATACATATATGTTATGCAATGGTTTTCCCCATACTTGGTCACCACCGTGATCATTATCTCGTTAACTTAATTCCTCAAGGGATGCAATGACATTTTGAGAAATTGAGTTAAACCTAACATCTCACCCCATATCTAGCAAACAAAAACGTTTTGTTAAACCTTATAGTTTGTGTGAGATGTTCCCAAAGTTACCGAATTGTTCCCCAACAATATCGAAATCATCATGAAGGGTTTTGACCGCAATTTGAAAATCATGAAGCGCGACACATTCCCAATTCCCATCTTAGGAAACTAAATTCATTTTCGGAAAGTAGTTTAGTGAAAATGTCAGCTAGGTTTGACTTTGACTCCACGTGTGAGAGTATGATGTTCCCCCTAGCTACATGATCCCTAATGAAGTGGTGTCTTACTTCAATATGTTTTGTCCTAGAATGATGGACCGGATTCTTGGTTAAGTTAATTGTGCTAATGTTATCACATAACACTTGCACACCCTTGTAACTCAATCCATAGTCCTCTAAGGTATGAATCATCCACAACAATTGCGATATACTCTCTCCCATGACGATATATTCTGCCTCGGTAGTGGAAAGAGCAACACAATGTTGCTTCCGACTCGACCAACTTACTAAAGACGATCCTAAGAATTGGCAGCCCCCACTAGTGCTCTTCCAGTCCAACTTACATCCAGTGTAGTCGGAATCCGTATAGCCCATCAAATCAAAAGATTCGGTACGGGGATACCAAAGACCTACACCAATTGTACCTTTGAGATATCTCAAAATTCGCTTAACAGCAATTAGGTGAGATTCCTTGGCACAGACTTGATATCTAGCGTACATACCTACAACAAATAGTATATCTGGTCGACTAGCTGTGCGGTATAGCAAACTACCTATCATACTTCGATATTGAGTTAGATCAACGGGTTTACCACTCTCATCATTGTCTAATCTTGTGTTTGTAGCCATGGGAGTGGTTACCTCTTTCGAATCACTCATATTGAATTTTCGAAGCATTTCATGTGTATACTTTGATTGGTGCACATGGATACCATCGCGAGTTTGCTTGATTTCAAGTCCAAGGAAGAAAGTCAACTCTCCCACTAGACTCATTTCGAACTCACTTTCCATGTGTCCAATGAACTCATTTAAATAGCCCTTGTTGTTTGAGCCACAAATTATGTCGTCGACATATACTTGGGCTACAAATATATTGACACCATCTCTTCGTAGAAATAGTGTAGGGTCTATTTGACCTCTAACAAAGCCCTTTTCAATCCAGAATGTTGACAACCGCTCATACCAAGCCCGGGGTGCTTGTTTAAGGCCATAGAGTGCCTTTTTGAGCTTGAACACGTGGTTTGGAAACTCGGTACTCTCAAACCCCGGAGGTTGTTCGACATAGACCTCTTCTTTAATCAAACCATTTAGGAAGGCCGATTTGACATCCATTTGAAATAATTTGAAGCCACGGTGTGCTGCAAATGCAAGCATCAATCGGATGGACTCTAATCGTGCCACGAGAGCATAAGTCTCATCATAATCAAGGCCTTCAACTTGACTGTAGCCTTTGGCTACCAAGCGTGCCTTGTTTCTAATGATTTCTCCCTTATGGTTCAATTTGTTTTTGAAGACCCATTTGGTTCCAATAATGGTGGTCTTCTTGGGTCTAGAGACTAAGTCCCAAACTTGACTCCTCTCGAATTGACCTAGTTCATCTTGCATCGCGATAATCCAATCGGGATCATTTAACGCTTCATCAATTTTTCTAGGTTCAATTTCGGAAATTAGAGCGACTTCATTAGCCTCATTCCGGAAGAATGATCTAGTCCTAACCCCTTGATGAATATCTCCAACGATTTGGTCTTGGGGATGACTAGAGGCTAATCTAGTTTGCCTTGGTGTTGGTGGTGCTTCTTGAACAGGTTCACTAGACACAAGTTCAGCCTCAGGATCCGGTTGATCAATGGGTTGTCTAGGCTCACCGTCATCAGATTCATCACCATCAACAACACTTGGAGTTTCATTCAAACTTAGTCTCCTAAGTTCAAGTTGAACTCCTACTTCATTTTCTGATTGGTCAGGTGATTTAGGAATTTCTTCAAAAACCACATCAGAAGACTCTTCAACTAATCTAGTTTTCTTGTTGTAGACTCGGTAGGCTTTACTAACGAGGGAGTACCCGACTAGTATCCCTTCATCAGCCTTTGCCGTGAACTTTCCAAGGTGATCCTTGGTGTTTAGGATGAACACCTTACAACCAAACACCCTAAGGTGTTTAACCGTAGGTGGTTTCCCAAACCAAAGTTCATGAGGAGTCTTTCCTAAAAACCTATGGATGAGAACTCGATTTTGCACATAGCAAGCTGTATTTACAGCTTCGGCCCATAAGTAACTCGGGAGTGAGTACTCATTGAGCATGCTTCGTGCAGCCTCTTGAAGTACACGGTTCTTCCTCTCTACAACACCATTTTGTTATGGTGTTCTAGGAGTAGAGAACTCATGTCTATAACCCTTATCTTGACAAAATTCTAGAAACCTTTGGTTTTGAAATTCACCTCCATGATCACTTCTAATTGTCTTAATTGTTGATGATTTTTCATTTTCAATTCTTCTACAAAAAGAAATAAAAATATCTAAGGTTTGGTCCTTATGTTTTAAAAAGAAAGTTCATGTATATCTAGTGAAATCATCAATGATAACAAAGCAATATCTACTTCCATTCAATGATATGATAGTGCTACAATCAAATAGATCCATGTGAAGTAAATCTAATGCATTGGAAGTACTTACAGTGCTTTTACCTTTATGTGCAGATTTTGTTTGCTTACCCATTTGACACGCATCACATAATTTGTCTTTTTCATACTTGATGCTTGGTAAGCCTCGAACTAATCCCTTGTTGGCCAGCTTCTAGATGCTCTTCATGTTCACATGTGCTAGACTCCGGTGCCAAAGTATGGACTCTTCTTCTTTTGACATGAGACACTTAGCAAAAGCATTAGTAGCACTTTTAAATGAAACTTGATAAATATTGTCTACTCTTGCTCCTACTAGTACCGTGTCCAAGGTGTCATTTTGTCTAACTAGACATTGACTTGGTTGGAAGTCAATTGTGTAACCCGTGTCACACAATTGACTGACACTTAGGAGATTAAACTTCATCCCCTTGACTAGAAGGACATTCGAGATTCTAAGACATTCGGATATTTGAATGTCTCCTATTCCTATGACCTTAAGACTACCATTGTTACCAAATGATACATTACCTCTACTCTTCTTGTGAAATGTGGTAAACAATGATCTATCCCCGGTCATGTGTTTGGAGCATCCACTATCAACAAACCAAGTTGATAGATGCTCCCCCTCAATCATAACCTACACAATTCGAAAAATAGAAGTCTTAGGTACCCAAACCTTGGGACCTAAAGCATCAACTAAACATGACTTAGGCACCCATGCCTTGACAACTTTCTTTTGAGTTTTGGGTGTCCTAGATTGTCTCATGTCAGTCCTAGACATGAGAGATACAAATGAGGGTTCCTTAGGGCGGTAACCAATACCGGCCCTATTGTAGACTGCCCTTTGGGCATTGAGGATCATATCTAGGGTCTTAGAGCTATTTGAGAATTTCCCAAGAATATTCTTGAGCTTCTCAACTTCACTCTTCAATGATTGGTTTTCCTTTACTAACACGTTATCATGCATATCACTGATTTCCTCAACCTTAGAGGATTTCAAGCTTACAATCTCATGTTTCAAAGATTTAATTTCATCTTCTAGTAATTCAACATGCAAGTCATCAATGTTATCATCCCTAGAGGCTTTCAATTGATCGACTTCTAATTGCAATGCTTTAACTTTGTTTTTGGATTTCTTAAGCATACTAGTTAAACATGCAATTGCTCTATAGCATTTTTCAAGCTCGGGAGAAGTTACCTCTTCATCATCCGAAGATGATGAAGCCGTGTTTGCGGAGCTTGTAGATTCACCACTGCTCTCCTCTCCAAGAGCCATGAGAGCCACTTGCCTTGTGCTCTTCTCCTCCTTTTCATTATCAGATGAGCTAGAGGATGACTCATCCCAAGAAGCCTTCAAAGCTTTCTTCTTCTTCTTGGATCTTTCTTCTTTTCTTTTGGATTTCTCCTCCTTCTTCTTAAGCTTCGGACACTCATTCTTAAAATGCCCTTTCCTGCCACACTCAAAGCAAGATGCATTATTCTTATCAAGTTTGGATTCACTAGTGTTACCTCTACTTTTGAAACGTCGGTCTCTTCGCATCATCCTCCTCACAAAGTTGGCCATTTCGGATGAAGAAGAGCCGCTGCCATCTTCCTCGGAATTGGATTCGGATTCGGAAGAGGATGAGGATGATGAGACCTCCTTCTCCTTCTTCTTCTCCTTCTTCTTCTTAGTGGTCCGGTCCCCTGCAACTAAGGCAATCCCCTTCTCCTTGGGGCCTTTGTTAGCCATCTCATGCAATTCCATCTCACAAAATAAATCATCTAATTTCACAATAGATAAATCCTTGGATACTTTGTAGGCATCCACCATGGATGACCACAAAGCATTCCTCGGAAATGCTTTCAAGACATACCTCACAAGGTCGCGATTCTCGACCTTTTCATCAATTGAATGAAGTCCATTAAGGACTTCCTTGAACCGGCTATGGAGCTCACTTACCGACTCATTCTCCTTCATGGAGAGATTTTGGAGTTGATTGAGGAACAAGTCCCTCTTTGCAATTCTAGAGTCTCGGGTGCCTTCATGGAGCTCTATGAGTTTGTTCCACAAGTCCTTTGCACTTGTGAAAGGACCAACCTTGATGAGTTGGTCTTTGTTCATGCCACATTGTAGAGTGACAACTGCCTTCGCGTCGGCTTCACTCTTCATTGTTTGTTCGGCAGTCCACCTCCATGACTCAAGTTCTTTGCCTTCATCATCCTTAGGAGGAATGAATCCCTCCTTCACTGCGAACCAAGTGTGGATATCCATCTTCAAGTAGTATTCCATCTTTGATCACCAATATTGAAAGTCGGCGCCATCAAAGAATGGAGGTCGGGTGGTGGAGAATCCTTCTCTCAAAGCCATCTTGTTGAGAACTCTCAGTTGTTAAGCCGTAAACAGAGCACCTTGCTCTGATACCACTTGATGGGTACGAGATGGCTAGAGAGTGGGGGGTGAATATAGCCAATCGCTTCTTCTTTGAAGAGTTATCAAATTTCTGCACTTGAAGTTATTAATAGCACAGCGGAAGTATGGGAAAACAAAACTTGCAGAAACTTAAACCAAAACCTAACTAGCAAGATTAGCAAGATCGCTAACAAGGAGATTTTACAAGGTTCGGGGATAACTTGCCCCTACTCCTTGGCGTGCCCTTAAGGTGGGCGATCCCTTGATCGTCGGCAGATCAAGCCCCGGTGTTCACGGATATGAAGCAACCTCCTTCTCGGTGGAGAAACCTCTCCACAGTGTGTTTCAAATAAGGATATAGTTTAAGCACAAAGAAACAACAAGAAGGATCTTACTCAAACACTTAGCAAGGACAAAAACACAGCAAGCTTCCCTGAGCTCCACCCAGTGGCGATCTCACGCAAGAACCCTTCTCCGTGTCTTCCCACTGTCAGACTCCAAGCCTCTTGTCTTCTCCTTCTAGCGCTCAAGTATGATGATTGCTTCTCAATAGCTTGCTCAGAATGATTGAAGAACTCAAGAACAGCAAGCTTGATGTGGAGAACTCAAAACGCAGGAACTCAAGAGCACAAGAATAAAATCGTTCGATCTATTCAATTACTGAACACTTCAACTCTCGTTCCTTTTGTTTCTCAGCTAAGCAACAGATGATCTCATCTCCAGCAGCCTCCAGCTGCCTCACTGCCAACGCGCCAGCTACATTGAACCCTAATTGAACTTCCTGAGCTCCCTCAGCCAAGCTTCAGTCAGCAGCTTCAGTCCTGCATCCAGCCGTTGTAACCTGTGTGGAGAAAGGGACAAACCTGCTCCAAGGAAAACTCTCTTTGACTTCTCCTTGAGTGTTTGAATCCTCCCCTGTCACCTGAAACTTACTCAGAGTATTAGAGCAGCAAATCAAGCAGCATATCAAATATCAGAGGAAAGTGGCAGGGAATCGGTTGAGTTCAGACGCGATCAGAGCGTCTGACAATGCAATTTGAATTAAAGTGATCGGTCACCGGACCGATCAGAGAGCATCCTGATCGGTCACCAGACCGATCAGGCTGGTTCCAGACCGATCAGGCTCCGTCCTGATCGATCCCCAACGCTCAATCAGAAATCGCGATTTCCTTGAGATTCTTTTGGACCGATCACCAGACCGATCTCAGGTCGTGGATCGTTCATTGGACCGATTCACCCTTATATTGAGCAATTTCTGAGTTTTGTAGGCTAAGCCTTCTGATCGATCACCTGACCGATCAGGCAGCCTCCTGATCGGTCACCAGACCGATCAGACTGGCTCCAGACCGATCAGGATCCATCCTGATCGATCATAGAGAGGAACCTGCGACACTTGATCGTTCTCCGGAACGATCTACACAGTGATCCTGATCGGTCACCAGACTGATCAGGAGTAGTTCAGCAAGGGAACTCAACCTCACTGCTCGCTCCCTGATCGGTCACCAGACCGATCAGGAGCCAGTCAATGGGTGAAACGCATACTCCCTGATCGGTCACCAGATCGATCAGGAGCAACACAGTAGGTTCCCAACCTCACTGTGTGCTCCCTGATCGGTCGCCCGACCGATCAGTCATCGCTGGATCAGTCACCAGACCGATCCACGAAGGAGCAGCGTGCCAAAATCCCTGATCGATCACCAGACCGATCCAGGGACTCAAACTCAGCCCTCCAAGCTAAGTTTCCATCCACCTTAGCCCTCCAAGCCAAGGATTTTCCATCTAACTCTCCAAGTTAGGAATTTGCACCTAACCCTCCAAGTTAGGACTTTTCACCTAGCCCTCCAAGCTAGGACTTTTCACCTAGCCCTCCAAGCTAGGACTTTTCACCCAACCCTTCCGAGTTAGAACATCATCCAACCTAGCCCTCCAAGCTAGGCACCTGACCCTCCAAGCCAGGACTTTTTCACCTAATTCTCCAGGATGGGAATTTGCACCTAACCCTCCAGGTTAGGACTTTTCACCTAGCCCTCCAAGCTAGGACTTTTCACCCAACCCTTCCGAATTAGGACTTTTCCAACACCTAGCCCTCCAAGCTAGGACTTTTCCAAACACCTAGCCTCCCAGACTAGGATTTTCAATACCTAACCCTCCAGGTTAGGACTTTTCCAAACACCTAGCCTCTCAGACTAGGATTTTCAACACCTAACCCTCCAGGTTAGGATTTTCCATCACCTAGCCCTCCAGACTAGGATTTCTCATACCATGCCTGATCCCCGATCAGGACTTAATCATAATCAACAATGATCAGCCTAAACTTAAATCGATGTCAACACCAAAATAATAATCAGGGCCAGACTGCATCAACAGAAAGGTGGCTGGCGGGTAAACCCTAGCCCTAGGGTTTGTTGGCGCAAAAGGAAGAGGAAGAAGGAGGATTAATTAGAAGCCTTGGTGACTTTGCGTCTTGGTAGCTCGTCGCCCACACGACATCCAAGAAGGGAGGGTCATACGGTAGAAGACTGCAAGGTAAAAGACGAGGTATAATATCTCTTTGGCTCCTCTTTGTTTTCTTGATTATTTTATATGATTTTTATCATCGCATGTGTGCTCTTAATTAGTTGTCATGGTTTAATTATTTGATAATTAATATTGATAATTAATTAAGTCATGGACCCCAAAGATAAACACAAAAATCGATGATCTGCTCGTTATTTTTTTCGTGGTCAATTGATTCAGAAAGTTACAAGGCCTTACTCTTGGGTTTGGCTAAGTTGTAGCTTGAATCAATTGATACGATGACGAGACGGTCGTTTGGGAGATGGGTCTCCATTCGGGTTAAATTTTTAATTTGTAGACATGGAGAAGTCTCTCATGTTCAACCCCGTGTTCACTTAGGAAACCCGCCGAGCTATCCCAACAGCAATAGGCGCCCAAGAAGGCTATTTTTAGCCATTTGCGACCGTTGCCTTTGGATAAAGCTTTAGGCCATGTGTCAGGCGCCTAAAACCTCTCAGGCACCCTATAACTGCCACATCATCAAATGGATAGTTTTCACCGAGGCTATAAATAGACCCCTAAAGCTCAGTTTCAACATCCAACATATTCCAAGCAATAGCAAACCAGTTCATTGTATTGTTTTCTTCTTTTTCTGAGCTTTCCACGTGTAAGAGGCTTCTCCACCCAAAGGAGATATATTCAAGAGAATCGAGCTATATTCATCCTTGGATTAGCAACCTCTCTAGTTGCAAACCAAGTAAATCCGATTGCCTCTTTCTTTCAGTTTGCTCTATTTATTTTATGTTTATAATTTCTTCTTGGACTAACAAATATCTTTGTTAAAGTTAGACAAAAGATTCATTTTCTTTTTCAGGGGCAATTCACCCCCCCTCTTGCCGACCCTCGATCCAACAGGTCGAGCCTCTTGAGCCATGGCTAGTCTTGTCATCCAACTCTATTTTGCTCCTTTTTGCGTCTGTTTAGCTTCAAAACACTCCCTAAAAGTGAAAACTATTAGGGTTGCAAGGTTGCAAACATAGTCTCACATTGAAAACACATGAGAAAGATCACAGACTTATAAGAGAAAGATATCTCCATTGGTATGAGGTCTTTTGAGTAGAGCCCATGAGCAAAACCATGAGATCTTAAGCCCAAAGTGGGCAATATCATACTATTGTAGAGATATCTAAATTTCTTTTTATCCTAACAATTGGTATCAGAGCCTGGACTGTCAGATGGTCTAACCACTGACTGTGCACAAGAGCTATAGTTTAATTAAACCATGTGGGTTAAGCCTTGAACAAAGAAAGTGTGGGCTCTCGTGTCCGGATCAAGAGGACTAGGTAGTAGGCAGAGAAGTCCTAGTTGCGGCTAGGCAATGAAGTCCTAGTAGGTCGGGTGGACCGAGGAGTAGAAAGTCATGATGGGTCGAGGAATAGATATCAAACAGAAAGGCATTCCACTTGCGGGGGCCTATGGTCCTTTGTTTAACGGAGGATTGTTGGGGTTGCAAGGTTGCAAACATAATCCCACATTGAAAACACATGGAAAATATCATGGGCTTATAAGAGAAAGATATCTCTATTGGTATAAGGTCTTTTAGGTAAAGCCCAAGAGCAAAATCATGAGGGCCTAGGCCCAAAGTAGACAATATCATACCATTATGGAGATATCTAAATTCCTTTTGGTCCTAAAAAAAATAAGAAAAAAGTGGGTCTCCAAACTAGGAGTAGGAATTATGCTGATAAAAGCTAAGAAAAGGGTATAAAAATGTAAATATGAATCAACAAAAGCTAGTGAATGAACGTAAAAATAAGGATAAAAAGATATCAAATCTACGCACATTAGTTGCTATTCTCCTCCATCTCTTGTATGGGTTTTCTTTCTTCAAAAGGTTTTTGGAGAAAGGGATATTAGTTGATTACCTAACGAAGTGGTCGAGGATCACGGGCCTTGGTATAGGAGTTGACAAAGGCTCCAAACTAAGTAAAAAACATTTGTATCTTAATTCCTATTTTTCCACAACAAAATTGACTCGAGATTTACGAAAGAAAAAAATATTTTAAAACAAGATTCACCTCCCCGCTCTCTTGCTACTAACGATCCAATAGACTTCACTCATGAGAACTTTCACTACCTAGCTTCACTCATTAGGATTTTCACCACTTAGTTTAACTCACCAGGATGTCTGCCACTAGCTTTCCTCACTAGGCCCTAGCTTCACTTATTGTAACTTTCACCACTTGACTTCACTGACCAAGACTTTCCTTTATTACTCATCTAATCAACCTTGACCTGACTAGACTTCTCTTATTTAAACATCAAGTCATGTTTGGATTAACCCTTAGTTAAACTGACCAAATTTATGCACATTGTCAAACATCAAACCCTAGAGATTGATTGCTAGTATTTGGTGTTTCTTGCACCAACAATCTCCTCCTTTTTGATATTTGATAATAATCTTAAGTTAGGTTTTAGCCATCACATTATAATTACTCTCTACATCCTAGAATTTGAAGAAGATACTCGATAGCGAAGGAAATACAACCACAAGACATAGAAGATAGCAATTTACAACTCAAATTAGAATGAAATGACAAGAGAAAGCTTAGTAAGATATTGTCGATGTCTTTGAATGAAATTCTTGCTTAGATGGGGGTTAGATCATCAAAATCTACTTTAGAGATGGGCCTTGTGGGTTTCCTTGAATAGAAAACCCTTCTCCCCTCTAGAAATGGGATCTTCTTCCCCTTATATAGATCCCCACATGGGACCTAAATGACGTGACATGGTCATGCCTATGAGGCACGGTCGTTCTGTGTCGGCCTAGGTGATGTAAGGAATGGTCGTGCCTCATGGGCATGGTCGAACTATCTCCGCCTCAGTTAAGTAAGGCATGACCATGCCTCATGGGAGCGGTCGAACGATCATAGCCTCAATTAAGACATGGTTGCACCTCATGAGCATGACAGAACAAGGGGGGTTCTGTTTTTAGCTCTGGGAAGAGGGGCGACCATGCGTGGGAGGCATGGTCATGCCTGGGAGGCACAGTCAGATCATGTGTAATGTCGAAACTCTTGAGTGGCATGGTCATTCCTGTGGGGCACGACTATGTGTTAGGATGAATAAGGCATGATTGTTAAATTCTCTCTAAGCTTGCTCTAATGTCCAATGTGCTGTATTTTTGCTCTAAAATACGTCCTATCAATCAAAATATGAAAAGAGAAAATCTCTGAATCAAAAGAGTAAAAGCAATGACATAATAATAAAATAAGATATGATAATGTAAATCATGCTCATAAAATATAAGTAAATGTACAACAAACAATACCTAAAAATATGCATAATCTATGCACATTAGGTTGCTACCATAGTTGAGATCTCGACCCTGACTATAGTTGAGTTGGGAGAGTTTATGCCCTAAAAAGGATAGTGGTGATACGGTACACGGTCTACCATTGTACAAAGGGGAGGTTGCTACCGCGACCGGTGATATTCGTCAATTATATATGATTTTATGCATTATTTGATGTACATCCACTTATATTTCATGAGCATTGATGCTGCCCTAGTTCCTCGGTGGACAACATACCGGTGATCTATTCCAGGAGAAGAGGACGAGGTTCTTCTAGTGGCTAACATGGTCCCTCTAAAGAGTACTGAAAAGAGAAAACGAGTTAGGAGGATGGCTGAAGGGGTTCCCATCATCTCCTCTAATAAAGCCCGCATAGGCACCCCCTCGGCTGCCACCTCCCCATCCTTCCACTATGTGGTCGTTGGACCCAGCAGAGTAAGATCCAATCGGAAGTCTAAGGGGCCTGGGAGAGGAATCGATTCCCCTTCCAACAAGTGCGAAGGACTAGCCTCTGCCTCTTCTCGAGCAACCAAGGGAAGAGGGTTGGGGGAGGAATTCTCAAAACTTCTGAGGGTCGATCTATTGGGTTTTAAGCCCATGGATGGTGCGCATGGAATCTATCCGTTGTCGTGTCCCCGGATTAAAATTTCATTAATTGAAATTAATCCGGACACATACGAAACTTCCAAGCGACCGTTTCGTTGTCGTGCTAATGACTTGAACGATCACTAGAACAACTTGTTGTTCAAGCAATTTGACTCTTCTAGTCGGTTAGCCGCAGAAAAGACAACGACATAAGATCGCCGGTTTTTGTGTTTTACAATCAGGGTCTAAGTTAATTAATGAATAATTAACAACAACGAGGAATGATAAAGAACAAGAATGAATAAAATAAATTCATACCTCTGGATCTTCTATTGTATGACCTCCCTCTTCTTGGACGTCGTGTGGGCAACGATCTCCCAAGAATTGAAGCCTCCTAGACCGCACTTCTCTTTCTCTCTTGCTTGCGCTAGTCCACAAAGGAAGAAGAAGCTTTCTTCCTCTCCTTTGTGCCGCCGGCCACCACCTCTTCCTCTCCTTCTTGTTGTGCCGCCGACCACCACCTTCACAGATGAAGATCCTCGCCGGCCACCAAGGAGAATTCTCCTTCCCTTGCTAAAGCTGGCCACCAAAGGAAACAAAGGGAGTGGCGTCTCCCTTTGTGCGCCGTCCAACCCTAAACCCTAGGGTTTTGCCACCGACCAAGAGGGAAGAAGAGAGGAGGAGGGAAAACCAAGAGATTAAACCAAAGAGTTATAAAACCAAAGAAGTTATTATTTTGGGTCTAGGCTTCATGAGGTATTTATAGGCTATAATAGGGACCATGAGGAGGAGTTGGTTCTTGGCCACCTAACGGATTTTTTTAGCCACAAAAATTTTTAACCACAAAAAATTTTTTAGCTACAAAAATCTTTAGCCACAAAACCGGATCCGTTAATAATGATCCAATCCACTAAAGGATCATTATTGAATTACCTCACCAACCACATAATAAAATATGGGCTCCAATATATTATTTGTATAAAATTCTCTCCGTATTTAAGATATCACATGTCCGTTAATTAATTAATTAATCTAGCAATTAATTAATTAACTTCTAACTCCATGAGTAGTACCACTCAACCTTATTATCATGCCGGACCAAGTCCACCTGCAGGGTTTACATGATAAACTTTATGAGCTCCTCAAGGGGACATCATCATCATAAAATAGGACACGGTTTTCTCCTGTAATCAACGACACACCATGCAAATAATACTAGTTCTCAATTTACCGAGCCTATCGATTTAATGAATAAATCTCGCCCACTGGTAAATCAAAGAAATAAATACTATGTACATTTGCCCGTTATTATATTGGGATTAAGAGCATGTACAAAATAATATCTTGAGGTCTGATTCAATTATATAGTCAGTATAAATTGAATCACCTCAAAGTTGGTCTGCTCAATACACTCAGAGTGTACTAGTGTAACTCTATGGTTAAGACAGACCATATCAAATTACACTACAACCATGCCAATGGTTTGTCCAAGACCATCTAGGTTGTGAGCCTCTTCTTATACTCTACAAGGGACTGATAACATGATCTTCTGTGTGACATCATACACCATGTTATCTACAATGGTCTGTGAAGATTCTGCACTGCACCCCATACAGGTAGTGTCTCCAGAGCTTTAATGCAAAAACCACAGCTGCTAGCTCAAGGTCATGAGTGGGGTAATTCTTCTCATAGTCCTTGAGCTGTCTGGAGGCATATGCTATTACTTTACCGTCTTGCATGAGGACAGCTCCAAGGCCCATCTTGGATGCATCACTGTAGATGTCAAAGGCCTTATCACTCTCTGGAACAGTCAGGATGGGAGCACTGGTCAGTCTCTTCTTCAGCTCTAGAAAACTGTGCTCGCATTTATCTGACCATTCAAACTTCTTGTTCTTTCTGGTCAAGGCTGTGAGTGGAGAGGCTATTCTGGAAAAGTCCTCCACAAATTTTCTGTAATATCCTGCCAGGCCTAAGAAACTCCTGATTTCACTGGCATTCTTGGGTCTACACCAGTTGCTGACTGCTTCTATTTTGGCTGGATCAACTTGAATGCCTTCTTTGAATACAATGTGACCTAGGAAGGTCACCTGATCTAGACAAAACTCACACTTTGAGAATTTAGCATAGAGCTTCTCCTGCTGAAGGATCTGCAGCACTATCCTCAAGTGTGTAGCATGGTCCTCTGGAGTCTGTGAGTATATGAGAATATCATCAATAAATACAATGACGAATTTATCGAGATACTCCCTGAAGATGTGGTTCATCAGTTCCATGAAGACTGCTGGAGCATTGGTTACTCCAAAAGGCATCACTACAAATTCGTAGTGGCCGTATCTTGTCCTGAAGGCTGTCCTGGGGATGTCACTTTCTTTAACCTTTAGCTGATGATACCCAGAACGCAGATCTATCTTCGAGAACACTGTAGCCCCTTTGAGTTGATCAAATAAATCATCTATTCTAGGAAGGGGGTACTTGTTCTTGATGGTTACCTTGTTCAGAGCTCTGTAGTCTATGCACAGACGCATAGACCCATCCTTCTTCTTGACGAAAAGTACAGGAGCTCCCCAGGGTGAATGACTCGGGCGAATGAAGCCCTTGTCTAGTAGCTCCTGGAGTTGCTCTTGTAATTCTTTCAGCTCTGCAGGAGACATACGATATGGGGCTTTTGAGACCGGACCGGTACCTGGCACCAGCTCAATCTCAAATTCCACCTCCCTGTTGGGTGGTAGTCCAGGTAGTCCTTCTGGGAACACTTCTGGATATTCGCAGACTACCCGTACATCCTCCTGCTTGAGTTCTTTCTTTGCTTCTGAGTCCACTACGTGTGCAAGAAAACCAACACACCCTTGCTCTAGCATCTGGTGGGCTGCCAAGGCTGAGAGGAATTTCTGAGTCTTCCTCCTTGGGGCTCCTTGAAACTCGAATGGTGATTCTCCTTCTGGGCTGAAAACCACCTTCCTTCTACGGCAGTCCACTAAAGCGCTGTACTTACTGAGGAAATCCATGCCCAGTATGATGTCGAAGTCTTGCATCGCAAGGACTATCAAATCGACATATAGCTCTCGGTCTGAAATCTTGATTGGCACAGCCCGGAGCCGCTGGGTGGATTCCATGATTTCCCTTGAAGGGAGAGTTGTCAGGAATCTGGACTCCCAACTCTCTGCAGGCACCTGTAACTTACTAGCAAAAGGTACTGATATGAAAGAATGGGTCGCCCCAGTGTCAAACAGTGTAGTAGCTAAATGCTGAAAAATAACTATTTGACCTGTTACAACCGTGGAGGCGCTGGAAGCTTCTTCCTTCGTGAGGGAAAAGACTCTGGCATTGGTTGGAACTAGTGCTGCTTCCAACCCTCCCTGACTGATCTGAGGTCCCTCCAGTATAGTAGGCATGTAATGTAACTGAGGCTTGCCTCCATACTGTACGGACTGCTGAGGAAGTACCTTAAACTTGTTTGGGCAGTCTCTGGATCTGTGTCCCTCTTGTCCACATGAGTAGCATCCAGTTACACCCAAAAGGCATGCTCCTAGATGGGTCCTCCCACACTTAGGACAAGGTGGATACCTAGCTTGCTTGTTCTCTGGGTTTCCTTTTTGGCTGCCAGGCCACTGCTTCCTTTTGAGGTTCTTGTTCTTCCAGTTCTGGTTATTTGGCTGAGGCTTCTGGCCTCCTGTTGTCTTGTTCTCAATCAGGACTGGCTTCTGCTGTGTTTGTTGTGCCTTGATGCTATTCAGATAGTGCTCTGAGATTAGAGCACTACTGACCAACTCCTCGCTGGTCTGGGGTCGGTGCGTCCCGCTGTTCACGTTGAGTGCTATTTCAGGGTTCAGCATGCGGAGCATCAGTCTGACTCGCTCCTTCTCTGTGCTGACTAGCTCTGGGCAGAGGCGAGCTAGTCTGTTGAACTTCGCGACTGCTTCTCCCACTGGTAGGTTACCTTGTCTGAACTCCATGAAGTCCTCGTAGTGCTTGTTGGTAACCCGCATGTGGAAGAACTCCTCATAGAACTCTTGCTCGAAATCAGCCCAGCTCATCTGGTTGACTATCCTCTTACTCTTGACCCGCTCCCACCACATACGAGCATCTCCAGTTAGGCAGAAGGAGGCACATTTGACCTTCTCGACTTCTGGCCAGTCAAGAAGCTCCATTGTGCTCTCTAAAGTCTTGAACCAAGCCTAGGCATCCCAGGGCTCAGTCGTGCCTGAGAAGCTTTCAGGTTTCAGCCTCTGCCACTGGACGAGGTATGATTCTTGTCTTCGGTTCACGGAAGGGGTCTCCTGGGTGACTGGTGGAACTTCAGCCACCACTGGAGTTCCCACTCCTGCTGTGGGTGGTGTAGGGGGCACTAGGTGCTGATTTGCCATCAGTGTGGCGATGATCTTCTGTTGTTCTGTAATCTGAGCTTGTATTTGAGCAATGACTGCCATCAGGTTTAGCTGTTCTGTGCCAGGCTCATTATTATCTTGAACTGGGGTTCCGTTCCTTGCATTAGGAGCTCGGCCTCTTCTTGCCATCTAATAATGCATAAGGGAACAAGAAATCACTACTACCTCTCTAGGTATAAACTTGTCTTCTTACTTAGTAACCTAATATCCATTCTAGGGATTAAACATGATTTCGTGATACTAAGGTATTAAACATGCTTCCTTGTTCTATGCACATATGAATAAGTACTTAAGCATTTCTCTATACTGAAATTAAGTAAAGGAGCAATAGAAAAACTGAAACTTAAAGCTTTCTTACTTGAAGACGGTAAGGTTGATGCTGATGTGTGTGTGATGCTGGAGAATGGGAACTGCTCTGATACCAACTTGTAGCGACCCGCCTTCTCTACCATAGACGGTCCGCTACTTTATCTACTATCTTGACTCTACTGCACGACTAAGAATGCGGAACTTCTTTATTTTTCTTTTAAATCCATCTAGGGATGATATTCTAACTCTAGTAGTCATGCATGATACAATGGCACACTTCTTTTCATCTATAGAACTTCTCTGCAATGCCAGTCGACTGCGATCTAACCAGTCGACTGGTATCGGCCACAGAAAGTTTCTGGGCGCCGGCACCAGTCGACTAGCTCTTGGCAGTCGACTGATGCATCGAACAGAAGCTACTGTTCGATAGGGCAGTCGACTGATACTGAACCAGTCGGCTGGCACGCCTGAAAAACCTGAAATTCATATTCGAACTTTGTTTCAAAAGTCCACAAAACATATAGTTTCAAGCCATACAAAGACACAACACCATTTCTGTACTCTATACTAGTTTCCCAAACATTTTAGCCAATCAAAACAACTTCATAAACTCGAAATTAGAACTTTTGCGGAAGTAATTAAGTTATGAAAATCTATATGAACTTTTAACTAAAGTTTTGTACCAAACTTAACTCCTATGCATTCATAATACCAAAACACATGTTCTACACCTCACTAAAGCCATGTTGGGATGTAATGCAACTTCTCTAAGCATATTTATAGCAATAATAACTTGATTCAAAGGGAACTCTCAATATCTTGGCATATGCATCAAATAGCTCCATCAAGTATCAATATTCAAAACTACTCACACTCATACTCATCCAATGCCATCATAAGGATATGTATGCTAATTAAAATGACATGGAATCTTTACTCATGGTTTTAAGACATGCAAAATATCT